>VZQC01001084.1:719099-782610 GCA_009823505.1 Rhizomys pruinosus | reverse complement strand
TGTCTCGAAAAGACCAAAAAAAAAAAAAAAGTGTCTATCAAAAAGCATATATTGTCTTCAGGAGAACTATCTCACAAAACAATGAGGGAGGTTTAGGAGAAAATTACTCCCACTCTATTTCCAACTCTGCTATGTGGTTGTTTCAAATAATCACCATTCTGTACCTGACCAGATCCATCCCCAGTAAGGCTTCTGCCTCAGCAGCTGGCTCTCTGGCATTGATGGCTTCATTGGCAATGCATACTCCATGTTCATTGGCTCCCATTTCTGCCCCCCAAAGCCAAGCAGGTCTGCTTATCACTATGGCGTGGGTCCTGGGAACTTGGTCGATTGAAATGTAGGTGCACTAAAAAAGGAAGACAAGAAAGAAACATCACTTGTCAGAAACATCTTAGCTTCCACCCTGGAATCTAAGCTGAATATCACAGTTGTAAACAGCTGAGGAGTATAAGGCCTGAAATGCCCACAATGTACTCAGGGTTCCTGTGGTAAGCGTTTTTCCTCTTAGTTCAGGCCAGACTTACTCACGGGGTTTCCTCACACGCAATCATCTTCAGGCAGGTAGGTATCTCGCCAAGCACTGCACTGACATTCTCAGCCTGCTTATTGAACATTTCAGATGGTTACCAGCATTTGACATGAACACGGCTATTTATCCTCAGATGCAAAAATCTGGCTATGCCGGTGGTCAAATGTTTTAGAAGTTATAAAGCACACCTTCAAATGAAGCTTTACCCAGAAGCCCAACATAGAAAGCTGGTAAGAGGATGCTTTGCCTAAGAGAAGAGAAAACAGGTCTTCTGAGCCCACTGTGATGATCCCTGGGGTTTGGGGACCATTTGACAATTGACATGATCTCAGCAGTTGTAGAAAATAAAGAAGCAAACATGATATTGACATTGCACTGTTGTGAGGAATGCTTTTTCACACATGTTTTCTCGCCTAGCCACTTGGATTCTCACTCTAAGCCAGTGAAGCAGACAACAGAAAACCATTGCAGAGCAGTGTGCTCCTATCTGCTGTCAGGGCATGCCCCTAGACAGCTATGCCATACCTTCTCCGGGAGCTGGGGCTTAATCTGGAGAATAAGGGTGCTCATTTAGGTCAAACTACTTCCAAGGTATTTTTAATCTCGGAAGTCTTCCTTTAGGGGCTAGGGAGGTAGTTCCATTGGTAGACTACTTGCCCACCCCACAGGAAGTCCTGAGTGTGATTCCTGGCACTTCATAAGCAAGGCATGGTGGTGTGCGTCTGTGATCCCAGAACTTGGGATGTGAAGCCAGGAGGATCAGAAATTCAAACCAAGCCTTGGCTATGCAGTAAGTTTAAAGCCAGACTGGGCTATGTGAGATCTTGTTTCAATAAGTAAATAAATACATAAATAAATCAAAATGAAAACAAGAATGCTTCCTTCACACAAACTGTTATACAGAAGCAAAAATATAAAAAAGCTGATCAAACAGAAGTAAGAAGAGGCATTGGACCATGGAGGTATCAGCCTCTAGGTGTCTTCTTGCCCCCTCCCATAATCCCTCCAACCTCCCACCCAAGGAACTTGGCTGGAATACTAGGTGATCCATGCGTCACCTGACTGCCCTTCTGTGAGCCTGTGACACACTCTTTCTATGGTGGCTCTGGAATGGACGCTGGAGCTGGCTTCAGCTGCCATCTGCATTTCAAATTGGGTGGCAGAAAACTGGATCTGTAGCAGCCTGAGCAACTTCCGCTTTGTCAATTCAGGACAGTTATGCTTGAAGTGAATGCAGCCCAGCCATTCCAAACTGATTCTTCGTCGTTGTGACACTACTTTAAGAGTTCAAACGCAGGCAGGATACACACTCAGCAGCACATACACTCTGCACAGTTCAGGTGAGGTGTTTCTCAGGACCAAGGTAATATTATTTTGCCTGATACATAGTTGGGACAGAAAGCTAGTTAATTCCAGAAATTGCCAAAAAAAAACTTGACATTGTTTGTTTGTGTGTGTGTGTGTGTGTGTGTGTGTGTGTGTGTGGCAAATTGACCATGAAATATACTTTTGAAATGTTTGCCCCATTTACTTTATGAAAATAATTTATTTTTTTAATGATTCTTAGCCAGCTGTGGCACACCTTTAATCCCAGCATAGGAAGGCAGAGTTCAACAGATCTCTGTGAGTTAGAGGCTGGTCTTCTATTTAGCAAGTTCTAGGTCGGTCCAGGGCAACATAGTGAGACCCTGTCTCAAAACACACACAGTAACAATGCAGGAGGAAAGCCTGGCACCTTAGTCTTCATTATTACCATATACAGCCCTGTAAAGACACAGAAATGCAGCTCTCCCGAGAACCCCACTCCCATGTCTGGGATTGGGTACCACCATACCACCCTTTTCCTGTATGAATCCCTGTCTTAATACATATTAAACTCACTAATTTTGCTTCATTCCAGCTTGTCTCGAAATTCTTTTCTGTGGTGCAGTTGAAGATCCAGCTTTACCTGAGTGGAAGTTCCTATAGGAGAAGAAACTGTGTTGGACTGGTGTTTTTCCACTGCCACTGAGAAGCACTCCTTGAGCAGTTAAACCGCCTACACAGAACCAAACATGAAACTGACCCAAAGTAAGACAGAAAAAATGAAGACTCGGGTGCCAGGCTTTCCTCCTGCGCTGTTACTGATAGGCCCAAATAAAGGTTAACGTATTGTAGCAAAAGATTCTAAGGCCCTACTACAGAACCTTCAAGAGTTAGTGAGAGAGCCTTAAGTGATTGGAGAGTGCTCTCGAAAAGAATTATGGGCTATGTGGCTTCTTTCAACTTTGCTCTCAGGGTCTTGATGTAAGCTGTTCTCATCTGCCACACACTCCTGCTGGGATCTGCTATCTTACCAAGGGCCTAAGGCAACAGGGCTAATGGATCACAAACTGGAAGCTTCAAAACTGTGAGGCAAATAAACTTTTTCTCTGTATAGTTTAGTCACCTCCGGTACTTTTACACTGACATAAAGCTGACTAGCACAGGCATTGAGCAAGACTTCAAAATTCTTATCCCTAATGAATTCAAGTAACAAAATTTTATCTTGAAATACTAAATAAATAGGAAGGGAATCTCAGCTTCTCAAATATATATTCATTGTAAAAAATAATTGTAGGGTTTTGGGGGTTTTTTTTGTATTTTTGAGACAGGGTTGCCCTGTAGCCCCAGCTGGCCTGGAACTTGCTTTGTAGACCAGCCTTGCCTTGAACTCACAGAGATCCACTTGCCTCTGCCTCTGGACTGCCAGGATTAAAGCCGTGTGCCATTATGCCTGGCATTCACTCTAAAAAATTTAAAGGCAGGAAAAAAGTAAGAATAGGAAATGCTTTTATTGATTTGTCCTCCAGTTCATTTTTTTTTTTATTTTGGTGTTTTTCGAGACAGGGTCTCCCTGTAGAGACCAGCTGTCCTGGAACTCACTCTGTAGACCAGGCTGGTCTTGAACTCACAAAGATCCACCTGCCTTTGCCTCCCAAGTGCTAGGATTAAAGACGTGTGCCACCACGCCCGGCTCCTCCAATTAATTTTTATGAATTATTTTCCACTATACTCAAAGACAGTGTCAACAGCAGTGCATTGTGGGCCAGAGAAAGCTCTGTGCTACACCAGGCAGAAGAGTTCTGTTCAGACAGCTTTCCACTCAGGAGAAGGCAGGATTCTTGACTTTACTGCAGGAAAGATTTTCAGAACATGTCAGAATGAAATAGAGTTAGGGTTTATTAAGAAGAGATTTTTTTTTATGTGAATGAGTGTGTTGCCTGCATGTGTGGAAGTCTACTCATGTTGTACAATGCCCACGGAGGTCAGAAGAAGGCATCGGATCCCCTTGAACTGGAGTTACAGATAGTTGTTAGGCACCATGTGGGTTCTGGGAATTGACCCCAGGTCCTCTCTGTAAGAGCAGACAGTGCTCTTAATCACTGAACCATCTATCCAGCCCCAAGAAAAGATTTTAATAAAGGCTTAAGCATGAAATTTAATAGAAAGAAAGACACTTGAGGAGAAGATAGATATACCCACATATGGGCTTCGGCTTCTCAAGGGAGAGTCACACTTGAGTGTCATAGCAGTAGCCAAATACACCATTGTGGTTACTGTCAACTTACTCTAAAGTGCTAAAGTGGCAGTAAAGGAACATTAACAGAAAATTCCTTCCGGTTAAGAGACGAGAATTTCTGGCCATTTGGGCCAGGTCTACCACTTGGCTAAGGGACCACCCCTAGGAAGACAGCTTTACCTTAAGCCATGCTAAAGAGATAAACAGAATAATTAAGTAGTCCTTTAATGAATCCCCAGAACCCCCACCCCAGCACAGTATCATAATGTGTGTTAGCCATAGAGCTTTGTAAGTCCACACTCTTTTAAATTCTTCAGAAAATTATAACTTCTTTTCTTCTTTCCACCTCTTTCCTAGGCATGCTGTCCCTAACACTTTCAGCTTCCCCAATACTTGGGGCTTCCTTACCCTTTCTCCAAAGGTCCCCTCCTCACTGTCTCTGCTTGCAGGCCATGTGTCTGACCTCCATGTTGGAAATAGCATGGCTTTCTTTCCTCCTCTCTTCCATTCTCTTCTTCCTGACACCTGCAGAAATTTGCAGTTTGCCTACCCTCTGGGTTTTCTTCTAAATGCTAATAAAATTGTTCTTAAGCTCCTGTTTGAATCCATTCCTGAAATCTTTTACTAATAAGACTAAGAACCCCAATAGGGAACTCTGATTTCATTACTTTTCTTGTTGCTGTGACAAACTAACCTAACCAAAAGCAACTTAAGAGATAAAGAGTTTATTTTGGCTCACAGTTGGAAAGCACAGTCTGTCAGGGCCAGGGAGGCCTGGTGGCAGGAGCCTGAGGTAACCCTGTATCCACAGCAGAGAGATGAATGCTGGTGCTTTCTCCTTTTTATTCAGACCAGGTACTGTGCTGTCCACTTAACCTATCCTGTATCGTCACTTAACCTACCCTGGATAATCCCTCACAGAGATGCCCAGAGACTTGTCTCTTAGGGCATTCTAGAACCTATCACATTGATAACAAGATAAGCCATCATATGTCTTAAACTGATTAGTTCTATTTTAATATTCTTATTTGAAACATGTCTATAGAAACGGAATAGCATCTCTGTACAGGCCACCTTCGCAGCAAATGGCGTTAACTGTACTGGAATTCTTGACTCTCAGCCAGCAAGAGACTTCAATTAGCTTCCCTTCCCATGTCCTCTTAATTTTCTACTTCTGTCCTGCCTCAAAAGCATTTCATGCCATGTGCTGTTGGCAGAACATTACTGACAATGGCTAGTCCCTGCTCTCTGTCTGGGAGAGGAGGAGAAGGAACACACACACCAGACTACAGCCACCAGGACAGCTTCAGTGTCACCGAGGACTTTCCATCTCACACACACACACACACACACACACACACACACACACACACACACACGACATTTCGAGCCCTTCTTCTGATCAGCCGTACTGTGTTTCCTATCCCGTGCCACTGACCTTCCTCTACAATACCATAAAATTGATGTGTTTATTACATGTGCTGTTTACATATGCTGTCTCCCTCAGCCCAAATGACAGGAAAGATGTTTCTGTTGCTTAGTGTACTGACAGAGTTCAAGGTTGTTACATGGTAAGCATCAATGGACCCTTTCTTTTGGATGGAAGGATGAATGAAGATGGTGGACGGACAGATTATAAAGATCTAAGGAAGCATAAAGTTCAAGGAAAAGAGGAATACATCTTAATTGGTCACAGTCTTTGTCAAGTGAGGACATTTGAAATAATCTTAAAAATGGGCAAGAAAAAAAAAAAGAAAAAGAAAAAGAAATGGGCCAGGCAGCAGAGATTCTGACAAAAGAGCTTGAGACTAGAGAATGGGGGATGGTCCATGGTGTGTTCTTGGTCAAGGAGGTCCCCCAGGTGCTGCTGAAGGGAACTACTGAGAAGCACTGCAACACAGAAAACTGCAAGGGGTCAGCAAGGGCTGACTGAGAAGCATGGCCCTTCCCATCAGAAAGACCAGATGGTCCTTGTGGGAGTTCAAAACACAGGCAGCCAACCTGACACTTTTCAGGCTAAATTTAGAAGAATGAGGAAGGAAGGGGATCCCTGGTAGCCAGATGGGCCCAGTCAGCTCCTCCAGAGCACCGGCCTGAGAGGCAATGCTGGCCAAATCCCCTCCCTTGAGGGAGCCTGTAACACATGCCCCCAGAGGCCTCTTTGTCACAGGCCACAGGAGCCTGGGCCTAACAGGGGCCCTTCTGTGACAGCTATTCAGGTCGGTTCCATTGTGTTTTAAATCCAGCTAATCACTGCCACCTCAGGGAGTAAGGCTCGGAGGGGGACGGGTGGGCACAGCAACCTCACATGGACTGGTGAGTCTTGATCCCAGTGTGGAAGCAAATCTGACAAGATAAGGGCCATTTATACCAGATGTAATTAACTAACCACCGTAGAGCCAGCCATCTAAAAGTGGAGCTCTGCGGGCAGTCAGTTTTCTAAATAAAATTCACCGACCTTGGCAATTGCCACATTATGAATGAAGGAGAGAAGTGGGATTTGAGGGAACAGAGAAGGACTGACCCAGGAAAACAGATCCATCTGTCAGCATGGCAAACAGGTGAGTGCTCAAAGTCAAAGTTCTCTGTTAAATTTCCAGAAGAAAAGAAAGAGCAGAGGCTGAGGCGATGGCTCAGAATGTCAAGGGCTTGCAGTGCAAGCACGAGGACTGAGCGTAAGCTTCCAGCACCACACAAAGCTGGCTGGACTGAGCGTAAGCTTCCAGCACCACACAAAGCTGGCTGGAGTGGCACAGGGTAACCCTGGCTGCGGAAGTGGAGGAGGAGGGCCCTGCTAGTCTTGGTTCAGTGAGAAACCAGGTCTGAAAATGAAATAGAAAGTTGCTGAGGAAAACACTTGGCATCAAGCCAGGCCTCCACATGCATGAGCACACACATGAGCACAAGTGCGCACGCAAGCACGCACGCGCGCACACACACACACACACACACATACATACACGTGTATCTATACACGCACCTACACACATGATCACATATACACAAAAAAGATCCAAGTGTTTACCTCTTACAAGGGTCTTCCCAGAAGTGATTCAGATCTCATTACTAAGCTGTCAAACAAATGAGGAAGGCATGGGCAGTCTGCCTTGCTGCCCCACAGCCGCTCCAGCCCAGCCTCCCATAAAAAACATTTGCCCTCAAGCATGACTTCTAGTGCCAAAGCCACATAACACAAGGATGCCTGCAGGGGGGCCACTTCCATTGTCAGCCCCTGCGGGGGCTCCCACCCTTTCAGGTGGCTTCACAGGAGCACCTAGGGGAGGGTAGGCAGAAAAGATGAACCTTAAAAAGGCCCTCCAGGCAATGACAGAAACAATTACTGTGCAGAGCAAGCCATTCATTGTCTTGTGGGATTGAGTCAAAAAATGAAAAGCAAGCTCAGCTTCACGCAGTGCCTATGTGGCCGGCCCACGCTCCAGAGCACGCTACTTCTGGACAGCACCCAGTGAAAGGCGAACAGAGACCTGCATACAATAGGCATTTCAGTTAATGAAATACAGCCATTGTGCCTTTCCTACTGTACTCGGATGGGGGCACATCCCTGGCACCACCAGCGAGAGCCATTGAGGGAGAGCTGGTGAGTCAGCCAGACTGTAAGGGCGGAGGAGAAAAGGCAGGGATAATGAGATGCTTGGGGAAAGAGCTAGACTTTTATAAACTCATGGGGGGAGAGGACTTGTTTTTATTATTTATTATTATAGCCCAGGATCATGCCTGCTATTTGATGGATTCCTGAGTACTAAAGAAGGTGCTGAGGGCAGAGAGTACTACATCAATTGCATTTTAGTACTGCCTGGCATTTCTCTGAAAGGTTAAGAGATCTCTGGAGATGGGCAGCTCGGAGACCAGCCTGAGGAGTGTGTTTGGGAAGGGAGGCCTGCTGGAAGGAAGCTCTCTGCTAAACCAGGCTATCTAGGCAGTGTGCGCACCAGACTCCTCACTCAGCAAGCACAGTCCCTGGTCCTACCGCCAGGGAAGGAAAAGAGAAAGCAGCATCTAGTCCGCTCTCCCCAGTTCTGCTGCCACAGGGACTTGTGCTCTTTTATTGAAATATTAAGAGAAATGACCTACAGAGAGAAAATCCAGTTCTCTCTCTCTCTCTCTCTCTCTCTCTCTCTCTCTCTCTCTCTCTCTCTCAGACACACACACAAACACACACACACACACACACACTGCACAGGACAAATTACAGTCTTCATATGGTCAGCTTCTCTAACTACTCTTTAACTTTCTATTCTTCTCATAAATATTGTCACTGGTGAGGAAAAGAAATAATCTGCCAAAACCTCACCCCATTGAGACTACTGTGTCACACACAGGACTCCCTATAATAGAAAATGCCCATAAATTAAAATGGACCCTCAAAAAAAGGGAGGTAATTAAGTACAGAAATAATGGAGGTTGGATTTATTACCAACTAACATCAGACTCTTTTCAGAAGTATTACATGTTGAATCTAAATTTGCTATTAAGAGTTCTATCTCCTTAAACTGTGGTACAATTAGCCTCTTGGGTACCAAGTGAAAATAGTGTATGCTTTAGATAAAGTCCATTATTCTTTTAGAACAATATTTTAATGTTGGTGCAATGTTTTCCTAAATAGAAGATCCAACCATGTAAGGACAACTGTGTTCATATCAATAGATGCACACGTATAGGCACACACATACACAGCACAACATAATAGGAAGTTATTCATCTGTTTCCTTTCCCTACTCCAGGAGGAGTTGTACTCACTTGCTCCAAAGGAGAAGTGAATCATGGGGTGCAGAGCAATACAGCAGAGAAGGATCTTTCAAAAATAGATACAGGTGCTTGCTTCAGCAGCATATATGATAAAATTAAAACCATATAGAAGTTAGCATGGTTCTTACACAAGGATAACAAAAAAAAAAAAAAAAAAAAAAACAGTCTTATCCATCCTACCTTGCAACCCCAAGAGAAGTTGTTTGTTATAAACTCAGAATCCACAGGGAAAAACTAACAGATAAAAAGATGTTTCAATCCTCTAAACGCTCCACTGAACAAGAACATGTGGTGTTATCTCCCAGTAACCCTTCAGAGTCCCAATATCACCAGCTGGGGACCAAGCCTTCAATACATGAGCCTTGGGAGGGCATTTAAGATTCAAATTCTGGACTAGTGAGATGCCGAGCTAGGTAAAGGTGCTGACCTGCCAGGCAGACCGTATTCCTGGTCTCCATCTCACTTGTCCCTGTTGCTCTGTCAGCACTGTTGTCTGCCACGTAATTCATACTGAAGCCAGGGGAAGGCTAACTTCCACATCCCAGGGTGCCCAGGGACAGCTGTCCCTATGACCTGCTGCTTCCTGTTCCGTGTTCCTCTTTCCCCTGCTCCACTCCTGCCTGATTAGACCAACCCCATCCGCCTTCTGTTACACTTTCCTTACTGGTCCCCAGGCCTCTTTCTCTCGGGTCCTTCTCCCTGAAGAATCACCAGAAGTTTCTTTCCAGAGCATAGTTGTCGCCACCCTGTTGAAGCTTTTGGTTGGGTGACAGTCCTGATTGCCATGTATACTGTACAGAACCCTTCTCATCTGGCACCCTGCTTTCTCTTGACTTCTTTTTTACTGTTTCTTTTTTAAATTAATAGACTGAAAAAAAGAGCAGTGATATATTTATAACAATGTGAGCCGAAAGTACAGAGTGTTCCCATAAACCCCTCACTTTGTCTCCTGGTTTTCCCATTACGCACCTCCTGTGTTGGTTTGATATATTTGCTATAATTCATAAACCGATACTGACACATGGGCTGTGTCACTTCCTGCTTGTTTTCCTGTCTTCCTTCTTAGTTGCCTTCCTCCAGCTTGCATCCCAGGCCTCAGCTTCACTGAATGCTTGCCAGTTCTTGAACAAACAACACCCCTGCTTTCTCTGTTATTTCATTTGCTAAGAATGCCCTGCCTTTCTCAACTCATCTGTGTGAACTAGCAGCCTTCAAGGTTCTAGCACTGATATGCCCTTTTCCTCCTGGCCTGTCGCTCTTCTCGGGGTGCAACATGCTGTGAAAGTCCTCCCACTGTCAGTCAAGTAAAAGTTACAGTGATCTGTGACCAAGGCCATGAGTTCTGACCTGGGGATGTGGTCCTGGGTCCTTGTCCTGCTTTCCTCTTTACTGTGTCACCTGAGACTCGGGCCCATCATTAACTGGATAGAGATCATAAAGTCTGCTTTGTTTGCAATCTAGATTTTGTGAAAGCCCTTGGTGAACCGAGCATTATGGTACTGATGTTTCATTTGGCTGGAGCATTAAGGGGGGGGGGCTGGCTTTTTTACCCCAATTACCCGTGAAGGTTGGGGCATAGCCACCCCCCCCCTTGCTAAATTGATAGCCTTGCTTTGAAGATCCAGGCAAAAAGCATTACATTCCTGCACTATCTAACAGCACATCTTGGTTCTGAGAAACATGGTGGAGCCCATGATAGATGATGGCTCAAGTAAACACTGAACACTGAAATTCCCGTGCACCTTCTCACCCCCCATTCTTGCCTCAAAAGCCTGATGTTGGTATATAAGACCCCTAACTTCTGCCAATAAATGAGTTTTTCCCTCTCTTGGAATTTCTTTTCCTTGTTCGGGCTCATCCTGAATTCCTGCCCTCCTCCTCCCCATCTCCACCTGCACCTCAGAGCACAGCTGGCCGAAGGTGTGCCAAGGAGGACGCAAACAGAGCCTGGGCCGGGGAGCAAGCCAGTAAGCAGCACTCCTCCATGGCCTGTGCTTCAGCTCCTGCTTCCAGGTTCCTGCACGAGTTCCTACCTTGGGCTCCCCTAAGTGATGAACTGTGACCTGGGAGATTTAAGACAAATAAACCCTTTTCTCCCCAAGTTGGTATTACTCAGAGTGTTTTGTCACTGCAGTTGAGGAGAAACTACAATGGCTCCCTTTGGGAATTTAAATCTGCCCATGTAAAAATCAATGGGTATGTCTCTGCGGTGAGGGTGAGAATTTAAAAATATTCAAAAAAGTAGTCAGGAAAGGTCAACAACAACCCAAGCAAGCAAAATTCATCCATGCAGAGTCTACCTTGTTTCTGGAAAAGGGAAACATTCAAACCCAAATGACACTCATTGAGAAGTGTCCAGTGAAATCTGATGAGCTCATGGAAGTCCCACTGAGGCTTGGAGATATAGACTAAGTTAGCTGCTCAACTCAAGAGGCAAGTAAGGAGTCCTGAGGAAGACAGCCTCCTGCTGTTCTGCCCAGAGAGTGCCACACCAGCATACACGCACCTCTGCCTTTGTCAAAAGCAGTATTTTATTAATTCTTTGAAAATTTCAAACATTGGCAGAAAAAAATTTCATAGAATGTATTTTGATCATATTTACCCCCCATCCCCTCCCCTAATTCCTCCCAGGTCCACTCCTACCTCCATACACTGCCCAACTTACTTTTTTGTGTTAAAACCATCGAAAACAAGCAGCTTCTCATAGGGGTTTGTGGTTCTTGGTGTTAAACTGTGCTTTTAAAGGACTGAAGTGGGACCAGTACCTCAGAAGAGAAAACACTGCACATACTGATAAATATCCTTTTAAAACTGAGCAGGACAACCAGAAAAATCAATTTATTTTATAAACCATAGAACAGTAAAGAGTATAGATGTGGGAAGCACTTGTCCATTTACTAGCCTGGTGCTTTGCTACAAATTCTTAATCATTTAACAACCACCATTTAAACACACAAATAAATAAACCATAAGTGGGAAGGTTATTCCATGAGTACAAACAGGGCTTAATATGCTGAAGAAGGGCTGAAGAGATGGCCTAGTGGTTAAGAGCACTGACTGCTCTTGCAGAGGACCTGGGTTCGATCCCCAGCACCCACATGGCGGCTGAGAACCGTCTTTAACTCCAGTTCCAGGGGAATCCAACAACCTCTTCTGACTTCCATGGCATTGCACGACACAGGTGCACAAACCTACATGCAGACAGTACATTCATACACATACAAAAATAATAAATAAAATTTTTTAAAAATTAAAAAAATATGCCAAAGAAATGGAAAGAAAGGAATTAGATGATTATCTCCATAATTGGTGAAAATATACTCAACAAAATTTAATAAATGCCTCTGAGCTGTTTTTAAGCACGCCCAAGATAAGAATTTACATGGAGACTTTAATTTGATAAAATGCTACAAATCTCAGTTCCACACCTAGCATCTTAATGTGGAAGTACCGGAGGCACCACCCACTCAGGTCAAGCACAGTTGCCAAGGTACCCACTACCACCACTGCATCCAAGATCTAACCCAAAGCAATCAGACAATAAAATAATTAGAGATATAAGAAGAACCAAAGCATCCTCATCTGTAGGCATTTAAAAGAATTCCTAGAAACTTGAACAAAATCAATGGCAAAATCTGATACAACTAAAAAAAACAATTTTAAGTTAACATATCACAAAAATCCAGCAACACATTCTAGGGATATAGAAAGACAGAGATTGCCAAGTACTGCCAGCAGACATGTGAAATGGCAAACCTATAGAGGAGATTGAACCATATTTACCAAAATTACATATTTATGCAGCTTGTGACCCAGAATCTCATTCCTAGTTATCTATCTCAATCTATCTCAAATTAATACTAATGAAAATGATCTTTTAAAGCACTCAAAATAGGAGTTGGTGAAGAATCCTTAACATGCTAGAAATACATAAGACAAGACACTGTGATAGAGATGAACAAAGCTATAATTCACTCTAGCACTGTTTATAACAAAAGACTGGAAAGCAATCCAAATATTCAGCAGCATGATGGACCTGATGAAACTAGTACATCCATAGAATGGAATGCTACACAGTAAAGAATAGTGATGTGTATACAGTGCTTATTGTAGCTTCTGACCTCCAAGATATGAATTTTGTTGAAAAAAAAGTGGAGAAAAGCAGACCAGCTATGGTGGTGCATGTGATTCTAGCATTCATGGACTAAGGATAAAAGTCTGAGCTCCAGGGGCTGGAGAGATAGCCTAGCAGTTAAGCGGGACAACTGCTCTTGCAGAGGACCTGGGTTCGATCCCCAGCACCCATATGATGGCTGAGAGCCATCTTTAACTCCAGTTCCAGGGGAATCCGATGCCCTCTTCTGACCTTTGCTGCATTGCACAACATGGATGCACAGACCTGCATGCAGACAGTACATTCATACACATAAAGAATAAATAAAATTTTAAAAGTCTGAGTTCCAGACAATGATTTTTTTTTTTTTTTTTTTTTTTTTTTTTGGTTTTTTTGAGACAGGGTCTCCCCTTAGCTCCAGCTGGCCTGGAACTCACTATGTAAACTATCCTGGCCTTGACCTCACAGAGATCTGCCTGCCTCTGCCTCTTAAGTGGTGCTGGGATTAAAGACATGGGCCACCATATCTGACAAGACTATGTTTTTTTTAAAAAGGAAGAAAGAAAGGAGAGAGGGAAAAAGAAGTCTATACAGCATGCTTCACATTACTCTAAGAGGAAAGAAGCCAGGATGACAGGCATGTATGTGTGTAAGTTATTACATATGTGGATAAATATTTAAATGGAAGGGGTATTGTTATTTTCTTTGTTGCTGTGATAAAATACCATCACCAAAGGCAACTTAACAAATACTTTATTTTGGTTTATGGTTCCAGGGGGCTAGATGTCCATAGGATGAGGAAGTCATGGTGGCAGGTGGCCAGAGCAGGAAGCTGAGGTCACATCTCAACTGCACACAAGAAGCAGAGAACATTTAAAGCCCACTCCCAGTGATATACTTCCTTTATCAAGGCCACACCTCCTAAACGTCCACAAACAGTGCCACCAGCCTCAGCCAAGAATTCAGATATATGGGTCTGTGGAAGACATTTCTCATTTAAACCACTGTAGACGGCTAAGCCAAAAACATTCAGAATGAGGCTACCTATAGGGGAGAAAGAAAATGAGTATAGAGGCAAGCTAGACTTCAATGAATACTAGCTTATTTTACACATTTCACTTCGGAATTATGTAAATGTTGTACTTATCTATAAAATAAAGGCCATAGTGAACACGGAATTCTCCATACTTTCTGTTATTAAGGCTCTGAGTACAATTTCATGGAAATAAGAATTAGGAAAGAAAGCAGGTAGATAGAGGCAAAGCCAGAAGAGGATGCATGATTGGCAGAGGGGCCACAATGCCTCCCTTACCTCAACCTTGCTCTCAGCATCATGATCGGCAGCCGGGAAATACACAACCTCCTGTACTTCGTCTCTGGGCCGGGCAGAATTTTTCCCAAACACCACCAAGCCATCCTTAGCACGTGGTGGCAAGGCCACAAAACAGTAGCTTGGAGGAGCTCCAGCCATCCTGAAACGAGAACAAAGTAAGAGATGGAAGAAGGCTGAACAGGAGACTTTCCAACTGTCAGTGCTTGAGCGATTCACTTGCTATAGGTAGTTTATACACAGTTAGTTCAGAAGAGGATCCTGGCTGGCCAACAGGGTGGGCAGCCTACAATAGAATTACACAGCTGCAAAGACCAGATATGCTTAGTCCTTCACGAGATTAAGTAAACTCAGATTGACAACAGTCTATGGTGGCAGCCAAAAGAGCAGTGAGGTAGGTGAATGAGAAAGAGGTTATTGTTCCAGGCAGAAGACACATCGTGCACACTGAGATCTGTCACACAAATAAATGAATAAGTAATACACAGTTGTCCTTTGGTATTCATGGCAGGTTGGTGCCAGGACCCTGAACAGATGCACAAATCCTTTATAGAAAAGGGCATAGCATTTGCATACAACTTCTGTACATCTCCTATAGACTTTACATCATCTCTAGATTATTTACAATACAGTATAAATGCTACATGAATAATTCATACACTGTACTGTTGAGGGAATGGTAAGATCAAAAGGTTTCTGCATATTTAATTCAGATGCACTCCCCCATTCTGCATTTCTGAGCCACAGTTGTTTGAATCCACAGATACGGAACCTGCAAAGATATAGAGAACAAACTGCACCTTGCAGAAATGCCTTGGATCCAGAGATGCACCACAGCTGCCATATTCAGATGTTGGGATATTAGGAAGAAATATATCTAGAGATAAACTAAAAGTCGTGACCTTTCCCTTTTTTAAAAATAATCTTTATTCTGGGGCTGGAGAGATATCCTAGCGGTTAAGAGAGCCGACTGCTCTTGCAGAGGACCCAGGTTCGATCCCCAGCACCCACATGGCGCTGAGAACTGTCTGAAACTCCAATTCCAGGAGAACTCCAGTTCCAGGGGAATCCGACACCCTCTTCTGACTTCCGCGGCTTTGCACGACACGGGTGCACAAACCTACATGCAGGCAGTACATTCATACACATAGAAAATAAATAATAAAATAAAAATTTAAAAAAAATCTTTATTCTGTCTCAGTGGCATGATACATAAGCACTTTGGGCTTTCCTCCCCTCTCCAATGGCTGCTGGGCTGGCTTGTCTTCTAAACAGCCAGTAGGCATTCTTACTATTGGATCCTCTGCCCTGATCCAAAGCTCTCTTTTCCCCTGGGAAAATGCACACATGCCCAGAGCTTCCTTCTGCACCAATGACTTCCACAGCTAAGGCCAGCTCAGTTCTATATTTGAGCTTTTAACCCTTATACCCAGCTACCTCCCTGATCTTTCCCAAATGGGGTCCCCTCACAATGTTCCACATCTCAGAGACCATCCATCCCATTAGAGCACCTGGGACTCAGACACCACCCTTATCGTCTGCTTCACCATCTCTTACATCTCTATGGAAATTAGCCTGCGGCCCCTCCTCAGTTTTATCTCACACTGCTCACTCCTCCACGCTCACATCAGCACACAAGCCTCTTTCCAGCTCTACACACCCCAGGGCCTTTGCTCCACCCCCTTTCCTGGGTATTTCTTCCCCTGCTATCCACAGGACATTGTGCTGAGGAGATTTTCAATAAACAAGTGCTCTTTTCTTGTTTGTTTTCTTAACATTCTACAAACTGAAATTGGTCTCTGCAACTGTCTCTCCTTTGCCACCATGCCTCTGCACCCGGCCTGAATACCCTTCCCTTGGTCTTTTTGCATTATCAGGATCTGGTTAAAAATGCTTCCTTTCAGGAGGGTTCTGCTAAAGAACTCGGCCATTTATTCAGCATCCACCAATACCAACACATCCAGTTTCTTCTAGAATAAAATGCATTTGTTACTTATAAATATTCTTCTTCATCTGCTTCTAAAAAGCTCCCTGAGGGCAGAACCCATGCTACCCAACTACAGTTACCCCTTCTCCAAAGCAGCTTTAAAGACACTCAATAAACATTATCCACTGAACCCACTTTCCATTTGTGTTATCAAGTACTCCAATTTAAATACATCTTTAACAGAGAAGGAAAGCAGTATTCTTAGAAAAGCTCTAGATGGGAATTCAAAGCACAGCTCTGCCAGCTGTGTGACCACAGGCAAATCACTTTACCTCTCAGCCTGGGCTTCCTCTTCTTCAAATGTTTTGTCTCAGCCCACATGCTTCTTACAGTATAAAACTGAATCATACTTGAAGAAATATTGTAAATTCTGGAGGCTGATTAAGTAGAAGATACTTTGGATTCTGACTTTTCTTTCTTTCTTTCTTTTTTTTGGTCTTTTTGAGACAGGGTCTCTCTTTAGTCCCAGCTGTCCTGGAGCTCGCTCTGTAGACCAGGCTGGCTTTGAACTCACAGAGATTTGCCTGCCTCTGCCTCCTGAGGGCTCGGATTAAAGGTGTGCGCCACCATGCCTGGCTCGAGTTTGACTTTTAAAAGAGGGAAGCGGGTTGGAGAGATGGCCGAGCAATTAAGAGCGCGGACTGCTCTTACAGAGGACCCGGGTTCGATCCTCAGCACCCACATGGCCACCGAGAACCGTCTGAAACTCCAATTCCAGGAGAACTCCAGTTCCAGGGGAATCCGACACCCTTTTCTGACCTCCGCAGCATTGCACGACACGGGTGCACAAACCTGCATGCAGACAGTACATTGATACACACACAGAAATAAATAAAATTAAAAAAAAAATTTTAAAGAGGGAAGCATCTGATCCAAATTGACTGGCTTCATTCATACCTACAGCAACTATCAAGTTGCAGAGCTGGTCCTGTTCGTATTTAGAAACTACCTTGCTAGTTCCATCATATGAAGAGGTCACAACAGGTATCTGCAGAGTACACAAAAGCCAAGAGGTTTTTAGCAAGCACCTATTCTTTAGTCAGGACTAGGCTCACTCAGCAAATCAGCTGACAGTGGGTCGAGCAAGCAGCCATATCATCTCTCAAAGAAATTCAGAAGTGAAGATTTCCATGTCAAAGCTTTTACTAAGCCCAAAGTACTTATGAAACTCCTTCAATTATTCCAGTGACTAAATGCGCTATCAACCATCAATTAGGTACCAGTCTTGGGCCTGGTGACCCATGCCTTTGGTGCATACCTTTAATCCCAGCATTCTGAGGGAAAAAGCCAGCATAGTAAGTTCCAGACTAGCCAGGACTACAATAGTGAGATCTTGACTGGAAAAGAAGAGCAGGTGTTTCTAGAAGACTGGAGGAAACACCAAGAAGCAGCTACTGACTTGGTTATAGTAGCTCTTTCTCCAAGAGCTAAAGCAGATGCTCCAGGTACATGTTCTTTTTATCACAATGTGAATCACATGATACCAAGGCAGAATCTACCAGAAAGATGACATCATTTTAACCTAGACTCTGGTTTACTTTCTCTCTCTGGCTCATGTGAATTTGATGCCTTCATTTTTTCTTCAGACTTCTGCCTATCTCACTAGAATAGGCCTCATTTCCTAGCCCACAAAAGAAAGATGGGTCGGGGCGGGAGACGGTTTTCCAAGAGAGGCCATACAGATGATAGGAGCTGCACCCTGTATTGCCAACTGGCACTTTGCAAACCTCATGCTTTCTTGTGGGTTATAGAATTGAGCGAGTGGCAGGAACCACATTTTAGAAAAGCACCTTAAGAAAGAAGTGTGCATCTCACAAGGGTCAATGCTGATGAATCAGCTCAAAATTGGGCTGCATATATCCACACAGACACATGTATGTGGGTCTCAAGGAAAAAAGCCTTAAAAGCAGCAGTCTGAAGGGTAGGCCTGCTGAATACGGCTGCTTTGTAGCAAAAGCCAATTAGGATTCTTGCCAGATGAGCAATAAACTAGCAGTTCTAATTAATGAAACACTCCATATTAAGTCCCGTCAATGGGGACACTAACTTGCATTTCCCAAGATCACGTTGGGAACATTTTAAAGTGTATTTATGCTGTTTAGGTTCTCTAACCAAAATTAGTTTTAATGGTCATGCAATGGTCATGCACAGAAAGAGATAGAGTATTAAAAGACAGGAAACTGCTGGGCGTGGTGGCGCACGCCTTTAATCCTACCACTAGGGAGGCAGAGGCAGGCGGATCTTTGTGAGTTCAAGGCCAGCCTGGTCTACAGAGCTAGTTCCAGGACAGCTGGGGCTACAAGGAGACCCTGTCTTGAAAAGACAAAAAACAAAACAAAAAAAAAAAAAAAAAAAGACAGGAAACTGGGATAAGGATACAAGTCAGAAATAAGAAAATACGTTGCGGCAAGTATCATCTTGTGGCAGAGAGAGGAAGTCAGATTATTTATTAGCTGGCACAGTATAAAAAATATCTGGTATGTTTTCTCTCAACCCACACCGCAGTCAGTCACAGTGTAAGCAAACAGCTTTCTGTCTGATGGAGCTCTGTGCTGTTGGAATTTGCTCTGTCTGAACCATCTGCAGCCACTAGCCTGGTGGGGCTAATGAATATTTGAAATGCTAGTTTGTGAAACCAAAGAACTAATTTGGGGGGATCTTTTTGAGACAGCCTGAGCTGGCCTGGGACTCACTATATATGCCAGATTGGCCTTGATCTCACAGAGATTCACCTGCCTCTTCCTCCCAAATGCTGGAATTAAAGCCATGCACCACCAGGCCTGGCTAGGAACTACATTTTTACTTAATTTAAAATTAAATAGAGGCTGGAGAGATGGCTCAGCAGTTAAGAGCGCCAACTGCTCTTGCAGAGGGCCCAGGTTAGATGCCCAGCACACACATGGCTACTAAGAACCGTCTTTAACTCCAGTTCCAAGGGAATCCGATGCCCTCTTCTGACCTCTGAGGCATCGCATGACACGGGTGCACCAACCTACATGCAGACAGTACACTCATACACGTAAAAAATAGAAAAATAAAATAAAATTAAGTAGCCAATCAAAAGATGGAGTCAAGATCTGAACAGAAACTTCTCAAATGAAGAAGTAAAGATGGCTGAGAAACATCTTAAAAATTGTTCAACATTTCTAGTAATTCCTAAATGCAAATAAAAAAAAAAAACACTTTAAGATTTCATCTTACCCCATTAAGACTGGCTATGATGAAGAAAACAAATGACATCACTTATAGCTAAAAAATGAAAAAAAAAAACTGAGAGAAAGATGCAGGACAGTTATGGCAAAATGCATGATCTGGGATGGGGTGGGGGTAGGGGGGAAGGGAAAGGGAAATATGCCTGATCTAAATTGGAAAATGATGTATGAAATGTACAAAGCACCAATAAAAAAAAATTTGAAAAAAAAAATCAAAAAAAAAAAGAAAGAAAACAAATGATACCAAATGCTGGAGAGGGTATGGGGAAAGGGGAACACTCATCCACTGCTGGTGGGAATGCAAGCTTGTGCAACCCCTATGGAAAGCAGTGTGGAGAACTCTTCAAAGACTAAAAATGAACCTATCATTTTACCCAGTCATATCACACCTAGGTATATATCCAAAAGATTCATCCTATTGCAGAGATACTTGCACATCCATGTTTATTCCAGCTCTTTTCACAATAGCAAAGAGATGGAAGCAACCTAAGTGTCCCTCAGCTGATGAGTGGATAATGAAAATGTAGTACATTTACACAATAAAGTTCTATGCAGTGGTAAAGAAAGACGACATCATGAAATTTGCAGGTAAATGAATGGAACTAGAAACTGTTATGCTCAATGAAGTAACACATTCCCAATAAAACAAACGATGTATGGTGTCCCTCATTTGTGGATCCTACCACCAAATCCTTATATGTAAACCAAGATGAGTAAATTTTTAGTAAAAATAATACCACATTGACTGATATTACTATAGATATAGCTTGAAGTTTATGTCTCTATTTTCCTAAGTTCTAAGATTTATGAGAAAGAATAAATCTCTTCATTAAAAGTATATTAAAATGTGCTGGGCGCAGTGGCGCACTCCTTTAATTCTAGCACATGGTAGGCAGAGGCAGGCAGATCTCTGTGAATTCAAGTCCAGCGTGGTCTACAGAGTGAGTTCCAGTACAGCTAGAGCTACAGGGAGACCCTGTCTCAAAAAGACTAAAAAAAAAAAAAGTATATTAAAATGTACATCAATTTGCTATGCAATTTAAGAATGAAGTTATATTTCTTTTTTACCTGCATGCAACTTTACTGTTAAAATGGGAATCCCAAACAAGTTTTGGAATTAACCTATGGTTTATTTTTAGACTTTGTGATTTTATAAAATTAAAGAGAACAACAATAACAACCAAAGACTTGTTCAAAGAACTGACCAAAAAAGTAAACTATTGCATCGAAAAATTTTTTTAAAAGACTAAGAAAAAAAGAAGCAAGACAGGACTTAACATGTATGGCAGAATGCATGAGCTTGGGGGTTGAGGGAGCATGGATGGGGGAACAGGTCTAAACTGCACTGTGAAAGGTTGTATGAAATGCACAAAAGCTCAATAAAAATTTAAGAAAATAAAATAAAAAATTAAACAGCCAGCATTATACCAAGTGAAATAAACTCAAAAAAACCACAAACACAGTTGAGTATTCCTTTGCCAAATGTTTCAGATTTCAGATAGTTTCCAGTAGGGGGCCATGAACACACATATAATGCAATATTTTGGGGAGGGACCCAAACTTAAACACAAAATGAATTATATTTCCTAGATGCCTTATACTCATGTCCTGACTATAATTTTATACAGTATTTTTAATGTACTGTCTTGACTGTGACCAGGTGTGGAATTTTCCATGTCAGACATCAAAAAGTTACATTCTCAGATGTATTAGTCACTTCTCTCATTGCTGTGGTCACATGCTGGATAAGAAGCAATTCAAGTGAGGAAGAGTTTATTTTGGCTCACAGTTCAGGGGATGCAGGCCATTATAGAGGAGAAGACCTATGGCAGGAGCACGAGGCAGCTGGTCACATTGGGTTCTCGGTCAGGAAACAGAAAGTGGACAGGGACTGGACCCTCCAGTAACCCACTTTCTTCAGCCAGGTCTCACCTCAAGGTCCTCCCCACCCCCTGGTTGGGGACCAAGTGTTGAAACACGAGAGCCTTGGTGGGGGGGGGGCATTTCACATTCAGGCCACACTATCAGATGTGGCGCTTTCAGCCACATGATTTCAGTCCAGGAAGCAGTCAGTGCTCTTAATCACTGAACCATCTCTCCAGCAACTGTAAAAAATTTATATTTATTTTATGCGTATGAGTGTTTTGCCCACATGTTTGTATGTGCAATGCCCATGGAGGCCTGAAGAGCATGTCAGATATCCCCTGGAACTGGAATGGAGGACAGTTATTAGCCACCATGTGGGTGGTGGGAACTGAACCAAGGTCTTCTACAAGAGCTGCCAGTGCTTTTAACCATTAAGCTATGTCTCCAGGCCCATAATTGAACTTTCTAAGTTGAACCTCTACATACGATGAGAGGCGTCCATAGCAGACCACAGTGCACAGCTTGGGAATCTGCCAATATCACCAAAGTGAAAAATTCCTAAACCCTGTGGAAGCTTCCTCAGGATTTATGACTTCCTCTTGGAGATAAGCCATGCTATGCTCCTGAAGCTCAGGGCTAAGTTGCTGCTTCAGCCAGCACACATCCGCATCCTGTGCTTGGTGTCAGGAGCCTGGCCTTCAGGCTTGTGGGGCTGGAGCTTTGTACTCCTGTAACTAGGAAACCACGAGCAGAATGTCTAGACTAGGAGGGACGAAGCTGTGTGGGAGAAAAGGGCTTTGTCCTCAAGTTCAGGGAAGACTTATTGAAGGCATGAATGCCCAGAGTCTGGGCAGGGGGCTTCTTTGCATGGCTGCCAAACTGCCCTGTCCTTTCATATCCACCGAGCTAGAGTGACCCTCGTCAGTCACCTTAGCCAGTAATAGGAAAGCCTTGAGTTGCTGGAGACAAAGAAAATGACTCTCCATATGAGCTATAGGCTTGTTAACTGTCACGCAAATAACTGTGACAAACGGCCTTTCCTTACACAAAGAATGAAAGTCAAATGGGCAGTGAGGCTTCCCTGCCCCCCACCATCCCAGCTGCACCAAGGAACTCTGAATGCAAAGTCTATGAAACAGCACTTTCCAGAAAATCAAAGGAATTGTTTTTATTGATTGACGAATTCTTCTTTAAAATTATTGACATTCCTGCTGAAGTGAAAATGGGACAAATGATACTCATTTATAAATTGATTTTTCTGCCATGTCTTTACTATTGAAATAGCAAGGAATAATGAAGTGCTGGGGAAAGGGATGATCTAACAATTGGGATGTGAATTACCTCAGACTCATCAAACTCTGCCCAAGGGAAAGACAGATTCCACGTTACCTTGGAAGCTCCAGAGAACAGAGCCCAAGGCTGAGGACTTTACAGCCAGGGAGCCCCTGCTCCGAATAGCCCCTGCTTTGACTGAAACACAACCAAGAAAGTCCTCAGAGGGTTAAGTATGTAGCCAGCTCTCCACATTGCAGAAAAATACCAGAAATAATGAACTTGTAATTATACAGGAGATATTCAGGCTCAAAAGTATGGAGATTTCCATTCATGATCTATTGACCCCTACGATGAGGCTCATGGTGACAAAGCTGCTCACTTCCTGGCTGGGAGAGAGCAAGAGAGAGGAAGGGGCTGGACCTACTATTCTGTTAAGGACACCTTCCTCCAATGACCCAAGCCTTCCCACTAGACCCCCTCTCAAAGGTTCCACCACCTCCTGGTAACGCCCTAGCTTGCTGGGCTTTCAGATACCAGCTACAATGAGTCAGCAGGTTGTGAGCCCACCTGGCTTCAGATCTCAGCTTCAAATCTAAGCCAATATAAAGAGGGATGATGAAAGGTCATGCATTCTTCCCAAGCTGGTAGCAAGATCTAGATAATATGTGCAGGAGCTTGGGAAGTATCTCTGACAATAGAGGCACTGATAATATTTGCAGTTTACAGCTAATCCCTGGGCTTTGTGAGGCAGTTCTCAACCACCATACTGCCCAGATCATCATGTAGGCCTGCAGACTGATTAGTTTGGCACCAAGTATTGCCTTAGATAGTATATTTTAGAAGCCTGAATTTGCAACTAACATTTAAAGAATGACATTCAGGGGCCGGGCGTGGTGGCGCACGCCTTTAATCCTAGCACTTGGGAGGCAGAGGCAGGCGGATCTTTGTGAGTTTTGGTCTACAAAGCGAGTTCCAAGACAGCCAGAGCTACAGGGAGACCCTGTCTCAAAAAGACCAAAAACAACAAAAAAAAAGAATGACATTCAGATGTTTGGCTTCTGATAACTCAAAGATCTGGCAAGACACAGTCACATTCTGCATGGCTACAAGACTGGAATTGGGTCAGAGAGTTGGGTTGAGGCTCTTCCAAACAGAGCCTGTACTTCTCCTGGAGCCAGTCAAAAGACCAACTGGGCTGGGTCTTTAATTCCAGCATTTGGGAGATATAGGCAGGAGGATCTCTGTGAGGCCAAGGCCAGCCTGGACTACACAGTGAGTTTCAGGCCAGCTGGAACCACAGGAAGACCCTGTCTCAAAAGGACATATGAAAAAAGAACAACTGTATTCTTTTCCAAGGTTTGCCTCGCCCTGAAGTCCCATGTACTGGGACATGATGCTCATATTCTTTAGAGACATACAAATCCTAGTTCCTATCTTGACTCCACTGAATCAGTGCCATTTGGAAATGGAGATGATCCCTACATGTAGCATACCACACTTTTTAAACAAGAGCTCATGGAAAGCACCTAGCACTGTGGGTGCATACAGTGGGCACTCAATAAATATGTATTTCCCATCACCCGTGACTCATTTACTTATGCATTTTCCCAGGTTTTCACCAATCCTTACTGCACTCTTCACCCTTCTTATCAGTGGTTGGCACTTGGCTTATCAAATACACTTGTATGCCAAAGTGTAACTTATGCACACCGACCATCAACTAACAAGGAATAAAAGAAGACCACGGATGCCACAAACTTTAGGGGACAAAGTTAGCTTCTTCAAACAGCAAAAATCTCTTTTAAAAAACCTGCAAAAATATAGATTGAGTCAAAATTCCTTAAGATATATATGTACCAATTGCAGTGAGCAGCACTTACCTGGATCTTAAACAAACCAATAATTTTCTAAGGCAACTGGGGTAAAATGATCATTGACTGGATATTTGATAGAAAGGAATGATTGTTAAGATCTTATACAGGATCACAATGTTGTGGTGACCTCCATTAAAAATTACTTTTAGCCCATGTGTTATCCAGGTGTGTTAGCCCTGGATATACCCGTAGCCCCAGCTACTCAGGAGGCTAAGGTGAGTGAATCATGGAAGCACAGGAGTGTGAGACCAGCCTCGCCAACATAGCAAGAGTCTGAAAAGGGAAAGGACAGGACAGTACAGGAAAGACCCTAATCAAAAAAGCCCATATCTTATAGAAACACATATTGTATAAAATGATATAAAGGAAATAATTCATGATGGAGAGGAAGGGTAAGAGTTCAGAGGAAACAAGAATTAGCTATGAAATAAAAGTTGAGCTAGGTGGTGGGCAGGCACATGAGATTTGTTTACACCCCCTTCCCTTTTGTAGATAAATGTTTTCTTATAAATAACCTTTTTTTTTATTTCGTATGTGTATGAATGTACTATCTGCATGCAGGTTTGTGCACCCATGTCGTGCAATGCCGCGGAGGTCAGAAGAGGGCATCGGATTCCCCTGGAACTGGAGTTCTCCTGGAATTGGAGTTTCAGACGGTTCTCGGCTGCCATGTGGGTGCTGGGGATCGAACCCGGGTCTTCTGCAAGAGCAGTCAGTGCTCTTAACCGCTAGGCCATCTCTCCAGCCCATAAATAACCTTTTAAGCAGGGTGTGGTGGTAGACACCTGTAGCCACAGTTCTTGGGAGGCAGAGGCAGGCAGATCTCTGTGAGTTCAAGACCAGCCTGGTCTACATAGTGAGTTCCAGGACAGTTGTGGCTACAGGGAGACTCTGTCTCAAAAAAGACAAATAAATAAATAAATAGTCTTTAAAAAGTAAGGCTGAAACACACCTATAATCCCAGCACTTGGAAGACTAAGCCAGGATGATCACAGGTTGGAGGCTATGTAATGGGACCCTGTCTCAAAATTAATAGTAATAATAATTTTAAAAATATAGAAGTTGGGCTGGAGAGATGGCTCAGCAGTTAAGAGCACCGACTGCTCTTGCAGAGAACCGGGGTTTGATTCCCAGCACCCACATGGCAGCTAAGAACTGTCTTTAACTCCAGTACCAGGGGAATCCTATGCCCTCTTCTGACCTCTGCGAATCACATGACACGGGTGCACCAACCTACATGCAGACAGTACATTCATACACATAAAAAATCATAAATAAAGTTTAAAATATATATAGAGAAGTAATATACATCTTTAAAATGAGGTTAGAAGTAGCACTGGGCTAATTTACTAAAAAGAACGTTTTCCTAGAATGTCTACTCATAACTTACTTGTGGTCTCAGATACCTCTTGAGGAAGCAATATTGTAACAGGAAGGACAGTGGAGGGACTTTAGTTTGGCTTGGAATGTTCCTGCAGTGAAAGAAGAGAAGGAACCAGTTCCTTCCACCTTTTTCTTTGTTCATTCTCTTCTCTCTCTCTCTCTCTCTCTCTCTCTCTCTCTCTCTCTCTCCCTCTCTTTCTCTCTCTGTGTGTGTGTCCACATGTGCACATTCATGCACACTAATGGGGGTGGAACCCAGGGCCTTGTACATTCTGGGCAAGTGCTCTACAACCGAGCTGCATCTCCAGCCTCTTTTCCTCAAGCTTTACAATATCATGTTCATTGTAAAGAAGATCTTCCCCTATAAACAGCAGGTTGAAAAATAGTCTTCCATCTTTTACAGGGGGAGAGCTGTTATATGTACCGTCAAGACAATTATTTACTTGGATTAAGGCTGATTAAGAATGTCAGATAGGGGCAGGAGAGATGGCTCAGTGGTTAAGAGTACGACTGCTCTTGCAGAGGACCTGGGTTCAATTCCCAGCACCTACATGGTGGCTAAGAACCTTCTTTAACTCCAGTTCCAGGGGAATACGACATCCTCTTCTGACCTTCACGCATTGCACAACATGGGTACACAAACCTACATGCAGACAGTGCATTCATACACATAAAAAAATAAATCAAATAGAGTTCAAGGCCAGCCTGGTCTACAGAGTGAGTTCCAGGACAGCTGGGGCTATGTCTCGAAAAAGACATAAATAAATAATAAATAAATAAATTAATTAATTAAAGAATGTCAGATAAACCCACATTCTCGGTTCTAGTCTTCCATAACTGATGATCTAATTTCCTTAGCCAGTGTCTCCCTTAAGTTGTTTGCTTAGTCCTTCCTGCATTAAAAAAAAAGTTATGTTCATTTGATCTCTCTTCTTTCATTCATTTCAGAATCTTTTAAAGAGCTCTTACATTATGGATGGTCCTGCAGCTTATCTTTTTAAATAATGGAACCATATTTGTGCAAGAGAAGTGGATGGAGGTCAATTTTTTTTGTCTATTTTACATTTCCTTGTGGCACAACGTTGGATATGCACATTGTAAGGAGACATATGTAACTGCAACGTTATTTTTCAAATACTCAAAGAATCTGTTGTCATTGAGTATGTACAAACAAGAGTGTTACTAAATTCCTAATGTATATTGCTTACCTATTTTCTCAACTACAATAAGTATGTGGCAATATTCTTGAAATTTTTTGAGAGATGGCTCAGTGGTTAAGAGCACTGGCTGCTCTTGCAGAGGGCTTGAGTTTGATTCTCAGTACCCACATGGTAGCTAATAACCATCT
Source organism: Rhizomys pruinosus (assembly GCA_009823505.1). Taxonomy (NCBI): domain Eukaryota; kingdom Metazoa; phylum Chordata; class Mammalia; order Rodentia; family Spalacidae; genus Rhizomys; species Rhizomys pruinosus. Next base: position 755,384 of record VZQC01001084.1, on the reverse strand, counting down.
AGAACTCCAGTTCCAGGGGAATCCGACACCCTCTTCTGACCTCCTCAGGCATTGCAAGACACAGGTGCACTTACATACATGCAGGCAATCCATTACTACATATAAAATAAATAAATAATAAATAAATAAATTGGGAACTGTAGAATGTATTGTCTTGGACTTGAATAATACTAAATATAGATTTTGGAGCACAATATATAATTGAATTATAGAAGACAATATATCCTTAGTAACTAGTCTTTCGTGTGAATCAGGATGTCAAAGTAGACATTTTGTATTGATTTATTTTTCTCATTGTGGTCATATCTTGCAGATGTGAGTCCCATAAGGACAAAGACCCATGTCAACTCTTCTTTCCCACCTTGCACAGAGAGGGCACTTGTAAGATCTCAATAAGGAGAAGGATGGCATCTATATTTCATCTGCAATGAGCAAAGGACAGGAGAAATCTGATTGTGACAAGGTGCTCATACTCAACCCACCCTATTCAAAGTTACCCAAGCATTGAAAAGGTCTGGGAAGCTCTTTCCTGGCAGATTCCTAGATACCTGACCCCAGGAGATTCTGACCCAATAGGTTCAAGCTGAGACCATGGGAAGAACAGCCTTAACAAGCCTAGGTGATGCTGATGCAGCCAGTTCAAACTGGTATGTAACTGCCATAGGTAGAGGCTACTTAACTTCTTTGTCTTTCAAAAATATTATTCATTTCTCTTTTACCTGTTTATTTCTATTTTTGTTTTGGTGCTTTTCTTTATTCTTCTGTACTTTGGAAACTGTCAACACAACAAAAGAAAATAAAATAATCTGTTTGGGGTACCAAACAGCTTCACGAGTCAACATTTTTATTCTTGTATTGCAGTTTATTTTTAAGGAAACTATTTAATTTTTATCTGCATTTAGCAACATCATTAGTGACAATACTCTCTGCCTTAGGAATACAGGCTGATTAAGTCCATCCATCATAGTTAACAGAAAAGGATGAGGTCTTTTCCCACCATTGGTATGGCACAGCAGAAGGAAGCTGGGATTTCACTCCACTTTGGCTTTAAACTGGAAATCAGACTGCATGATGAATCTATGTGGACACTATGAAGAGCGTTTATTTAAAATTGAAAATTCTGGGGCTGGAGAGATGCCTCAGCAGTTAAGATCATTGACTGCTCTTGTAGAAACCCGGGGTTCAGTTCCCACTACCCCACATGGTGCCTAACAACTATCTGTAACTCCTCTTCTGGCCTCTGCTGGCACTGCACGCATGTGATATACATGCACGCAGGCAAAACATGCATACACTAAATAAATAAATAAATAAATAAATAAATAAATAAATAAATTTAGCCAAGCTGAGGGTTCATGTCTTTAATCCCTGACTCAGGAAGCAGAGGCAGGCAGATCTCTGTGAGATTAAGGACAGCCTGGTCTACATAGCAAATTCCAGGCCAGCTAAGACTACAGGGAAATCTTGCCTCAAAATACATACATACATACATACATACATACATACATATATACATACATACAAAAATAAATAAAATAGAAAACTCAAAGTTCCCACAAATCAATAACAACTCATCTTAGCTACAACTCCTGATATTCTACTGGCATACTGCATGTAAGAAAAAATAACATTTTTATGGTATGAAACTGGCTATCTACATATCACAAAAGTTAGACTATGAATACACACATATGGGGGAAATTGTTAAAATGAAAAGAGGTCACACAAATATATATAGTATCATTGTGCATATTACCTCTAAGAAGATGCTGGAAAATCATAGGGAAATGCAACAAATAGATCTTGGGAATGCGTGGTCCACAGAGCTGCAGACAAGCATTTTGCTAGGCATATCCATGCATTTATAACTTTTCCACATGACAATGAAGACTGTAATGTCAAAAAATTTGAATGGAACGTTGCAAGCAAAATAATGTCATTCAGGGCACTACAGCTAATAGATATGGTCCTGTACCAGAACAGAGACTCTGCTGGATGGGAACAGATCACAGTTCAGCCATGGCAAATGGCTAGTTCGACAATTCAGTCAATTGGATTTTGCCTCATTTGCAAGATATGACCATGATGAGAGAAATAAATCAATGTAAACTTTCTACTTTGACATCCTGATTCACTTGAAAGACTAGTAACTAAGGAAATATTGTAATTAAGGAAATATTAAGTTTTCTATAGCAAAATTGAATATTGTGCTTCAAAATCTATATTTAATATTATTCAAGTCCAAGAAAATATATTTTATATTTCCCAATTTTTATGTGGAAATTTTTGAAGGACATTGTCAAAGACTTGTGGTTATTTGAGAAAATAGGTAAGCAATATACATTATGAATTTAGGAATACTGTTAATGAATTTGTATGTATTCAATGACAATAGACTCTAAGTATTTGAAAAATAACATTGCGATTACATAATGTCTCCTTACAATGTGCATACCCAACATTGTGCCACAGGAGAATGTAAAACAAACAAAAAATTGACCTCTGTCCACTTCTCTTGCACATTTAAAATGACTCCACTTTTTTAAAATGCAACCTGCAGGAACATCTACAATAGATTCTGAAATGAGCTGGGATTGGTAATGCATGCCTTTAGTCCCAGCAAAGACAGGCAAATCTCTGTGAGTTCAAGGCCAACCTAAAAGAGAGGGGTCAACTGAACAAAACTTTTTTTTTTAATTTTATTTATTTCTGTATGTGTATCAATGTACTGTCTGCATGCAAGTTAAACACAACTTTTTTTAATTCAGGAAGACAAACAACTTAAGAGGCCACAAGCTAGGGATTAGATAAATATGGTCAGATCAAGTTCATTGTAAGGAAGATAATCCCCTATGCAGGTTGGAAAAATAGTTTTGCATCTTTCAGAAGGAGAGAGGGGAAGAAAGGGAGTAATCACAAGACATTAGTGTGATAGGTTATACATGTGCTGTCAGGATAATTGCTCTATTTAGTTGCATTAAGGTTGTTTAAGAATGTCAGATAACCCCATTCTGTTCTTCTGTATATTAAGATCTTTATATGTAAGATGGGCCATGATGTCAACCATCCACAGTTATATCCATATAATTTGGAATAAAGATCCATTTAGAAAAATGTTCCTTAAATGGTTCTTAAAGAACAGAGTCCTGGAGCTAAAGAAAAAAGAACATGATTGGGACGGGCAGGTGCAATCACTGGCCAGAAGCATTCTCTGTGAGGAACACTGGAACTAAACTAGGCACGTGTGGGGTCTTTCATCTCTTTTTGATCTCCTCTCTGATAATGCTGCCATTGTGTTTATGAATTTGGCAGGTTGTTTGGAATAATAACCTTCCCATCCTACCATCTGTCCTCCTCTCCCATCTCAACGGTGCCCTGTCTATTCTGAGCTTTTGTGATTAATGTGATTTGATACATTAAGTCCATAAACAGGGATTTTAAAAAATTCCTCCCCATTATTAATCTTAAAATGGTAGCTTGTAATTTAACTCTCACCAAAAAAAAAAAACCCCAAACAACTTAAATATTCACTTCCTACAGAAGGAATAAATAAAATCTAAATCTTGTTTATGTGAAATATTACTTAATGACTAGCAAAATGATATTTTACATTTCTTATAAATATCCATTAATGCTAGAGTCATATATTCTTTTACCATTAACAATAAAATTTATTCAATTTTATTATTTTATTTATTTTATTTTATTTATTTCTGTATGTGTATGAATGTACTGTCTGCATGCAGGTTTGTGCACCCATGTCGTGCAATGCCGTGGAGGTCAGAAGAGGTTGTCAGATTCCCCTGGAACTGGAGTTCTCCTGGAATTGGAGTTTCAGACAGTTCTCGGCCACCATGTGGGTGCTGGGGATTGAACCCAGGTCCTCTGTAAGAGCAGTCGGTGCTCTTAACTGCTAGGCCATCTCTCCAGCCCCTCAATTTTATTATTTTAAAAGTAACCTACATATTACATGTGAATATATAAGCAAATATACATGCATAGATGTGTGTACATGTACATGGATTCAAATATAAACATATTGATGATAGGTAGGTACATATCATCAAACATATGGACAAACAAAAGGAACCTGCAGTGATTAGAGTCTGAGTTGGGAGTAGGGAGGAATTTCTAGAAATTTTATTTTATCTGCTTATGCAGCTTTAAGATTATTTTAGAGTGAGATCAGATTCCTTTATTGGCATTTTGCTTTTTAATCTGATTATTTTAGTGCTTGCAGAAGACCCAGGTTCAGTTCACAGCACCCACATGGTGGCTAAGAACCATTCATAACGCCATTCCAGAGGATTTGATGCCCTCTTCTGACTTCTGCGAGCATTATACAACATGGATGCACTCACATGCAGGCCAGAAATCTATCCAGGTCTCCAACTCACTCCTATCTAAAGCAAGTTACTAAAATTAATTTTTTAAACTTTGTACAAAATCGTAGAACTATAAAACATCTGGATATTTTGAAATCACACTAGAGAAGGAAAAGCTTATCTAAGTGTTTTAGTTTCATTTCTAGGTCTGATCCCTAGCACCACAAAATAAAGAAAAATATCTCTCACAATCCAGCTAATCAAGCTCACCTCATGGTCCTTCACATCTAGTCCATGTCACCCTGACCTCCTTCTATCTCCTCATACCCAGCTCTGGAAACAGTATCATGAGCTTCTGCCAGTCTCTGCTTCCTGATGATGACCCAGACCAACACTGCCAAACAATAATAGAAGTCAGATACAAACCACGTGTACCTTTAATACTGTCCAGTAACCACATTTGAAAAGGCAAAGAGGCCGGGCGTGGTGGCGCACGCCTTTAATCCTAGCACTTGGGAGGCAGAGGCAGGCGGATCTTTGTGAGTTCAAGGCCAGGCTGGTCTACAGAGTGAGTTCCAGGACAACTGGGGCTACAGGGAGACCCTGTCTCGAAAAGACCAAAAAAAAAAAAAGAAAAAAAGAAAAGAAAAGACCAAAAAAAAAAGAAAAGGCAAAGAGAAGGGGCTGGAGAGATGACTCTATGGTTAAGAGCACTGGCTGCTCTTGCAGAGGACCCGGGTTCAATTCCCAGCACTTACATGGTGGTTAACAACCATCTATAACTCTAGTCCCAGGGGATCCAAGTCCCTCTTCTGACCTCTGCAGGTACTGCATGACATCGGTGCACTTACATACATGCAGGGGATATACTCATACACATAAATAAAATTAATATAAGAAAACATATTTGAAAAAATGAAAAGGCAAAGAAAAGCTGGTAAAAAAAATAAGAACATATTACTTCAATATCCTATCAACATAAAAACTGCTAAAGGCAATTTTAATTCTTCTCCATATCAAACTTTTAAGATCTGGTGCACATTTTATACCCACAAGGCCTCTCTTTTTGCACCAGCCCTATTTCAAGTGCTCAAAAGCCATGACATACTAACCACACAGATCTAGACAGTGGTGAGTATTTTTTAATCATGTTTGCTCATTTGCTTATTTGTATGCCTGTTGTTCTCTAACAGATACACATTGTTTGTTTGTTTGTTTGTTTGTTTGTTGTACTGCTGGAGAAGGAGTCCACTGCCTGGAATCTGCAAGGCAAGTGCTCTTCTACCAAGCCCCATTCCTTGCCCCATGCATATAAAAAATATTTTATTTATGCATGCATGTAAGTGCACCCATGTCATGTGTTCTTTACAGAGGTCAGAAAAAGGCATCAGATCCCCTGGAACTAGAGTTATGGATGGTTGTTAACCACCATATGGGTACTGGAAATCTCAAACCTGGTCCTCTTAACTGTTGAACCATCTCTCCAGTTCCCCATCCCCATGCATTTTTAAAACTTATTTTTAGTATCTTAGACAAGTCTATATATTCATGTTCTAATCAACCAATAGTTTCAGAGAGTGCGTGTTACTGTAGCATCTGTCTTCATTACAACATCTCTCTCCATACCTGTCTACCTGTCTGTCCTTACCGATCATCCCTACACTCCTGTTGCCTGCTCTATGGCTATGCAAACAGAATGGCAGAATTTCCATGTCCTCACCACCCTGCATACCACTAACCCATGCAGAGCTCCCAACTCTGCTTTAACAGACCCGGAGTCACTGATTCATGACCCAGAAAGTTCATCTTCAAGTTATAGAAAAGCCTTGACTTCTGAGCAACTTTAAGATTATTTTAAAATTGGCTTGTTGTTTATTTTCACTTAAAATTAGATTGATTCAAAAAGTAGATACAGGTCCCACTTCAGTTTCTTTGCAAAAGAAATTGGCCAAATCATTCACAAACACAAGACAAGCTACCTATTTTTCAAAGAATGTACTTCTCACCTCAAAGATGTGGTTACAACTAAAGTTGTCCTTACAGATTTGTCTCATCACTTGAAAAAGTAAAATATGAGGTCAACATGATTTATGAAGTTAAATGGGCTTGAATTAAGAAACTATGGGATCTGTCCCTTACAAATTTATTCGTTTTTAAATTCATGTTGCAGTTTGGCTTCCCATTGCTCAGGTGCTTGCCATCCTAATGAGAAAACTCTGAACAGGGAAATTATAGGATCTGGCCCGGAGTCCTCATCGCAGACTTCAGACATAGCGTGACCTTGGTGTCCAGTCACCGTGAGTTTCAGTCTCCCCAGTGTCCACTGCAAGCCAGCTCAATCTGCCCCCGGCTTACCCACTCCTGACCTCAGAGAGCATCTTCCTTTATTCCATTATCCCCAAAACACCTGCTTGCTCACTCTCTTCCTTTTTCCTAAAAGACAAGATGGCTGGCAGCACTGCAGTGAAAGGGGGGGGGGGCTGCTTTAAAAAAACAAACCCTAAAATGAGTCACCTTTCAAGAATCTCCCATTCCCTGCTGCCTGTATGCTCAGGGTGCTAAATCATCTCTTCCAAGGAAACCTGCTATTTGTATTTCTTAAGTGTTCTGTTCTTGGATGGTATTTACACTATACACACATCTCTTTTAAGAGCCACTTGTCGGTTCAAAATATGTAAGCTGTGCACAGTTGTAAGCTGCAGTTGACTTTAATAAGAGGAAAGAAAATCAGATCAAAATTACAGTTCCAAGATAGGTTTTGAACCAGCTCCTGATAAGTTAGAAAAAACGAGTTAGAAAAAACAACTGCAGCCCCCAAACTTCCTCCTCGCCCCAAGGCCCTGAGGCAAGCTCAAATACAACCAGCCTGGAGAATCACTGCCTACCCACACCCAGAGGAGCCTTCCCTCCCGCTGATTCTCAAGAAGTGAAGTCAGGGGGCAGCTGCCTGGTCCGCACGACTTCCGCCTGGCCTGATTTTTCATGCTGCCATTTTGAATTACCACAGTTTTCCTCCGCAAGTGATGCGTCTCCTAGGCAGGACAACACACACATACACACACACACACACACACACACACACACACACACACACACACCGGGGAAAAGGGATCCACGCTTTAATGCAAGGCACTTGCAAGCTGCAATTACACAGGAAAGCCCTATTATTTAACAGAATCCTACCAGGTCGGCTTGAGAGCCAGAAACTAACAACTTGCCTTAAATGCAAATGTAATAAACACCTTTATTACTAAATTCCCACCAATTCTCTAAAATTCAAGCGTCCCCCATTCCGCCTGCAGACCTCACTGAGGTTGCCAATCAACCGGAAAAACGAAGCGAGGACGAACAGGTAAACTGAGACTGACAACATCTCGGAAAGACAGTGTCTTTTACCTGATCCTGATCCACCCCCACCTCAAAGCCCAGACGAAGAGACCCGGGGAGAAGTTGTGTCTGGCCCCTCGAGCAGTCGTCTTGTTGTCCTTTAAGGCGACTGCAGACCAGGGGACACAGCTCTGGCAGACGAGCGCGGCCCAGGCAGCAGCCAAGCCAGGCAGCGGCCAAGTCAGGCAGCCACGTCTGCAGGTGCGGTACCCGGGGAAGGAGCCTGGCTCGATCTGCCAGCCGCGCCCCGCAGGGAGCCCGAGAGGAGGACGCGTGGGGGCGCACAGGGACACTCCCCAGGCGCTGCAAAACCGTGGCCAGGAAAAGTAGCCCCGGGCTTGTAAGGATGAGAGGGAGGTACAAGAAGGATGCGAGTGCGCGGTGCAAAGCGGGGGCAGGTTCCAGCCAGGCTGCAGTGCCCGCGTCCGGGGGTCCTGATCACCAGTCGCCTCTGACTAAAGCCACCTCCCCTCCGATCCCTAGATTTCCCAGCCCGAAGCAGGCACTCTCAGGGACGCGGCCGGGGAGTGCTACTAGCCAATTCCGAGGGAGACCCCGGAGCCGGAGAGCGGGGCTTCCCTCGCCCTGAGCCCCCAGCTCACCTGCTAGGCGGCGGGCACCGGCCGAGTCCAGCGGTGCTGATGCTGCGACCGTCGGGATGCCGGCGCTGTGGCCGCAGATTACTGCGTGGACATCAGGGGCTGCAGAGGAAGCTACAGCCCAGCCCGGTGCTTCCCTTTTCCCAGGCTCTGAGCTCTCCAAACCCCTGCTAACAGCTGGGTGGGATCACGTGACCGTGGGGCCTATCCTCCGCCTCCTCTGGGTCTGGAGCCCCAGCCGCACCCGCCTAGTCTGACTGCGGAGGCCCCAGCGCCCGCCCTGCAGGCACAGGGAGGGCGCCAGGGAGCCCGGGGAGCTGCGGAGGGGAGGGGGCGGGTCTCGAGCAGAAAGTGGCTCCCACCTTTCTCGATTTTGATTTCTTGGTTGCAGCTCTCTTAAAAGGGAGAAATAGAGCTTTAATGCGTCAGGTCCAGCTTCTTCCTTCGTGTTTCTCCGGAGACCTTGGCGTCTAAGGATTTTCCTGCCAAGACCTGTTCTGGCACCTACAGAGATCTGTGACTGTCCAAGTTCCCTAGTTTTAATGAATCATGTTGATAAGCTAGATTTTATACAGGATGCTCGGACTTTGTGCACCAAGGAGTTTAAGTAAATAATTAGCCCAAGATCACACAGCAAGTAGCAAAGCCTAGATTCTGTATCAAGGTTAATAAACTAGTAGGGTAGAGTGTTGTTTCTTATTTCAAGTTTATTTACTGTCTGTGGCCTAAACCTACTTACTCTAACTTGCAAAAGTTAATAAAAAATAAATAAAAAATAAACATGTCAATGCTATAGATAGGTCACAGTAACACAGGCTGGGGAGAGAAGATGCTTAACCAAACATACCTGAAAATCAAACAAACAAGCAAGGGGGTATTTCCAACCACCAAACTAGCAAAAATCATTTTCTAGCCTCCACAGGGACATTTGGCAGTATCTCTCAAAATAAGTACCTGTGTGGGCTTTGTTTCAATGATTCCACTTCTAGAAGTTATCCTACAGTTAGACCAATACAGGGGTGAAATGAGCTCCAAGCCATGTACTATGTTAGCAAGGACTAGAAGCAAACCAGAGTGTGGTAGCCTATGCCTTCAATCCCACCATTAGGGAGGGTGGGGTAGACCAGGCCCAATTGGAGGCCACCCTGGGCTTAGTAACACACTGTCTCAAAAAATAAAATAAAAAGAATTATTTGAATAAATTTCAGTCCATCAATGCCACGGGATACTATCTTGCTTCTTTTGAGAATAAGAGCACTGTTTATGCACAAGACTTCCAACCTATCCCAAATAAGATGAAAGGGAAAGAGCTAGGTTCAGAACACTGTATTAACATTTGTTTTTTTTTTATTTTATTTATTTTTGTATGTGTATGAGTGTACTGTCTGCATGTAGGTTTGTGCACCCGTGTCGTGCAATGCCGCGGAGGTCAGAAGAGGGTCTCGGATTCCCCTGGAACTGGATTTCTCCTGGAATTGGAGTTACAGACGGTTTTTAGCTGCCATGTGGGTGCTGGGGATCGAACCCGGGTCCTCTGCAAGAGCAGTCGGTGCTCCTAACCGCTAGGCTATCTCTCCAGCCCTGTATTAACATTTGTGTGAAAAAAATTTATGTACACTTGCCATTAACAGTTGTACCTTTGGAAGGACACATAAGAAACTGAAACAGTAGATGCCACCAGGGAAGAAAGCTGGGTGACCGGTTGCTAAGGAAAGGAGACATTTTTCCCATGTCTTTTAAATGTGGCGCCTGTACTTGTAGCTTGTCATATGAGTAAAAAGTCAGTGGGAGAGGGCTGAGGAAGGAGGGGAGATACTCTAGGCTTGGAGCACACAGGTGCCTTATTGTTCATTTATTCCAAACAAGGAACTGTAGCCTAATGAGTATGAATAATCAATATTAGAAAGCCCTAAAGAGATTATTCCTGAAGTCCTGCCTCTGTCTATTGAATTCAGTCTCTAGGGCTGGGGCCAGGGAACTTGCATTCTTGTCAAGCTCTCAAGTTTCTCTTGCGCATTAAGGTCTGATAGCCACTGTTTAAATGTCTAGCTTATCCCCAGGGTCTGCATGGAAGTGCTTATTCTGTGGTGTTAGTAACACATATTAAGCAGCAGCCATGCATGTCTTAGCTTTGTACAGGAGAGACAGACCCTGCTGCCACTCAAATCACACAAACAGAGATAAGGGAACAGAACAGTCTAACAAATAGAGAGTCCACGGAGAAATAGCAGTAATCACTGGCCTCTATCAATCATGTGCAGTCTAGCTGTGGGTAATTACAAGGCTTCTGTGAGCTAGCACAAGGAGAAATTGTCTTAAATAATATGCAACTGTTAACACAGCCAATTATAGTCTATCCAGCCATCCTCAGAGACTTAAGAGCTAGTAAATAGAAGTACACCATATTCCTATTCTATGCCTCAGAAGTAGAAAAAGATTTTTCCTTTTCCAGAACAACAACAAAAGAGAGAGAGAGAGAGAGAGAGAGAGAGAGAGAGAGAGAGAGAGAGCAGAGTGGTGGTTTCAGCCTTCATGTATTGTTATGGATGGATACTCATAAAAATCTCTCTCTAGGGAAAAAAGTTTTGGTGTTACTTATAAGTAGTAAAGTTCTGGTTTTATTTATAAGCAGTAAAATGAAAATAAGATCACCAGGGAAACTGCAAAATATTCTATCCCTACAGCATCAGAACTGTTCCTTCATATAACCTTCCCTTCCTTGTTTGGATTGCTATTAAGAACTTACACAGAGGCTGGCAAGCTGGCTCAGTGGGTAAAGGTGCCTGCCACTAACTCTGACTACCTGAGTTCAATCCCCAGGACCCACATAGTAGAAGGAGAAAACTGACTCCTGCAAGTTGTCCTCTGACTACCCTGCCACATTTGCCATGGTGTGCATGCATGTGTACAAATACACATATACACACTAAATGGCAAGTAAAATATGATGATTTTAAGTTATTTTATTATTTTATTTTGCATGCATGAGTGTATAGCTTGAATGGATGTAAGTGCACCTATGTTGTGCAATGTCCAAGCAGGTCAGAAGATAGTATTATATTTCCCTGGAACTGGAATTAGAGATGATTATCAGCCACCATGTGGGTGCTGGGGATTGAACTCAGGTCCTCTGCAAAAGTAGGCAGTACTCTTAATTGCTGAGCCATCTCTCCAACCACAAAATTTTTTTTTTGGTCTTTTTGAGCCAGGGTCTCTTGCTACGTGACCAGGCTGACCTTGAACTCCCAGAGATCTGCCTGCCTCTGTCTCCCAAGTGCTGGGACTAAAGGCATGCTCTACCATGCCCAGCCCAAAATGTAATACTTTAAGTTCTATGTTAAATGACATTTTTTATTTATTTTTATGTGTATAAGTGTTTCACCTGCATTTATATGTGTCCAGTGCCTTCATAGGCCAGAAGAGGTGGTCAGATCCTCTGGAATTGGAGTTACAGATGGCCACAAGTCACCATGTGGTGCTGGGAAAGGAACCAAGTCCACTGGAAAAACAGCCAGTGCTCTTAGCCATGGAGCCCTCTCTCCAGACTCTTAAATTAAACTTTTGTTTTTTTTTTTAAGAATTTACATGTATTTTCAGTTAGTCCTGACCATAAACAATCAGTTGTCTTGGACGGAAAGAATGGAAGAAAATGTCCTGAGAACAATGGAAAGTGGCTATGTTGGGAGGGTCAGTTCAAGTGGGCTCTCTGTGATAGGCTGGGTATCTAAAAACAATGAGATGTTTTGAAATATAAGGGGTTGTGATAGGAAGGGAGTAGAAACAAGTCCAGAGGAAGAAGCTGAACTGCAGTGTAGGCCCAGGGAATTGTTGGCTGGTCTGGAAGATGTCTCTACAGCAATCATCAGAAAACCCTGCACACAGCCGCAATGGCCAGGTCTTCATAACACACCTTGCTCAGTGCATAGAAGTGTGCTGCCCTGGGAAGACCATAGCCTGAAGGTGGTTGGAGCTGTCTGTGAAACAGGCCTGGAGGAAGCACTCACTCATGACCATAACTAATACCAATGGTGTCAATTGAGGCAATTATGAAGAACTCTTTTTAATTTAATATTTTTATTTTATATGTATGAGTGTATTGCCTACATGTGTGTAAGTTCATCTCTGTCATGTAATGCCCACAGAGGCCAGAACAGGGCATCAGATCCTCTGGAACTGGACTTAAGGACAGGTGTTAGCTGCCATGTTGGTGCTGGGAACCAAACCTGGTCCTCTGGAAGAGCAGCCAGTGCTCTTAACCATGAGGCCATCTCTCCAGCCCTGAATATGTGATTTCATTTATGCTGGGTAAGTTCCTATTAGTAAGTCACATGGAAAGCATATATTTAAATTTATAAGAACCTGCCAAGGGGCTGGAGAGATGGCCTAGCGGTTAAGAGCACCGACCGCTCTTGCAGAGGACCCGGGTTCGATCCTCAGCACCCACATGGCAGCCGAGAACCATCTGAAACTCCAGTTCCAGGAGAACTCCAGCTCCAGGGGAATCCGAGACCCTCTTCTGACCTCCGCAGCATTGCATGACACGGGTGCACAGACTTGCATGCAGACAGTACATTCATACACATACAGAAATAAAAAAAAAAAAAAGAACCTGCCAAAATGTATTCCAAAGTGAGTTTGCCATTTTCCATTCCATCAGTAGATAGGCATTTCAGTTGTGCTATAATCTTTGTCAAACACTTGTTCATAGCTTTCTAAAATTTTACCTATTAAGGCACATGGTAGAATCCCATGGAAGTTTATTTTGTGTTTCTATGATAATACCAGTAGTGAGCCTCTTTTCTATTCATATATCTTCTTTAAGAGGGAGCTCAACCTAACCAAAGACACCAAAGATCTCTACAAAAAAATTTTAAATCCCTGAAGAAGGAAATTGAAGAAGACATCAGAAGATGGAAAGACCTCCCATGCTCACGGATGGGGAAAATTAATATAGTAAAAATGTCCATTCTACCCAAACTCTTGTACAGATTTAATGCAATCCCAATTAAAATCCCCAAGAGTTTACAGGCTTGGGGAAAAAAAGTCCTTAATTTCATTTGGAAAAACAAAAGACCCTGAATAGCCAAAGCAGCCTGAGTGAAAAGAGCAATACAGGGGTGATCTCTATACCAGATTTCAAACTATACTACAGGGCTTGTAGTATAGTTTGAAACATCAAAACAGCTTGGTACTGGCACAAAAACAGACCTGTTGACCAATGGAACAAAACTGAAGATCCAAACTTGAGCACATACAATTTCAGCCACCTCATATTTGAAAAGGGGGCCAAGAAGACACAATGGAGGAAAGACAGCATCTTCAGCAAGTGGTGTTGCCAAAACTGGATCACCACTTGTAGAAGAATAAAGTTAAACCCCTACCTCCCACCCTGTACAAAAGTCAACTCCAGATGGATCAAAGATCTAAACATGAAACCCCAAACTCTGAAGGTGATAAAAGAAAAACTTGGCATCAGACTACAAGACATAGGCATAGGAAAAGACTTCCTAAATCAGACAGCAGCTGCGCAAGAAATAAGATCGACAATTGACAAATGGGACCTCATTAAACTTAAAAGCTTCTGTACATCAAAAGAAACAATCAAGGAAGTGAAGAGAAAATCCGCAGAGTGGGAGAAAACCTTCACCACTTCCGTCACTAATAATTAAGGTAAATCAAAATTAAAAACGCACTTTTAAGATATCATTACTCAGAGGCTAGGATCAAGAAAACAAATGATATCAAGGTGCTGGAGAGGTGCGGGGAAAGGGGAACACTCATCCTTGCGGTAGGGAATGTAAACTTGTACAGCCACTATGGAAAGCAGTAGTAGGGAAACCCTGGTAATAGACTCAAAAATGAGGCTTAGCCAATTGACCCAGTCATACCACTCCTGGATAATACCCACAAGACTCATCTTAAAGCCCAAGAGATACATGCCAACCATGATTTTATTGTAGCTTCTGTTCCAATAGCAAAAAACTGGACAACAACCCAAATGCCGCCTCGAGCTTGATGAAGTGGATAGAGAAAATGTGGTACATCTTACACAAGGAGTTCGTATGCAGCCCAGTAAAAAGAAGAAAAAATGCCACATAATGAACTTGCAAGGTAAATGGTGGAGCTGAAGATATGTTGTTAGTGAAGAACACAGTCCCAGAAAAACAAATGACAATGTGATCCCTCATTTGTAGATGCTTAGCAACAATTACCTAGTTGTAAGTTATTTCTGTTGCATGGCTCCTTGAGGCTTTTGTCCAAAGTATTTTGGAAAATGAGGAAATTGAATTAACAACAAAAACAGAAAAGACTTTGTCAAAGAAACTGATCGAAATGGTGAACTTCTGCTTTGAAACAGTAAACTTCGCATTGAGAATTTGAGAAAGACTGAGAAAAAGATGAAAAACATGCATCGAGCTCTAGTGGGGTGGGAGTTGAGAGGACAGGGGTCTAGATTGATTTGTAATGTAATCTTGAAACAAATATATATATGATATTACATATATACATATATGGAACTTTGAGTCCTTATACATAATATATGTATGGAAGGACATACCATATATATAGTGTTATATATATATATATGTTATATACTATACATATATAACATATCTATATATATAAATATATATTGTATATATAAATATATATATTATAATTATAATATATAATATAATATTAATATATAATATATATAAATATACTAATATTAATATAAATATATAATATACTAATATAAATTATATAATATATATACATATATTAATATGATTATATATAAAAAATGTCTATATATATATACATTTATATATATAGTTATAATATATATATATGTAGATGTATGAAGGACTCAAAGTTCCTGGTCCAGTTATTCAAACACCTGCCTTTAATTTGTGTCCTCATTAGATCATAAGTATTCTTTATGTATGGATACATGCCCTTAACCATATTTGTAAAAGCAAATACTTTTAGTTTTGTCTTTTCATTTTATTAATATTTGGTGATATCAGCTGGGGCAGGGTGTTGCACACCTTTAATCCCGAGCACTCAGGATACAGAGTCAGGTGATCTCTGTGAGTTGAAGGGCCAGCCTGGTCTACATAGTGAGTTCCAGGCCAGCTGGGGCTACAGGAAGAACCCTGTCTCAAAAAGAGAGAAAAAAATATATTGCTGATATCCAATTTATTCCTAATTTTCCTTTTGTGATTAAAGCTTTTTGTTTTCAATTTAAACAGTTCAGCAGGTAAAACCACTTATGGTGTGTGCTGGATAGCCTTTAGTGTCAACTTTGATACATCTGGTTTAGGGAGCCTCAGTTGGAATTGGCTCCATTGGACAGTGCCTTGTGGGCATTGTCTGTGGGAGTTATTTTCTTGATTGTTGTGTTATATGGGAGGGCCCAGCTCATTGTGGGTGGGCCACCCCTGGGCAGTTTATTATGTATATAGAATTGCAGGTTGAGCATGGGCCAAAGGAGCAAGCCTTACAGAGTGGGAGGCAGAGACAGAAGACTTCCCAGAAGCCCTCAGGGCCAGTAGTCTGCATAATGTAGCAAAGAATAAAAACAGAGGTCTGAAGCAAGTGGAAGGGCGAGGACAGTCCACCAAGGCTTCTTCTACCTCACAAATGCACTGTGGCCACAACACTGGCACACACTCACACACACACAGCAAACAACACAACATCTTTGCCTGCTCAAAGACGGCAAGGATTTTCTCCTGCGTTTTCATGCAGAGACTGATTTAGATCTAGTCCTACTTAATTTCTATGTATGGGGAAGAAAAGGTCCAAGATATATGTGGTGTGTGTGTGTGTGTTGTGTGCTGTGTTGTGTGTGGTGTGTGTAGTTACTCCAATATCATTTGTTTTCTCCCACTGAGTTATTTTGCTGTGGTCAAAATCAATTGACACATAAAGGCAAGCCTACTTTGTGCTATTTATTCTGAAACCAACACTGCATTCTCTTAGTTGCTGTAGCTCTGTAGTGTTAAAATCAGGGAGTTTACAACTTCCAACTTTGTTTTTTTTCAAAGACTGTTTTTAAATGTTCGAAGGTACTTATGTGCTTGCTTGAAATTTAAAATCAACATGTCCCATTTCTATGTTAAACCCTTGGACTCATTTCACTTAATATAATGATGATTCAAAGAAAATTGCATCTTAAACTGAGTCTCCAAATCTGTGAAGACATTTCTCTAATTATTTAGGTTATCTTTTGGTTTTCTCAGTGATTTATTTTATTTTATTTATTTCATTTCATTGTTAATGAGGTTTTTATGCCGCACATATGTGTTAAGTGCACCCGATTGAGGCAGTGCCGGAGAAGACAAAGAGGCGTGTCAAGATCCCCTGGAATGGGATTACAAACAGTGTAGCTTTGCCATGTGGGTGCTGGGATTGGAACCCAGGTCGTCTGCAAGAATAGTCAGTGCTCAGCAGGGCATGGTGGCGCAGGCCTTTAATCCTAACCACTTGGGAGCAGAGACAGGCAGATCTCTGTGAGTTTGAGGCCTCTCTGGTCTACAGATGAGATTCCAGGACAGCCAGAGCTCCAAGGAGACCCTTCCCAAAAAAGACCAAAAAAAAAAAAAAAAAAAAAGACCCACTTATTACTTACATTTTCACATCATTCATCCAGTTCTTCTCCATCCTCAATCATAATTACCTCAAATGTGTCTTCAGTTCTTCTTTTCAAATATTTATGCCTTTTAGTTTTTTTCTTTTGTCACTGCATTTGCTAGGACTTCCGCAGCAATGCTGAGGAGGAGCAGTGGGTACACATGCATTCATTACTAAGATGTTTCTGAGGGCAGCTATTATTCAGACAAGATTGGCACATTGAAGATATTCTAGCTGTAGGTTCATATTGAGGAAATTCTCTCTTGCAGTCCATCCCATTTAATTCCATGGCAGGCCATGCAGAAGACACATGTGGGAAAGCACAGCTCACAGACTCCACATGGTAAAGTATGAATCCAAATACAGAATGGTGCTTTATTCAAATGAACGGATTAAATAGGCAGTGTGACCTCACCTCCCAGGGTCGAATCCCAGACCTTTGTGTCATCACATCCCAGTCCGTGGGCTTAGCCAGGGAGGTCCCATGGCTCTCACTTGTGCCTCTGGGGGGCGCTGGCTGGAAATGCTGGCCCATAAATACCTAAACTCAGATTGTATTCGCCTATACTCTCTATTCCTGCTTTCAGTCAAAATTCCATCCCAGCCTAAACAAAATATATACATAAGCAACATATAAAGAGGAAAAAATTACTTTGGATCATGGCTTCAGAGATTTTTTTTTTTTTTTTTTTTTTGGTGTTTTTGGAGACAGGTCTCCCTGTTAGTCACCAGCTGGTCTGAAGCTCACCTATTAGACCAGGCTGGCTTGAACTCAGAAATCCACCGCCTCTGCCTCCGATGTGCTGGGATTAAAGCATGCACCTCCACACCCGCGCCAGAGATTCAACAATTCATGGGTCACTCAGGGCTTCCACTGCTTTGGGCTTGTGGTGAGGCAGAACGCCATCAATTCCTAGTAAAGGTATTGGGTAAATGTTTTTTTATTAAATTGGTATATTTAAGACATTATGAAACTACACTATGCACTGTGAACTGTCCTGTTCACAATTCTTAAAATAATAGATCTAATTGAGTCTATTTTGGGGTGTTTGCTTCCTTAGAGGCATTCAGATTAGTACTGGGGCTGGAGAGACAGCACAAAAGTTAAGAGCACTTGCTGCAATTCTAGAGGATCCTGGTTCACTTCCCAGCACCCAAGTCAAGTAGATCACAACTGCCTAGGATTCCAGTTCCAGTGGATCTGACATCCTCTTCTGGCCTCCATGGGTACCCACACACAGAGCTCTCTCTCTCACACACACACACCACAGAGCACTCACACACACACAGAGCACTGACACACACACACAGAGCATCCACATACACACACAAAGCATCCACATACACACACAGAGCACTCACCACACACACACAGAGCATCCACATACACACACAAAGCATCCACATACACACACAGAGCACTCACACACACACACAGAGCACTCACACACACACAGAGCATCCACATACACACACAAAGCATCTACATACACACACAGAGCACTCACACACACAGAGCACTCACACACACACACAAAGCATCCACATACACAAAGCATCCACATACACACACAAAGTATCCACATGCACACACTGGGCACTCACACACACACACAAAGCATCCACATACACACACAAAGCATCCACATACACACACAGAGCACTCACACACACCACACACACAAAGCATCCACATACACAAAGCATCCACATACACACACAAAGCATCCACATACACACACAAAGCATCCACATGCACATTCATAAGTAATAATAAAACTACTATGAGATTTTATCTTACTCTAGTCAGAATGGCTAAGATCCAAAAAAACAAACCATGAAAAATGCTGGTGAGGATGTGGGGAACCAGGAACAGTTAGTTATTCACTTCTGGTGGGAATGCAAACTGGTGCAGCCATTATGAAATCGATGTGGAGGTTCCTGAAAAGCTAAAAATAGTCTGACCAACATGGTCCAGCCATAGCAATGTCTTCCCCATAACCCAAAGGAACTTATATGCCTAGTTACAGAGAAGCCGCTGTTAATCCGATGCTCATTGCTGTCCTGGTTCAACAATAGCAAGCGAAATGAAACAACTTTAGATGTGCTATCAACAATTAAGACTATACATTTATTACAATGGAATATTATTCCACTGTTAAGAAAAATGAAATTGGCAAGAAGGTTGTCACACACCTTTAATCCCAGCTCTTGGGAGGCAGACACAGGCAAATCTCTGAGTTCAAGGCCAGGAGTTCCATGTCATCCTTTGCTACAAAGCAAGTTGAAGGACAGTCAGGGCTACATAGTGAGATCCTGTGTGGTGGTTTGAATGGAAATATTCCCCCATAGGCTTCAAGTATTCAGACATTTTTGTCTCCAGTGGTTGTACATTTTGGGAGGCTTAGAAGGTGTGGTCTGCTGGGGAAGCTCGTCATTGGGTAGACTGAGGGCGATTCTTAAAAGCCCTGCCCCAGACGGCACAACAGCCTGCAAATTGGTTTCATATGAAGGATGCTTGTACTCATGGATCATCACTTATAGCTAAAAAATGGAAAAAAAAACTGAGAGAAAGATGCAGGACAGTTATGGCAAAATGCATGATCTGGGATGGGGTGGGGGTAGGGGGGAAGGGAAAGGGAAATATGCCTGATCTAAATTGGAAAATGATGTATGAAATGTACAAAGCACCAATAAAAAAAAAAGGAAATATAAATTGTTGTCCATATTTGTTTTACTTAAAATGTGTATAACAACAACTTTGGGATTAATGTATATAAATGTTCTCTATAATTTTTGTGTTGTACAGTATCATCTTGTAACATTTTCTTTTTTTTAATTTTTATTTTTTTGGTCTTTTCAAGACAGGGTCTCCCTGTAGCCCCAGCTGTCCTGGAACTCACTCTGTAGACCAGGCTGGCCTTGAACTTACAAAGATCCGCCTGCCTCTGCCTCCCAAGTGCTAGGATTAAAGGCATGCACCACCACGCCCGGCATTTTATTTATTTATTTATTTTTGGTCATAACATTTTCTTTTACCTGTAGGATAATTTAACATAAGGAATTAATTTTGCTTTCCAAATTAACAACATACAGTCACCCAAAACAGCTTGGGTAAATTTAATGAAAATTTATACCTTGATTCCTGCCTATAGGTATGTGTACTACAACTGCCTTTTTGAGATTCATGGGTCAAAAAATAAAAACCTAAAATAAAAAGGGGGGGATACAGCTATATATTAAACCTTTTTGTCAAATTTTTCAATTTAAATCTTAAAACTAACGATGGGAAAAGATGTGCATGTTCCCACAGGTCAGAACTTAATGGCTGAGAAAGAAAAGATACAGCTTTGCATTGTGCAGGATGTACCAAGAAATACCAGCAGAGAAGTTGGCCCATCTAAACATTAAAAGGGAAAAAAATCCTCAGACTGCTACAGGCATCAAACATCTCTGTGGATCCTATTTGTAACAACTGTTTATAATGAGTCCTAATGAACTTTACCTTCCAGGTGCCACAAAGTTTTAATATGAAAGAGTTTCTTACCTCCTTTTCATAGAACAAAGAAAAACATGATGGTAATTGAGTCATTCCCTAACTGCAAATTAGAGCTGACTGTTATACAGGTAATCCCTTATAAAACAGGTATAACTGCTTTATTTAATTGACTAATAGACATAGGAACTGTGAAAAGGATTATTCTCTATTCAGAGCCAAATATAACACTAAAGTCTTTTTAAGCTGTGCATTTAAGCAAAATATATTAATGCAGGAGAGCTCTGATATCAGGAATGGATTATTCTGCCAAGGAGATGTTGGCCAGGGGATCCAAGCCCCCCCAAAAGGTAAAGGCTTCTTGCCTGTAAACTGGGATACCTGCAAGAAGAGAGGTGGTAAGGCCCTGTTGTTGAAGACCTGGTGTAAGCGTGGGAAAGATGTATTGAGACAACGCTTGCAAGAGTACAGTTGGTCTCTGGAATACCAGAGAGTGTTACCAAAGGCCACTAAACCAATAGAGCAAAAATTGGTCTCCTTGAGTCAAGCAAGACTCCTCCATCAGCATCAGCTATACCTCACCTGCCTGGAAATACTGTGCAGCAATGGCAGCCATATGTCTGTATATCCCCAAAATAATTGGCTATTAGCTCTCTCCTTGGAGGAATAATTCACAGCTGATGCCACAAGCTTACATCCTCTTGTGGTTAGGAGATGTTATAAGCCACAGTAAGACCTTGTCATCTTTTACAGAAAAACTATAGTTCAGGGATTAGCATACCACCCAAACATCTGTGTCTATACCAACGAAACCTACCATAATAATTTGTACTCTTTAGATGCATGTATATCTAATTGCTTGTGCTTAATTAGTAGGACTGAAAGGTTATTCCTGGATAAACTGTCAACCCATGAAAGGAAACAGCCTGAGCTGATCAGAGTCCAAAACGACATCTCCAGAAAAAGTAGACTGTTCTGCTTCTCACCCACATGCGCCCCTTTTCTAAGCCTAGGGAACAATCTGCAGAAGAGGGGGCGTGGTAGAATGTAAGGGCTGTGATTGGGGCGAATGGTGAAACTACAGCAATATAGACTGGACTCTTATTTGATCAAAATGATTGTACATACAAGCTTTCCAGCTGGGGAAAAAGTAGACTGTTCTGCTTCTCACCCACATGTGCCCCTTTTCTAAGCCTAGGGAACAATCTGCAGAAGAGGGGGCATGGTAGAATGTAAGGGCTTGATTGGGGTGAATGGTGAAACTACAGCAATATAGACTGGACTCTTATTTGATCAACATGATTGTACATACAAGCTCTCCAGCTGGATGGTGGGAGCCTTGGGCTGTGTGGGTTTGGGCATAGCTGCTTGTAAATTGGTTTTACATGAAGGATGCTTGTATTCACTACTTATTGTTTAAAAAAAGTATCATTACTTATTGTTTAAAAAAATCAAATAAAAAATATTGAGAAAAAATGTTCGTCACTAATAATTAAGGAAATGCAAATTAAAACCACTTTAAGATATCATATCAGCTAGGATCAAGAAAACAAATGATACCAAGTGCTGGAGAGGTTGCGGGGAAAGGGGAACATTCATCAACTGCTGGTAGGAATGTAAACTTGTACAGCCACTATGGAAAGCAGTGTGGAGAACCCTGGGAATATTCAAAATGAGCTTACCACCTGACCCAGTCATACCACTCCTGGATATATACCCACAAGACTCATCTTACTGAAGAGATATATGCACAACCATGTTTATTGCAGCTCTGTTCACAATAGCAAAAAGCTGGAACCAACCCAAATGCCCCTCAACTGATGAGTGGATAGAGAAAATGTGGTACATCTACACAACGGAGTTCTATGCAGCAGTAAAGAAAGATGCCATCATGAACTTTGCAGGAAAATGGCTGGAGCTAGAAGATATGCTGAGTGAAGTAACACAGTCCCAGAAAAACAAACGATGAATGGTATCCCTTCATTTGTGGATGCTAGCAACAATTACCTAGTTGTAAGTATTTCTTGTGCAGGGCTCCTTGAGCTTTTGTCCAAGTATTTGGAAGTGATGAATATTGGAAATAACAACAAAAACAGAAAAGACTTTGTCAAAGAACTGACTGAAATGGTGAACTTCTGCTTGAAACAGTCAACTTCTGCATTGAGAATTTTGAGAAAGACTGAGAAAAAGATGAAAAACATGCATGAGCTCTAGTGGGGTGGGGGGTATGGAGGGGGACATGGGTCTAGATTTGATTTGTAATGTAATCTTGTACAAATATATATATGTATATATACATATATACATATATGGAACTTTGAGTCCTTCATACATATATATATGTATGAAGGACATACATATATATATGTATATTTATATATATATGTATATATATACATATATATACATTTATATATATAATATATATATGTAAAAAAAAAAAAAAAAAAAAAAAAAAAAAAAAAAAAAAAAATAATATAAATAATATAATATAATATATAATATATAAATATATTTTTTTTTTTTTTTTTTTATTTCCTTTTTTATAATATATAATATATAATATATATACATATATTATATATGTATATATATAAAAATGTCTATATATATATACATTTATATATATATTTATATATATATATATATGTATATGTATGAAGGACTCAAAGTTCCTGTCCAGTTATTCAAACACCTGCCTTTAATTTGTGTCCTCATTAGATCATAAGTATTCTTTATGTATGGATACATGCCCTTAACCATATTTGTAAAAGCAAATACTTTTAGTTTTGTCTTTTTCATTTTATTAATATTGGTGATATCAGCTGGGCATGGTGGTGCACACCTTTAATCCCAGCACTCAGGATACAGAGTCAGGTGGATCTCTGTGAGTTGAAGGCCAGCCTGGTCTACATAGTGAGTTCCAGGCCAGCTGGGGCTACAGGGAGACCCTGTCTCAAAAAGAGAAAAAAATATATTGCTGATATCCAATTTATTCCTAATTTTCCTTTTGTGATTAAAGCTTTTTGTTTTCAATTTAAACAGTTCAGCAGGTAAAACCACTTATGGTGTGTGCTGGATAGCTTTAGTGTCAACTTGATACACCTGGGTTAAGGGAGCCTCAGTTGGGGAATTGGCTCCATTGCAGTGGCCTGTGGGCATGTCTGTGGAGTATTTTCTTGGATTGTTGAGTGATGTTGGGAGGGCCCAGCCTACTGTGGGTGGTGCCACCCCTGGGCATGTTGTTGTGTATTATATAAGAATGCAGGTTGAGCATGGGCCAAAGGAGCAAGCCTTACAGAGTGGGAGGCAGAGACAGAAGACTTCCCAGAAGCCCTCAGGCCAGTTAGTCTGGCATATGTAGCAAAGAATAAAACAGAGTGTCTGAAGCAAGGTGGAAGGGGAGGACAGTCACCCAAGGCTGTCTTCTGACCTCCAAATGCACTGTGGCCACACACTGTGCACACACTCACACAGCACACAGCAAACACACAACAATCTTTGCCTGCTCAAAGACGGCAAGGATTTTCTCCTGCGTTTTCATGCAGAGACTGATTTAGATCTAGTCCTACTTAATTTCTATGTATGGGGAAGAAAAGGTCAAGATATATGTGTGTGTGTGTGTGTGTGTGTGTGTGTGTGTGTGTGTGTGTGTGTGTAGTTACTCCAATATCATTTGTTTTCTCCCACTGAGTTATTTTGCTGTGGTCAAAATCAATTGACACATAAAGGCAAGCCTACTTTGTGCTATTTATTCTGAAACCAACACTGCATTCTCTTAGTTGCTGTAGCTCTGTAGTGTTAAAATCAGGGAGTTTACAACTTCCAACTTTGTTTTTTTTTCAAGACTGTTTTAAATGTTCGAGGTACTTTGTGCTTGCTTGAAAATTTTAAAATCAACATGTCCATTTCTAGTTTTAAAACCTTGACTGGCATTACACTTAATATAATGATGATTTCAAAGAAAATTTGCATCTTAAACTGAGTCTCCAAATCTGTGAAGACATTTCTCTAATTATTTAGGTTATCTTTCAGTTTTCTCAGTGGATTTATTTTATTTTATTTATTTTCATTTCATGTGTATGAGTGTTATGCCCACATATGTGTAAGTGCACCCGATTGGGGCAGTGCCCGAGAAGGACAGAAGAGGGTGTCAGATCCCCTGGAACTGGGATTACAAACAGTTGTTAGCTGCCATGTGGGTGCTGGGATTGGAACCCAGGTCTTCTGCAAGAATAGTCAGTGCTCAGCAGGGCATGGTGGCGCAGGCCTTTAATCCTAACACTTGGGAGGCAGAGACAGGCAGATCTCTGTGAGTTTGAGGCCTCTCTGGTCTACAGAGAGAGTTCCAGGACAGCCAGAGCTCCAAGGAGACCCTGTCCCAAAAAAGACCAAAAAAAAAAANAAAAAAAAGAGAGCTGGGTGTCATGGTGCACGCCTTTAATCCCAGCATTTGGGAAGCAGAAGCAGGCAGATCTCTGTGAGTTCAAGGCTAGCCTGGTCTACATAGTGAGCTCCAGACCAGCTGGGACTAAAGGGAGACCCTGTCTCAAAAAAAAGACCCCCCCCAAAAAAACAAAAAAAATAAAATTATGAAAACTGACAGGTAAATAGATGGAACTGGAATCATTCTAAGTGAGGTAACCAAGAACCAGAAAGATTAACATTTTGTGTTCTCTCTTTATAAGTGGATGCTAGTTTTCACTCTTTAGATAGATGTGTTATGACTAGAAATTCCTTAGAGATTAGAAAAGTAATATGGGGACATGTGGGTGGTTCATGGGAGGGAAGATAGAATACAGAGATATAAATGGGAAGGGGAACAACAGACAGGATGAGTTAATGGGGTGAAGAATGTGAGGGAAAGGGAGGGCAGAGAGGGAGAAAGGGGAGGGACAATTAACACTAAAGGCCTTTTGAAAGAGTCATGTGGAAACTTATCATAGAAGCTTCTTGCAAAATATACATACACAATATAAAAAGAATTGAAATGTACTTACCCTATAACAGGTTCAGTGGCCCTAATAGATACCACAGGCTAGCAAAAGAAAAGCCCAGTGCCAGGAATGAGCTCTCTCTTTTGGAGTTATTAACCAAAGAGATCCCATACATCCTCAAACAATACCAGCTATTGCCACCACACTTGGTTGCCCACCAGAACTCGACAGTAAGTCTCTATTGCTGAAGATACTAATACCTGAGTGCCACAGCAAACTTGGTGAAGTCAAGCTGGTACTGACTTTGAAGCTTCCTCTCTGCCAGCTAGCTTTCAAAGTACTAGAAGGCATGCTACTGGCAGAGGAATGTAATTATCAACCTTACCTAGATGGGAACCCTGTGAGCTACAGTAACAAATAGCTTGGTAAAATATGTCCATTGGTACTACAGTTACAGGAATGTTATGGGAGGAACCAAGCACCTTATAATAGGATTTAAGGCCCATTTAAGAAGATGAAGTCCATACTTGATACTGTTATAGGGGCCAAGAACCTGTGGCTAGACAGTTTACAAGGCCATAAGGGAGAATCTACTGCTATCATTCTGCCAGAGAGATATAGTACCAAACTGATTCATAATGACTTATTATCACACACATAGATTACTGCATCTCTCAGCTCTCACCAGATAAAGTTCTTGCAGCAGATGGTGGCTAACACAGAGACCCACAACTAGTCAATGTGCAGAGAATAAGAAACTGCAGAGTGCTCAACTCTACATGGGCACCTATATTGCACCTTCTCCTCCCAAGGCTCTGTAAGAGCCAGAGTAGTAGATGACAAGGAAACTGTGCTGTCTGGACAAAAGGCAGTTGCACATATGAAGTCACAGCACTCATGACAGTATGCATAAGACCTGTGAAAACCCAAGCCAGACAGGGGCCCAGCATGGATGGGGGAGGTGGGCAGGAAGACCCAGCCCTGTTAAAGAGAATTTAACAATAAAAAAGATTAGTATTCCTAGACTTCCACATCTACCCATGAAGGGATATTCCACAAGGCCAGCTGTCCTACTGCAAACAACTAGGAAATCAGACAAAATACATGAACCACTGCTGTGAGATGCTGGACAACAGGCAAAACAGAAATGGGATTCTCAAAACAAAAAAGACCCCAGAAACAAGCCAGGTGCTATGGCTAGCTTCTGCCATCCTCGCTGCTTGAGAAGCGGAAGCACGGGCATTGCTTCAGCTCAAGAATTCAAGGCCAAGACAGTGTGAGGCCTTGAGAATGGAAGAGGAAAAAAATGGAGAAAGGAAGGGAAGAGGGAGGGAAGGAGGAGGAAGGGGGAAAGGAAGAGCGGAAGAAGAGAGGAGCGCAGAAGAGAGAGGCAAGGGAGAGGGGAAGAGGGGGAATGGAGGGAAGCAGCCTTGTTGCCCTGTTGGCTTGGAAGGTTGGAGGGACAGGTAAGAGTTAATGAAGGCCAGGGAAGCCAGAGTTCATGGAGAAGTGCACTGGAGAGGAGAAAATTAGAGAGAGAACTTGGGAAATCTGCATAAGCTTCCGGGGAGTAATTGACTAGATACCAACCTGGGCATGCACATGGTGAAATTCCATACGCTGGGCACAGATTCACTAGAGAGAGAAAACCCCTTACTGGGGAGCTGTAAACAATCCTCAGAAGTCACACAAAGAAGAGAAGTATTCACAATCACCCTATGGATTACATAAAATAGTCATTAAAGACTCTATATGTGGTATGCGTTAATAGGGCTGAGATAGCCACCATGTTAAAGTTACCCTCTATGTGTTCTAAAGTTTATAAACAAACCTCCTAAATAACTGACTGCTAGAACAAAGTCCGAACACCCTTAACAGAATTTTTAAAAACCTATCCATAGCCTAAAATTCAACATAAAACAAATCCCACACCCAAATTACAAAACAAGGAAGAAAACACACCAGTTAATTAAAACTGAAATTGTGGAATCAGCATATAAAGACTTTGAAGCTGCTATCAAAATAATATGAAACTGCTATTAAAATATTTTTTCTGGACTCACGGCTGATGAAAAATATTATAGTCAGGAATTTAAAAGGAAGCATAACATGAGGGGAGTAGATGATATGAAAAGAACCAAAGAGCTGAGTGTGGTGGCGCATGCTTTTAATCCTAGCACTCTGGAGGCAGAGGCAGGTGGATCTTTGTGAGCTCAAGGCCAGCTTGGTCTACATAGTGAGTTCCAGGACAGCTGGGACTACAGGGAGACCCTGTCTCAAAAAGACAAAAAAAAAAAAAAAAAAAAAAAAAAAAAAAAAAAAAAAAAAAAAAAAAGACAAAAAAAAAAGAAAAGAACCAAAGAGAATGACCCATCTTAGTTTAGCTGAATCCATGGACATAGAACCCAAGGATAAAGAGACTGACTACTACTGTGTATGCATATATTTATTGCATGTACTGTTGAGTAATATAAACATTATACACAGACAAATGTAGAATGACTTTTACTTAACCTTGTAGTCAAAAAGTTAATCTGATGTTTTAGATTATTTAACACTAGTGGTCTCCATTTGTTTATAATGTAAACAAGTTTAGTAGTTCTTGGTTCCTCTTCTAACCCAAACATACAGACTTAATCCCTCATGACCCTTCTTTCCCCTTGACCCAGAATGATATAGGTGTGTGTGTGTGTGAGTGTGTGTGTGTGTGTGTGTGTGTGTGTTGAATATAAAGTGCTACAAGCATCAAATATTCATTGAAAGCAACGACTTACCTCATTTGTTTTGCAAACAATAGATAGGACTAAATTGATAATATCTGTTTGTGGTTATATGTGCTGTCTTAGGTCAATAGGGGGTCAAAAAGGGTAAATTTTATAAGACAAATTCTGCTTTTCTTTCTATATTTTATGCTAGGTGTACAGTTTCAATAAGAAAGAGCAAGGTCTGGGGCTGGAGAGATGGCCTAGCGGTTAAGAGCGCTGACTGCTCTTGCAGAAGACCTGGGTTCGATCCCCAGCACCCACATGGCGGCTGAGAACCGTCTGTAACTCCAGTTCCAGGGGAATCGGACACCCTCTTCTGACCTCTGAGGCATTGCACGACACGGGTGCACAAACCTGCATGCAGACAGTACATTCATACACATATGAAAATAAATAAATAAAAATTAAAAAAAAAAAAGAAAGAAAGAGCAAGGTCTTTGTTTGAGAACACAGTTCTCCAAGGACTGAAAGAATATATTCACAGAGCAGTTTGGGGCCTCATCCTTGGTTTAAATGTATGTTATGAGTTGGACTGTCATAGATCAGGCATCATTGTAATGTGATATCATACTGCTGCAGACAAGTATATTAATCCAGCCTATTGGGAAATGTAAACAAGTTTAAAAGATGGTCATGGCTGGGCGTGGTTGCTCACGCCTGTAACCCCAGCACTTGGGAGACAGGCAGACTGATTGTGAGTTCAAGGCCAGCCTGGTCTACAGAGTGAGTTCTAGGCCAGCTGGGACTAAAGGGAGACCCTGTCTCAAAAAGACCAATAAATAAATAAATAAACAAACAAACAAACAAATGTCATGAACAAAGACAGCTCAAACTTAGGCTACTTAAAAATTATCACTGACAGCCAGGCGTGGTGGCGCACGCCTTTAATCCTAGCACTCGGGAGGCAGAGGCAGGCAGATCTTTGTGAGTTCAAGACCAGCCTGGTCTACAGAGTGACTTCCTAGACAGCTGGGGCTACGAGGAGACCCTGTCTCGAAAAGACAAAAAAAAAAAATTATCACTGACGAATTTGCCTTTTCTTCTAACCACTGCTATTATCTAAACAGCCCTATGCATTGATTTTTCTAAGAGTCTGAAATACATATAAATTAAAATGCCTCTAGCCCATTACATATGGAGATCTTCTCCACTCAGTGCTTCCTATAGTACATGATAGTAGTAGGAAAGAGAAAGACCTGTCACTGGGAAATACCCATGGGAATGAGCTAGACAGTGGAACGTGAAAGTAGCACTTACGTGCAGGTAAGAAAGCCTCAAAACTGCCTTGTGAATGCACCGAGAAGAATGAAAGGGAGGAGATGACAGTGAAGCTATGGAAACATGAGAAAGAAAAACACTAGTCAAGATTCATCAGCCGCCTGTCTTCCTCCTATCATGAGCATGTTTCAGAGGTTACCATAGCAACAGAGGATGCTTTCAAATCAATTTACAGAATTATTATGTATACTGAGTATGGGGATGACAAAGAATTATTATTAAACTCTATTTTAGAATTACTTTTAGTACTTATATAATCAATGAGGCCCTTTGAATATATAATTAAACAATCATAAATTGCATTGGACAAAAGGAAGTCTTAAATTCTATTCATTATTATTGGGTGATGGGTTTCAAAGCTCAGTGATTTAAACACATCATTTTAATAAATGGCTCAGAATTAATTTTAAAGAAGATAGAGCTCATAAATGCTCTGGGCCATTAAAAAAAAACACATTTATTACCTGTAGTTCACCTTTAGAAGTCATTCATGAGTGGAGTCATTCATAAGCTAATTGAGAAGACATTTTTTTGTTTTGTTTTTTTTTTGGTCTTTTTCGAGACAGGGTCTTCCTGTAGCCCCAGCTGTCCTGGAACTCGTTCTGTAGACCAGGCTGGCCTTGAACTCACAAAGATCCGCCTGCCTCTGCCTCCCAAGTGCTAGGATTAAAGGTGTGTGCCACCACGCCCAGCTGAGAAGACATTTTGAAGCCATAGTGCTGAGACTTGGTCTCCCAATGATCAAAACCCAGACTTTATGGTTAACCTTTAAGTTTCAACCCTTTTTAAGATATAATTAAAAATTACATCTTAAAACTTTAAATTTTATGTGTATGAGTGTTATGCCTGCACCTATGTTAAGTGCATCCGTGTTGTCTGCAAGAACAGCCAGTGCTCTTAACCACAGGATCATCCCTCCAGCACCACTGTGGATATACTTCTAATATCCATACTTCTAATCTCACATTGGGAGGCAGAAGCAGGAGGACCAGGATTTCAAGGCTGCTTGAGTTACATAGCAAGTTCCTGTCTCAAAAATCAAGTACAGCTGGGCATGCTGACACACGCCTTTAGTCCCAGCACTTGGGAGGCAAAGGTAGGTGGATCTCTGTGAGTTCAAGGCCAGCCTGGTCTACATAGAGAGTTCCAGGCCAGCTGGGGCTACAGGGAGACCCTGTCTCAAAACAAAACAAAACAAAACAAAAAACAAGGACAGTTTGCTTAGTGACCTTCTTAGTTTATTCAAGGCCAGTCACGGTCACGTGGGTATGGGTGTGGAGCTATGGCACTGAAAACAATGACCTCCTGGCCTCCAGCAGTCCTGACTGTCATTAATTCCCCTGGGTGGAAGGATAGGTCAATGGAAGTAGAGAGAGATAAAGGATGGAGGAAGAAGTGTGAATAGAATGGATTAAATACTCTATGAAACTGTCTAAGAATAAATTGGTTCAAGAAAAATAAACAAGGACTGGGGAACTGGTGTGCAATGCATCCAAACTGGTGGGCATGGAGGGGGGACTGTACTGCATATTAATAGTGCTAAAAGTAAAATAACTCTCCCAAAAAGAGATATTGAGGCCAGGCATGGTGGCTTACTCCTTTAATCCCAGCACTCAGGAGGCAGGGGCAGGAGTATCTCTGTGAGTTCAAGGCCAGCCTGGTCTACATAGTGAATTCTACACCAGCTGGAGTGACAGGGAGACCCTTTTTCAAAAAGATCAAAAAGAAAAAAAAAAGATCAACATAGAAAACCAGTGAACACTACTTAGCTCAGAAGAAACAAGTGTGTAGCCAAGACGCCCTCTTCTGGCCTCTGAGGACACTGCATGACACAGGTGCACTTACATACATGCAGGCATAACACTCATACACATAAAATAAAAATAAACTTTAATAAAGTATTTTAAGCCAGGCATGGTGGTGCACCCCTTCAATCCTAGCATTCGGGAGGCAGAGGCAGGCAGATATTTGCGAGTTCAAGGCCAGCCTGGTCTACAGAGTGAGTTCCAGGACAGCAGGGGCGGGGGTGGCTACAGGGAGACCCTGTCTCGAAAAGACCCCCCCCCAAAAAAAAGTATTTTTAAAAAAGTTTTCCTCTAAAGGCAAATTTCCTTGTATTTGTACCGCTATTCCTCTTGGTTATTCTATATATGTCTAATTATTGTTATTTTGTGTTTGCATGTGCAAGAGTGTGTGTTGGACATAATATGCTTGTCTGTGCCTGTCTGAAGATCAGAGGTCAGCCCCAGGTGTCTCCCTCTATCATTCTTCACCTTATTTTTTTGAGACAAGGTCCCTCACTAAACCTAGAACTCAACCCATTTGGCCAAACTGGCTGCCAGGGAACCTCTGGAACCCGCCTGCATCTGCCCCTCCCAGCGCTGAGGTTACTGACCTGCACGTGCCACTGCGCCTGCTTTCACATGGGTGTAGGGATCCACGCTCAAGTCCTCATGCTTGCTACGCAAGCCATCTCCTCGGTTGCATGTGTTTAATTATTGATTTAAGTAATATTAGCTGCTAAAAAAAACAAACCCTGAAAATTGTCTTAAACAAATTGTATTCTGCAGAAAATTTAGTGTATAAAAATCTCAGAAGATACATGATCCTAATGGCAAGGAGCCACAAATGCATGGTAGAATTTTTTCCTCTCAGTCTCTTAGCCAGAGAGGAAAAAAACCTCCACAGCTATATTAATATAACATACACTCTGCCAGAACAGAGCCAATAAATGAATGAAAAATTCCTGTATACAGAAATTGGAACTTAACTCAGAGGGTCTCCCTACTCGACCTCATTTTTTGTAATAATGAAAACTGTCCCTCAATACCTCAATTTACATTGTAGGTACAATTGGCTTATTGCAACTGTTTACTGGAGAAGAAACTATCTGTATCCTGCTACAGTATGGAATTTCAAATGACTTTTAAATTCCCAGAAATCCACCAGTAAGGAATAATTCGGCTGTACCAAAGACCAGGGGGACCACAGTTACTTTACTCTGGACTGCTGAGAAAAATCTCAGCAAAGGTCTCATGTCATTCCTCTTTAGATCATATAACAAAACTGATATCAGCCTAGCTCACAGGCACTTAAGATTATTGGCTGACAAACTCACTAAAGGCATCCATTCTATCAGTAGTTCAGGAATAAAGCTGGTAAATCAAATATTCCATAGACAATGTGCTGCATGCTGCAGAGCTCTCAAACTCTTCCAACTGCGGTTTTAACCCTCTCCTTAGCAATAATCTGAGTAAATCAAAGCGAGGCACTAATTCCTTCAGGACAGCTCAAACTACAGAAAGTTGATGCTACAAGAACTACTGGTACTAGTAAATTTCTTTATGATTGAAACACAGAAATATAGGACAAGTATAGAATGATAGATGCCAAATAAGCACAAGGGATTTTAACTGCACAATAATGACATATTTCCAGAGAGGGGCAATTGTGTACTAAAGAGAATGCTGCAGCTTCTCTCTTTGGTATGAAGGGACATACAGTGTACAGGCTGGGAATCCTTTACTCTGGGTCAGTAGTATTTCAGATTTCACAGGTTAAAAAAAATATTTGCATAGACTTTACCAGTTGAGCACCCCCCAACCTGAAAAAGCCCAAATCCAAAATGCTCCAAGCCCTAAAGTTTTCAGTATTATAGTATACACACACACACACTTTTAAGAAAATAGTTTATTTTTCTATAAATCTGATCAGACATTCTTCTAGAGGAGTGGCTTGTGGATAATTCTGAGAATTTGAGGAAAGCCCAGTCAGTATTCGTGTCTCTCCTAGTAGGGAAGATGCTCTCTTTACTAGCCTACTGATTATTTTATATGTGTATTAGTGTTTGCCTGCAAGAATGCTGGTGTACCACATGCATACTTAGTGCCCAAAGAGGCCAGAAGAGAGTGTTGGACTCCCCAGAACTGGAGTTAGATGGTTGTGAGCTGCCACATGGTTGCTGGGAACCAAACCCACATCTTCTGCAAGAATAGTAATTACTTTTTTTTTTTTTTTTTTTTGTTTTTTGAGGACAGGGTTCCCTGTAGCCCCAGCTGTCCTGGAACTCAGTAGACCAGGCTGGCCTTGAACTCACAAAGATCCGTCTGTCTCTGCCTCCCAAGTGCTAGGATTAAAGGTGTGCGCTACCACGCCCGGCTTAAGAATAAAGAATAGTAATTACTTGGTGGCACATGCCTTTAATCCTAGCACTTGGGAGGCAGAGGCAGACGGATCTTTGTGAGTTCAAGGCCAGCCTGGTCTACAGAGTGAGTTCCAGGACAGCTGGGGCTACAAGGAGACCCTGTCTCGAAAAGACAAAAAAAAAAAAAAGAATAGTAATTACTGGGCTGGAGAGATGGCCTAGCGGTTAAGAGCGCCAACTGCTCTTACAGAGGACCGGGTTCGATCCCCAGCACCCACATGGCGGCCAAGAACCGTCTGAAATTCCATTTCCGGGACAGCTCCAGTTCCAGGGGAATCCGACACCCTCTTCTGACCTCCGCGGCATTGCACGACATGGGTGCACAAACTTGCATGCAGACAGTACATTCATACACATACAGAAATAAATAAAATTAAAAAAATTAAGAATAGTAATTACTCTTAACTGCTGAGGCATCTCTCCAGCCCCTGGCCTTCTAATTAAAAAAATATATTTTATTTATTATTTTTTATTTAATGTATGAGTGTATTCCTTGCATGAGTGTAAATGTGCTCATGTTGTGCAATGCCCTCAGAGGTCA
The DNA here is from genome assembly GCA_009823505.1 of Rhizomys pruinosus. Lineage (NCBI taxonomy): Eukaryota > Metazoa > Chordata > Mammalia > Rodentia > Spalacidae > Rhizomys > Rhizomys pruinosus. The sequence continues at coordinate 721,230 of VZQC01001084.1, read as the reverse complement.
GAAGGTGTTAGATTCCCCTGGAAGTGGAGTTACGAATGGTTGTTAGCCACCATGTGGGGGCTGGGAATTGAAGCTGGGTCTTCTGCAAGAGCATCCAGTGCTCTTAACCATCTCTCCAGCCCAGGTCTTCTAATTTTTGCTGTACAAATTTATAACTATATTTCTAACCCTGGGAAAGTAATATCTCCACATAGCTTATCCTTTTGGCTGTTTATTCTCAGGAATCGTTAGCTGCACATTGGTTTCTGAAGGCGGGAATTAATACAAGACAGAAAAATATAGGAGACTTCAATGAAGAACAGCATCTCAAGTTCAGTCTCAGATTAAGGCTTTTGGATTTTCTCCATCACCTGGCAAGGGGTTTAAATCAAAATCTGAATCCAAGAATTAATCTGAATCTCTGGAGAGAGGGATCAGCAGCTTGCACCTACAGCTCTGGTGTTCACTAAAGGAGAGGAGCACTGTTACATTTCTGCCACCTTTAGAACCCTGGTTGCTTCTCACTGAACTGGGAACTGGGCTCGGAAACTACTGTTCCCTAAGGTCTTTCTACAGTCATCCTGATGTAAGAACTGCCAGTAGCTGAAGTGAAGGAGAACGATAACAAAAAGTGTCTTTAAACTTCTTGTGACTCCAGAGATTCAATACAGAACCCAGCACACACTGGGCAAGCACTGTGTTGTTGGACCACACCACCCTCCCTCTGCCTCTCTGCCCCTCCACCCTACCACCAAGACAGAGAATAAAGGATATCCCTTCAAGGCCAGGTGTGGTAGCACACACCTTTAGTCCCAGCATTTGGGAGGCAGGTGATCTTTGTGAGGTCAAGGCCAGCCTGGTTACATAGCAAGTTCCAGGCCAGCCAGGGCTGCATAGTGAGACTCAGTCTCAAAAAGAAAAAGAGAAAACACACACACACACACACACACACACATACACACACACACAAGTTCCAGGCCAGCCAGGGCTACATAATGAGACTCAGTCTCAAAAAGAAAAAGAGAAAACACACACAAACACACACACACACACACACACACACACACACACACACACACACACACACGAGGAAAAACAAACCAAAAAGGATATTCCTTCGAATAGACTCCAAAAGCATATCAATCCATAGTCTTACATATGTAAGAATTGTGGGGGGTTTCCCATTATTTATTTATTTTTATGAAAGTTTTGCATGCATGAATTTAAGTACACTCATATGTGCAATACCTATGGAGGCAAAAAGAGGGGGTCAAATCCCCTAGAACTGGAGTTACAGATGGCTGTTAGCTTCTATTTGGGTCCTGGGAACCAAACCTGGGCCGGCTCCTAGAGCAGCCAGTGCTCCTAACTGCTGAGCCATCTCTCCAACCTCAGAATTGTAGGTTTTACTGTACTAAAGGGAATATAGACACCCATACATAGGAATTGTATGAATACTAAGGTACTATATTTTCAGATAGTCATATGAATTTTTAATCATGGTTGATATCTTAGATATCAGTTCAAGTTAAAATGAGTAAAAAGCAAAACACAAAACAAAATGCATGCTTTCTGGTGCTCTGTAGACACAGGAGGTGTTCTGGTTTGTATTCCATTGCTATGACAAAACACTCTGACCGACACCAACTTGGGGAGGAAAGGGTTTATTCAGCTTACATCTTCTGGGTCACAGTTTATCACTTAGGGAGCCCAGGGCAGGAACTCAGGGTAGGAACCTGGAGGCAGGAGCTGAAGCATAGACCATGGAGGAGTACTGCTCACTGGCTTGCTCCCCTGGCTCATGCCCAGCCCGCCTTCTTATACAGTACACAACAACCTGCCCAAGGTGGCACTACTCATTGTGGACTGGGCCCTCCCACACTGCTCGACCATCAAGACAATACTCCACAGATGTGGCCACAGGCCAATCCAATGGAGCCAATTCCCCAATTGAGGCTCCCTCAACCCAGGTGTGTCAAGTTGACACTAAAGCTATCCAGCACAATTGACCCCTTGTCAACTTGACACACAAAACACATCACTATTAAACCACCACCTTTCCAGTTCTTATCCCCAAAGTATGATGTTAACATTAATCACAACCTAAGACAGTACAACCTTAAAAGCCCCACAGTCCTTAAAATGTCCAAAC
>VZQC01001084.1:700137-718014 GCA_009823505.1 Rhizomys pruinosus | reverse complement strand
GTATGTGTATGAATGTACTGTCTGCATGCAAGTCTGTGCATCCGTGTCGTGCAATGCCGCGGAGTTCAGAAGAGGGTCTCAGATTCCCCTGGAACTGGAGTTCTCCTGGAATTGGAGCTTCAGACGGTTCTCAGCCGCCATGTGGGTGCTGGGATCGAACCCGGGTCCTCTGTAAGAGCGGTCGGCGGCGCTCTTAACCGCTAGGCCATCTCTCCAGCCCCCCCAGCCTGCCTTCTTATACGGTTCACAACAACCTGCCCAGGGTGGCACTACTCATTGTGGGCTGGGCCCTCCCACATTGCCTGATAATCAAGACAATACTCCACAGATGTGGCCACAGGCCAATCCAATGGAGCCAATTCCCCAATTGAGGCTCCCTCAACCCAGGTGTGTCAAGTTGACACTAAAGCTATCCAGCACAGGAGGTATTCTTTTTTTATCTCCAGGGTTATCATGACAGTGAGAATTTGCTTTTTACAGTAAAAAAAAAGTGAGGGGAAATTCCTCTAACATGGCATCAAATAAATCACTTCTTCTCTTGTAATTTCCAAACATTGAAAAATCACCCCCCATGCTCAGTTCAGTAGGTATAGAGAACAAACAGCTTTGTGGATGTAAGCAATGTCCTATTTCATGAATAAGTACAAATTCATTTCCGTAAGCAAAAACCCAAATAGCTAATTGCTTCATTTGAGCTAAAAACCATTGTTTCTTGTTATTTTATGGTACCCTAGCATTTCATGTAATCATAGTAGGCATAAGTCATCATGCCCCCTCATGCACACATGAAATGCCAAATCAAAACAAGAGTGGTAACACCCATCTTCTCCTCCCTACCCCTAAGGCCCTGAGTGAAATTCTCTATTCACTCCTGCCCTCAATTCTAAACATTAATGTGAAGCAATGGCTTTCCTGACAAACCTTGAGAGCAGATACGCAGAGACAGGCTGTCACTGTGCCTGTCTCCTCCCACCACTGTGCCTGTCTCCTCCCACCACTGTCTGTGCATACCTTTGGTCTCAGCACTTGGGAGGCAGAGTTCCAGGATAGTTTGGCTACAGGGAAACCCTGTATCAATCAATTGATTAAATAAATAAATTGAAGGGAAGAAAATGAAGGAAGAAGAAATGAGCAAAGTCGCTTTACAAATTTTTTCCCCCACAAAATTGGAGCTCAGAAAGACTCAGGGCAAAGCACTTGCCTAGGAAGTATAAGGACCAGAGTTCAGATCCCCAGAAGCCAGGAGACAAAAGATGATGGGTGGGATGGCTTCCCATAATCTCATGGCACTGGAAGTAGAGACACCATACACATACGTGACTCCACATATGAACATGCACACCAAAACTAATTATTTCCTAAATAAACTTTATTTTTTTAAAAAGAATACCACAATAGATGAAATTTAAATAGGGCACATGGAACAGTTATGAGTCAAATTACATACATGTGAAGTCACAGTCTGCATTTGATATTGTCTCTAATGGAAGCATACAAAGGTATAACTAAACAAAATGGCAGATAGCTTAAACACCCATAATCTATGAGTATGTATTTATTTCACATTTGTTTCCAAATGATTAGTGGAGAATTGATGAAAAGTCTTACAAGGTAAAGAAAGGCCGGGCGTGGTGGCGCACACCTTTAATCCTAGCACTTGGGAGGCAGAGGCAGGCAGATCTTTGTGAGTTCAAGACCAGCCTGGTCTACAGAGTGAGTTCCAGGACAACTGGAGTTACAGGGAGACTCTGTCTTGAAAAGACCAAAAAAAAAAAAAAAAAAAGAAATATGCTGCCTGAATAATCAAGATTCTTTTTTCCTGTCCTGCTCTACTGTAAATGGCACCAGCAACTCTGTACAAAGCAGCACGTCAAGACACACCATGGCCCCTCCTCCCACAACACACTGTAAGGCCTTCTCACAACTTCCCCAGGTTCAGAAAAATGTCAGTTGTATAATCTTTAAAGCTATAACTGGGCTGGAGTAATGGCTTGGCAGTTACAAGCACATACTGCTGTTGCCAACGATCTGAGTTCAATTTCTAGCACCCTCAGTAGGCAGCTCAACTCCCTTAACTCCAGCTCTGGGGGATCCAATTCCTTATTCTGGATTCTGTAGGCACCCACATGCACATACCCCTCCATATACACATACACACATAATTAAAAATTAATAAAAAAATAATTCTTTAAGGCTATAACTGATATCTTCACTAAAACGTCTCAAAGTATATTCTTCCCAATAATATCATACTTTAATGAGCAAATGTCAATATGTAATCAGTGTAAGTACTCTAAGTCCTACAAACAAATATGGAGGTGACAAAGGAAGACACACACCTGGACACTCTCACTAATCACTGAGAGAGTGATGGAGAAAATTCAGGGTGAATGTAAAATTATTTTATGGAAATGGAGCCATTCCTGGATCCCAGGAAAACTGTAATCTTCCAGGAACAGCCAGGAACCTTCCTCAGAGGGTAAAAGGCAACCAGAAACCAGCCCAACAGATGCAAGCAAACTTGCTGCCTTCTCATTAGCAGAGAAGCAGATGACTCTGACCTTGGGGACTGAAGACTGGTTCTACAAGTTAGCCATTGATCTTGGGCACATCCATCCATCTCTGAACAGCAATTTCCTTATCTGTAAAGCAGTACAGAAAGATCCAGCAGCTTCTTTTCATAGATTTCAGAGCAGTGAAAATCAGACAATAGTATACTTGATATTGATCTGTAAACTATAAAGAGCTATTCCTAGTAAATGGGAATTTGGAAAGTTTTAAAAAAATATTTAAGATAGAAGCCAATTCAATTAATTTAAAAATATTCTTTTTAAAAGTCAATTGGAGATAAAAATGATAAAATCAATTTTCAAACCAGGATAAGCATCTATTTGGTAGAAGTTGCTATAGGCCTGCCTCAGGGTTTGATGAGGTAGAAATAGGAAAAGTTTGGTTGACTTACTAATTTCTCCTATGATAAAATGTTACTGTAGATTAATACACAAGTTGTAAAGCATTCATTAAAAAATCAGGAGGCTAACACATTAGCCTTAAAAGTAAACACTGAATATAAACATAACTCTCTACCCATGCTTGCCATATTTTGATGCATTTGATTACAAATACAAAGATTATGTCCAACTTATCTTAATAGGCTATCAGTCACTAGGAAGAGAACATTGAGTATCTTAAATCCTGGGCAGAATGCTTGAAAGGGTACCTATTCATAAGTTACTAACATTGCAGATCTCCACAGTAAGGCCGCAGGTGTTAAGGAATAGGCCCACCATATTCCTCCTACCCTCAGGCACAGACTGAAAGGAAGTTAAAGAAAAAGCACTTCATTATAACAGGAAAATAGCAAGCCCTGGGTTTGAAGCAAGAGCTTTTCAACTATGTCAGTGTTTAACTTTGAGAAAAGAGAAGGAAGCAGAAATACGGGGTGCTGATTTGTTGTACAGCCTGGTCTTATGTTATGGCATGTTTCCAGTTACAGTATGTTACCTATCAGTAAGCAAGCAAAACAAGCCTTATGTGAACATGATCCAGAGAAGTCTTCTATTAAAAAATTAATCATGTCTTCCCAATAACTTACCAGAAAGAAATGGGTACTTACAAACTCTAAAGGTTTTTTTTTTTTTTTTTTTTTTTNGACAGGGTCTCCTTATAGCCCCAGCTGTCCTGGAACTCACTCTGTAGACCAGGGTGGCCTTGAACTCACAAAGATCCGCCTGCCTCTGCCTCCCAAGTGCTAGGATTAAAGGTGTGCACCACCACGCCCGGCATTAGGGTTCTTAAATAATAGAAAAATAATAGAAAACTAAAAACAAACAAAGCAAGAATATTGTTAAAAACTAAAACTTTCTTTAAAGATGATGCCTTCTCTTTATAGATGGATGCTTTATGACATGGGTAAATGTATCTCTATAGCTCATCATGCATGTATGTAAATTCTCTGGCAGATATAAATCCATCTTTGTCTTCATCTTCTTTATCAAAAATATCCTCCACCAAGTCATCGTGATGGCTATCATTCACCACTGCACCATGCTTTTCAAACTCCTTCTTTAAATACACTTTAACCTACAAAATAATGGCTCTTATTAATAATTGGTTCACAAAATACACACATTAAGTCAGCCAATATGACACACACATGCACAGCCATTTGTTTAACACACACACACACACACACACACACACACACACACACACTGCTGTTTATTTAACAACATACAGGAACTTTGTGGCATGTTCCTAATGATAGCAAAAGTATTATAAGGTTTTTTTTGTCAGTTAAAAACTCCTGCTATACTGGTATATTGGAGACACCAAATATTGTTTAGAGGCAAATATAATGTTAAAATCATTTAGCCGGGCGTGGTGGCACACAATGTTAATCCTAGCACTTGGGAGGCAGAGGCAGGTGGATCTTTGTGAGTTCAAGGCCAGCCTGGTCTACAGAGCGAGTTCCAGGACAGCTGGGGCTATAGGGAGACCCTGTCTCAAAAAGACCAAAAATAAAATAAAATCATATATGTAATCATTGCATCAAATACAAGTATTTTATTATTTCAAAAATTCACTCTGACCATCCACTGCCTGCTTTTCCTTTGCTTTGTGTGTACATGTGGAGAGTAAAGGTCAATCTAGGGTCCTCCTTGATTACTCTTCACCTTATTTTTTGAGACAGAGTCTCACACTGAACCTAGAGCTCACTGCTGGGCTAGGCTGGCTGGCGAGCCAGTCAGTCCTAGGATTACAGGCATCCACAATCACACCAGCTTTCAATGTGGGTGCTAGGGATCTAATCTCAGGTCCTCACCCTTGTACAGTAAGAACTTAATGCATTGAGCCATTTCCCCAGCTAATTTGCTTGTTTTAAGCCAGAGTACTAACTTTCCAAAGCTATGATTTTAAGAGCCAAGGGTGTACATGCCTGGAACAGAAATGTTAGACTAATTAAAAACCTAATGATTTTGAAATACACACACAACTGTCAGGAGATCTTAGAACCTTTCTAAGCTTTAACAGTCAAGAAGTTTGAAACAATTTTGTACTAGAATCAAATCAGGTAAGGAAAAACTTATTTTGGAAAAAAATGATAATATGCTTGATAAGAAAAGCCAACTGTCCGTTTCCATTTGCACTCTATTTAAGACATCACTGAAGTTTGCACAGTGTTTTGATTTCTAAGTGGTTCACCTCAGAATTTCTTCCCTCTATTCTCCCCTCCCCTTCCCTCTCCTGTCCACCTCCATCTCTTCCTTGATACACCCCCTCACTACCACTGCTATCTCTTTTCTCTCATCAAACTCTCACTGATCATTTGGTTTTAATTCCCAAATCTACTTATCCATAGAGAGTGCCACTGTCTGGTGCCTTTCTACTGTACACCACAGGCTTCATGCAGGCAAGTCAGACCTAGAGTATGCAAAGAATGCCCTTTATTAGGGATGCACCACTACTGTCCATGAAGCAACATGTCTTCCTGACCTGTGTCCTGGACACATTGGAACAAAGTTCTGTGAGAAGCATGCACTATCAAGACTAATCCTCCAATTCTAAAAACTAGAATTCACACTAATTTATGATTCAGCATATAAGAAAATTCCTTTAGAAAACCAAATCCTAATTTGATTTATAATATAGAAGTAGTAACAGAAATCGATTTTGTATTTGAGACTACTTGAAATTGGTCTAATTTTGGATCCCAGGACATGACCCATGTACAGGTGACTTTAATCAATGCTTTTCTGGCCCTATATCACAGAACCTGTTGAAATGCAGCAGAGTGGCAATATTTCTCTTAAGAGCTCTACCTGATGCTTACATAACAATTGTAAAAAAAAAAAAAAAAAGAGAAAAAATTATTTCCAATATTCTCACAGAAACTTTTAAGTGTTTGGGGATCGCCTTCAATAGCTCTTGATCCAAATTTACTACAAATAATCAGAGCTCTGCCAAAGGCTCCTGCCACAGCCTTTTCTGATTAAATAAACAAATATAGTGTCAGTCAGCAGAGCAGCCCACAAATTGGCTGTTGGACTAACCTGTCCTGTGCCCCTTGGTCAGCCTGGCCTGGCAGCCCAGACTACCTACTCCCAATTAAATCTAAATAAGGCCAAGCATTTGAAGGATGGCCATCTTTCGGTCCATCAGATTTATCAGGCCTTCTTTTGTATCAAGAGTCAGAATCCCACCTGAAAGTAGTGGAACACACCTTTACTCCCAGTACTTGGGAGGCAGAGCAAGTGGAGTTCAAGGCCAGCCTAGTCTACATACTAAGTTCTAGGCCAAGTGGGGCTACAGGAAGACCCTATCTAAAAAAAGCAGAATTCCAGACGCTGCTCCTAAAATGATTGCATTTTCCTTTTCCATGTGAACCTGTGTCTAGAAGAAAGAACTGTAGATCTGGTGTGCTCACAACAGAGCATAATCAGGGCCCCAGAAGCTCATAAATTGAAGCAGAGCCCTACCCTGGTGAGTGCCTACTCTAAAATTTTCTTTAAAAATATAATCAAGGAGCTGGGGAGATGGCCCAGTAGGTAAGAGCATTTGTTGTGCAAACATGAGGACCTGAGTTCAAATCCCCAGCACTCATATAAAAAGTACACATGGAGCTGGGTGTGGTGGCGCATACCTGTACTCCCAGCACTTGGGAGGCAGAGGCAGTCGGATCTCTGTGAGTTCAAGGCCAGCCTGGTCTACATAGCAAGTTCAAGGACAGCTGGGGCTACAGGGAGATCCTATCCCCAAAAAAGGAAAGAAAAAAAAAAAGTACACATGGCTTTCCATTCCATTCAGGAGTGGAAATAGGGAGATCCCAAGAGCTTGCTAGCCAGCCAGCCTAGGTGAAATGGTGAGCTTCAGGTTCACTGACAGCCACCAGGCAGTGAGGCAGAAAGCAATGGAGGAAGACACCCAACATCCTGCTCTAAACTCTGCCTGTGCACTCATGGGTCCTAATGCAAGAATGGCCAGTGCTCTTAACCACTGAGCCATCTTTTCAGCTCCTATATTATCATTTTTAATCATATCCCCATTCCCATCTACTTAGACCAGCAATTTCAAGTCCTTGCTCCTCAAACTCCAACATAAAAACATACGCAGTTTGTTAAGGTTAAAGTAATCAAAGTAGTTGGAAAGAAAGGAAGGCGGTAAGGGGCAGGAGGAGGTGGGTGAGGAAGAGAAGAAACTCCATGGATGAACATAGACTCTATCTCCAGGATATACTCAGAATAAAGCAAGCTGTCTTGTGCCACCTTTTGTGTAGAAAGGAGGAAATTAGAATATACATTTGCATAATACTGAAATGAAAGACTACATTAGAAACTAATACTCCTGGATGGGGGTGGGGTCCTGAGAGGGTACATAAATACCTCCGATTTTTTTACTTTCTTGTGGTGCAGATTGATCTCAGAGCCTTGTATATGCTAGACAAGTGCTCTTCCATGAGTTATATCCCCAGCCCAAGACTTCTTAATAAGTATCATTTTACAGCAAATATTTTAAATCATAGGAATGTTATACAGAGAAATTTCTTTTACTGAGAATTACAATTTATCTTGGATGAGGAAAAAATAAAGTATATGACTGTGAACACCAAAACCTCATGAGGCATGAGACCTGTGATCCTAGGACTTGAAGCTGAGGGAGGAGGTTCACAGACGCAAAGCCTGCTGAGCTAGATAGGGAAATTCTGTCTCAACCAAAACCATAAGTATACACACACACACACACACACACACACACACCACCACCACCAACAACAACAACAACAACAAAAACTCACACACACAAACACACAGAACAAAAAACAAAACAGGAACAACTCACTAGTGTTGATCCTGATTTCTTGGTTCACAACAGCTTGGCTTATTTGAGACTCTATCATTTTCTGGCCCTTAGAGTGAAACTGATCACGACGTTAAAAACCTCCACTTCTTTCTCCACTAAAGCTAGTACAGGGAGAGCTGCAAAGGCTTGGGATGTGGAGAAGTTCTCTCCCAACACCAGGACTGGGGGTGACTGGAAAACTCAGAAACCCCTTCTTCTAGGGGTTCACCTCACAGGCCCAGACATGCCTGCTGTCAAGTCCTACAAAATTCAACAGCTAGGCTGCCCTGGCAAGTAGGAACGTCCACATAAGAAAAGACTTCTCAGGATCACTTTTTCTCATACAGAACTCCAAACGGGAACTGCCAGGCCAAAATGCAGCTTTCCAAGACCCAAGGGTGAGGGCGACACAACCAACATTAAGCCAGTTTCTTAAAAAACAAAACAAAACAAAACAAAAAAATGAAGCCGGGCATGGTGGTGCATGCCTTTAATCCCAGCACTAGGGAGGCAGAGGTAGGTGGATCTCTGTGAGTTCAAGGCCATCCTGGTCTACATAGCAAGATCCAGGCCAGCTGGGGCTATAGGAAGACCACACACACACACACACACATACACGCACGCGCGCGTCCACTTGCGTGCACACACACACACACACACACACAAATGGTTTAGGAGTAAGTAGAAGAAGATGGCTCAGTGGCCAAGAGCACTGGCTGCTCTTGCAGAGGACCTGGGTTCAATTCCCAGCACTCACACCAGGGCTAAAAACCATCCTTAAGTCCTGTTCCAGGGGAATCCAACGTTCTGTTCTGACCTCTGTGGCACTGTCATGACACGGGTACAGTCACATGCATGACACGGGTACACTCACATGCATGCAGGCGATACACTCACATGCATAAAATAAAAATAAATAAAATATTTTTAAAAAAAGAGTAAGTGGAAGAAAGGAAGGAAGGGAGGGATGGAGGGAGGAAGGGGGGAGGGAGAGGGAGGGGGGAGGGAGGGAGGAAGGAAGGAAAGGCCACCTCGTGTTTAGAAAGTTTCCAGTCATCATTGAGATCCATTTCTTGGAATGACTCATGGGACCTAGGTCCATTTCGAATCTCCAGTAGATCGATGTTGAATATCAGTGTACTTTCTGGGGGAATTTTACCTGATAATAGGAGATAGAGAAACATTTTTATTTTAAAAAATCCAAAAGTTTTCGTTACAAAATCAGTTCTGGTAATGTACAAGAGATTTTAACTGCATCCAATAAAGAGACTCCCTAAGACTGTCACATATGGTAGAAATTACTTACACTATCATTAAATGTCACTGAGAAAAACTACAGTAAAACAACTAATCCAAACTAGAAGAGCAAAAGCATTCTGGTTTTGGCTTAGCAATGAAACACATATTCAGCTGGGCCTGGTGGTACACGCCTTTAATACCAGCCTGGTCTACATAGCAAGTTCCAGGTCAGCTGGGGCTAGAGGGAGACCCAGTCTCAAAAAAAATAAATAAAAAAAGAACACATATTCAGACATAAATGTAGATGTTACTAAAAACCTGATGTTAAGTTTCAAACATAAATAAGCCCCCACATGTTGGATGTCAAGAATGACTTTAAAGGCCTTTGGATAATTCAGAATCAATTATATAATACATGATTCACTAATTTGGGTCAGAGTCATGGCCTTCAAGTACCTATGGTAGGTGCTGTCATTCCTACCACTAGGGGGTAGATATTGTGAGCATCTCCAGGCTTCAGTTTCCTTATCTGTAAAATTCCTAACCTGTAAAATCTGTAAAATAATATTTTTTACCTTAGGAGTCTGAGAGGGAGATAAAAAGGAATACCCACACAAAAATAAATTGATAAATAGTAAGCTCATAATATGTTATTAAGATAAAATTTTCTTATAGATTTTAAAAATAATGTAAGAATGTTCAAAACTTTCAAAAATGAAAATACCCCTCTGACACAGAAAATTATACATATGCTGAGGACATTTCTGAAAATAAAGATAGTACATCTTTACAAGTAAAAAGAGCTTCATTGTTGGGCATGGTGGCACACACCTTTAATCCCAGCCCTCAGGAGGCAGAGGCAGGAGGAGCTATATGAGTTCAAGGCCAGTGTGGTCTACATAGTAAGTTCCAGGCCAGCTGGAGCTACAGGGAGACTCTGTCTCAAAAAGACGAGAGAGAGAGAGAGAGAGAGAGAGAGAGAGAGAGAGAGAGAGCGAGCAAGCGCTTGGTTAAAGAATCAGCAAAAGCAACAAACAAAGAAAAAGAAAAAACACAGCCTTCTTGTACTTGGAATTGTGGATATTTTTCAAAGTTTCTTACTTATACAAAAGTCTAGGTAGACTCCTTAAATATGTTCTAGTTTTCTCTCTGCCCCTCACAGTTCTATGAAACAGCATTGTAAGTTTCCAAGAGAAAAACACTCACTTTGTGAGCTGAAACTTACCTTTGCAGATGCTGACAAGGGAGAGACATGCACTAGAGTGACGGGAAAGCTGGTATCTTTCCAAAGAAGACATGCAAGCATGTACTAAAACACTACAAAATCAGTGGTAAATATGTATTAGGAGAGTTAGTTTCATGGTAAGCAGTTGAAGGAAATGACTAATTTAAAGCTCTACATCTATGAAGAAAAATTGAGTTAAATGCAGCATAGAGAAAGGACTGGAAAAACACTACTGATACTACCTATGTAAATATTAACAGTGAAAGAAAGATGACATGGGAAAGTGAAAGAATACCTCTAGGTATCATACAGACATTTCCTATGAGCTAAATTTACTTCTGTGAAGATCTAATGATTAACATTAGAATCTATTTTGGGTAAGAATTCCAAGCCTATGGAATCTGGTTTCTATAGCTGTATCTATTTTAGAATATCTCATGCTTTATACACAGCACCTAACCTCCTTCTTAGGAAAGTGGGGCAAGAAATCCTGACTGCTACTTTGTTGGTGGCTAAGCTTCAGCCTGATGGTGCTGGGAAGACTATTTATACCTCATCAGAATGATTCTTTATCTGCTTCTGAAAACTACTTAGCTGTTTTTTTCCTTCACTGCATAAGTAATGCACATTCCTCATAGAGAATTTGGGAGAGAGAACCAGAAATAAATATAATTCTCAGTATCACAGATCATTGTGAACACTTCTATTTACTGTGATTTACTTCATGTGTATATCTACCTCTATACATAAAGAAAGCTAGATATACAGTGATTCTATTTTCTACCTTTATGTCATTTCACATATAATTTTTAATCTTTCCAATGGCATTTTAATAGCTGGGTTATATTCTATTTATCTAAACTCTTAACATTATACACTAAAGTTGGTTCCTTTTTTTCTATTAAAAACGATGCAGTGATTTATATCTTTGCTGACTGATCTGTCTCTTCAGACCATTGCCTTAATTTAGATTCCAATGACAATACAACATCAGCAGGCCAGTTGACAAGCAGCAGCAAGAGCCCCTTGGATTGCTGCAAGAATTTCCTTTCAAATACACAAAAGACTAGGCAGCCAACTTGCAGCACAGTAAGAATTGAATTCAAGTAAATACATGATTTTTAAAAGAAACTGTTGAAAGCTTTACAAATACATTTAAGAGCAAGAATGAAATGTGAAAGACTTCTTGATTATAAATCCAATGCCTTAATAATCTATGTTCCAAATGTTAAATCAGCAAAACATTTTGTTGAATGCCCTTTCTTGTTGCATTGTTAAAATGAATTGGTGAGTTTCAGTTGGAGGGAGAACGCTTCTGGAGTTACACAGTAGTCATGTCTGCACAATTTTACCTTTTCCTTCTTTGCCATAGCCCAGGGCTGGAGGAATGATGAGCTTCCTCTTCTCCCCTACACACATCCCCTTCAAGCCCTGGTCCCAGCCTCTGAGAGCCTCCAGGATGCCCAAGGTAAACCAGATGGGCTGGCCATTGTTATGCTTGTGACTATGATAAAAAGAAAACACATTAGCATTTTTTTTTTTAGCAACAGGACTTGAAACCTGGGCCCCATACACACTAGATAACTACTTCAAACATTAGACTTTTTTAGTAACTAAAAAATAATTTCTGCTATGGTGCATTTTTTTCTACCATAACTGGTTAAGCATATTCACTTGGACTTAATGAAAACAGCTATTCTTTCTCTGGAGATACGCATACACCCAAGTCAACTTCATAGCAATTCAATTCACTGCCCACTTTCCTTGATGCAAAATTCATAAACTGACTCAGCTTGAGAAGGGTAAAACAACTAATTTGAATGTATAATTTAGCAAATATTACTGTAAATTTGCCTTTTTTTTTTTTTTTTTGGTCTTTTTGTTGAGACAGGGTCTCCCTGNTTGAGACAGGGTCTCCCTGTAGCCCCAGCTGTCCTGGAACTTGCTCTGTCGACCAGGCTGGCCTCGAACTCACAGAGATCCGCCTGCCTCTGCCTCCCGAGTGCTGGGATTAAAGGCGTGCGCCACCACGCCCGGCTATAAATTTGCCTCTTTTAACTCCAATGATGATCCTTTCACTGACTGGTATCTTGAAAGGATTATTTCCAGGGTCTGACTCTCTGACCCCCAAAACACAAGAAGCTCAAATCCACAATAGTTGCATATAGCCCAAGGTAAACTTTAAATCATCTTTGTAATTCAATGTAAATGTTATGTAAACAATCAATATACTTGATAATGACAATAAAAATGCAAATATTCAATACAGACATAATTTTTCAAATGTTCTCCATCCACCATTGGTTTGAATCAAGGGATATAGAATTTGCAGAAAGAGGGGCAGCTATTGGTATTAAACTTTTTTTTTCAAATGGTATTAAACTTCTGTATAGGAAAAATGGAGGTTAAGTGTACTAATATTTAACTTCAAATATACTTAACTACAAAGTTCAAGGTCTTAACAACAAAGTTATACTTTCCCCAGAGGGCTACAGAACAAAGTAAAACTCAGAGAGAATGTCTGTTTGGGAAGGAGGATGAAAGGCTCAGAAAATTACTGCCAGCACACAAGGGTCCCTGGACATGGACAGGGGATACCATCTTACTCCTTGCCTACAAACTTTCCCGATGTACAGTTTGCTGACAGTTCTGATGCATAGAAAAGACTCCATTCTCTCTCCAAAGTTCTTCTATGGCCCTATGCCAAGAATCATGGAGGAGTGATCCCTCCAGCTCTAGAGAGGAAGGGAATGCTGGCATCTTGTAAGACCAGCCTAGGAAAGCCAAACTGTTGAACTACTGGGGGAGGGAGGCTTATGGGCTGAGGAGTGTCTAGGGTGTCAATTCCTTTTCAGTGCAATAAGGAATATATCCTCTTTCTTATGTGAGAATAAAAAGTCCTTGTAGTAGGTTTATGGGTACCATGGTTACAAAATCTGGGTAAATGATATTCTTTTTCTTTAATTTTCTCCAATGATCACAATAGCAAGAAGAATGAAGGCAAGGCAATCTCTATTGGGTACTAAGGACATTTGGGCACATTCCTTATTATGGTTAAGTTATTCACTATACAGATTATGGCTCTAGCAACAGAAGTTGTAGAAGTCTGTAGACTTATTTAATGATACTTCTTGTATCTAGTTATTTGGGCCTACTATTTACATAAAGCCTTCATGCCAACAGTCCCTTCACCAGGTACAAGAACATCAACAGTAAACCGCTACTACCAAAATCAGCCTAAGTTTTTGACCTTGAGACTAAGAAATAAGACCAGATACAAAATAGACCGGAGTGAAAACAAGAGTGTAATTGAAATTCCGAAGTGCAGTGTAACACAGCTGGTTCCTGTCCTGTCATGGCTGGCTTCAGTTATCAATTTGACACACCTGGGAAGAGAGAACTTCAATTGGGGAGTTATGTCTAAGGAATTGGCCTGCTGGCATATCTGTGAGGCATTTTCTTGGTTACTAATTGATGTGGGAGGACCCAGCCCACTGTGGGTAGTGCCACCCTGGGCAAGTAGTCCTGTGTTATACAAGAAAGCAGGCTGAGCATGGGCCTGAGGAGCAAGACAACATGCAGTGTTTCTCCTGTTTCTCCATGGTTTGTGTTTCAGTTCCTGTCTCCAGGTTTCTGTCCTGAGTTCTGACCCTGGTTTTCTTCAGCGATAGACTGCGACCTTGGAGTTGTAAGTTGAAATAAACCCTTTTCTCCTCTATTTGTTTTTGGTCAATGTTTTATCACAGTAACAGAGAAGAAAGCTAGGACATGTAACACTGGCCTTACTGACAAGAAGAAAGGGCTGTTGAAAACTATGACAAGCTATCTTCTTGAAACATTTTACCAGAGCTAACAAGGTTCAGAGAGGAGTGGCAGTCACTACCCTTGAACCCCACAAAAGACCAGGTCTTCAATGCCAAGTAAAATTATAGTTTATTAAACACACACACACACACACACACACACACACACACACACACACACACACTCCAAAACAAAAACAGATTGTAGCATGGGTCACAAAGCTTCCGATTTAGCTTATATCAGTCCCCCTATCTGCAGTGTCCTCCCATTCTCCCCTGAGGATCTCAGTCCATCATTCTGTTATGGTTGGAGAACTTCTTTCTTCTCACTTCTCAGAGCATAGCCAACTTCAGGTTCCCCATGCTTCCTGGTGTTCTGAATATTCTTCATTCTCTCACACTGGGTCATTTACTTGACTTTTCTTTATCTTTTTTTTTTTTTTTTAATTTTATTTATTTTTGTATGTGTATGAATGTACTGTCTGCATGTAGGTCTGTGTACCCGTGTCGTGCAATGCCTCGGAGGTCAGAAGAGGTTGTCGCATTCCCCTGGAACTAGAGTTCTCCCGGAATTGGAGTTACAGACGGTTCTTAGCCACCATGTGGGTGCTGAGATCGAACCCGGGTCCTCTGCAAGAGCAGTCAGTGCTCTTAACCGCTAGGCTATCTCTCCAGCCCTTGACTTTCCTTTTCTTCCTCCTCTCTGTAGATAGTGTACTGCTAAAGGACCAGAACTTGTTTCTGGTAAACTTTACGTTTCTAACACTTGAATTATGGGTTTTCAATAAGTCTTTCATAGGATGGTTGATTAGAAGGTAGGACTTTCTGAATGTGCCTACTCCTAGTCAAGGACCAAACACAAAGGAAGTACTCAATAAATACTTTCAGAATGGAATGAATGGAAACAACTCCCTGGAAATCATTACACTTGTAAACCTTTCTCCCAATACATTTCTCTTTATAGAAAATATTGAAGCAGGGCATGGTAGAGCACTCCTTTAATCCCAGCACTTGGGAAGCAGAGGCAGGTGGATCTCTGTGAGTTCAAGGCCAGCCTGGTCTGCATAGCTAGTTCCAGGACAGCTGGGGCTACAGGGAGACCCTGTCTCGAAAAGACCATAATAATAATAATAATAATAATAATAATAATAACAATAAAAAAATTTTAAAAAGAAACAGTGCCAGGCAGGAGAAACATTCCTCTGAGTTGTTGGCCACATCAGTCCAGGAGACTCCCAAAATTACACAGGATATTGCCACAGCCCTTGATTGCCTGCCAGAACTTGAAGGTAAGATCCTAATGCTGAAGACAGGACATATTTTGGAGAGCAGATTTGGAGCAATGGAGCTAGAACTCACTGGGAAGCTACTACCCCTGAGGGCCAGCTCTCACAGCTTTGGAGAGCTACACAAGCTGCTAAGGGAGGACATCAATCAATGGTCCAACACCAGCTTTAAAACCAAATAACCACAGCAATGACGGACACTACATATGACATTGGTGCAGTAGGGGTACATTTATCTTGGGAGCAATCAACAGCTCTGTAATTGGACTTAAAGTGCACTCAGTGGGAGGAAACGCATGTAGTACTGTAAACATAGCCAAATATACATGGATGGAGAGGTCATAGATCTTAGAGAAAGCTCCAAGGCTGTCACATCCTTGGCTAATTTAATATCTTACTAAGTGCAAAGTATATATCCTTATATTTACAGTCAAGAATCCCAGTCACCACTCATCAAAGAAGCTTGTTCTGGGCTGGAGAGATGACTCAGCGGTTAAGAGTGCCAACTGCTCTTGCAGAGGACCCAGGTTTGATTCCCAACACCCACATGGAGGCCAAGAACCATCTTTAACTCCAGTTCTAGGGGAATCCAATGACCTCTTCTGACTTCTGCAACATTGCACCACACGGGTGCACCAACCTACATGTAGAAAGTACACTAATACACATAAAAAATAAATAAATAGGGCTGGAGAGATGGCCTAGCAGTTAAGAGCGCCGCCCGCTCTTACAGAGTACCCGGGTTCGATCCCCAGCACACACATGGCGGCCGAGAACCATCTGAAACTCCAATTCCAGGAGAACTCCAGTTCCAGGGGAGTCCGATGCCCTCTTTTGACCTCCGCAGCATTGCACAAGCTTGCATGCAGACAGTACATTCATTCACATACAGAAATAAATAAAATTAAAAAAAAATAAATAAAATTTCAAAGAAGCTTCTGCACCAGAGACTATTACAGAGTACAAGTGGTCACACACAGACATTGTCTGTGAATTGCTCAAGCCTAAGTGGCACATTTACAATGCAACCTCTACATCTAAGACTCACGCAACATAGAACAAGAAATAAGCCACTAAGGAACCTCTCAACTTTCACTAATGAAGCTCCCTCATGCATCCTTGTGTGTCAGGAACACAAAAGGTCACAAATGGCCAAAGTGTGGAGATTAGGAATCCGCAAAGTATAGGTCCTCGGCCAGGACTCCTATATTAAGCTTCACTCACCCAGGGCTCAGGGACCATTGCAGAAGGGGGGGGGCAGAAAGATTATAAGAGTCAGGGACATGGAAATAGAATCCTACAAGCTCCCGGGACCCTACTCATGTGAATGTACAGTGGTGGTGTCAAGCACAAGACTCAAACTCAAGCAGACAAAAACCCGGCATGGAACTGGGGAAATGGGCAACAGAGCCTAATCTCAGAAGAAATATTGGCAGCTGATTACTGCTGGGTGAAAAAGAGCAGATATTCTTAAATCAAGGGACTCTGGATGGGCTGACTAGACTTCAGTGGATGAACTTCAGTGAGGAATATCTGAGGACACTACCGTGACACAATGGCCCTTGGCACAAATGATAGAGTGTATGAATTCCAGGATGTGTGGGGAGGGGTCTGTGGGATGGTACCAATTGGAGAAGGGAGTACAAAGGTGATTATGACTGATTGAAATGTTCTGTATGAAACACAAAAATTAAAGATTTTTTTTTAGAGAAAGAAATGTGGGGCTGGAAAGATGGCTCAGCCTTTAAGAGCACTGACTATTCTTGTTCAAATCCCAGCACCCACATGGTGGCTAACAACCGTCTATAACTCCAGTTCCAGGGGATCCAATACCCTCTTCTTTCCTCTGCAGGCACTGCATGACCTGGGTGCACTGCATGACACATGCATGCACATGTAAGTACATACATGCAGGCATAACATTCATACACATAAAATAAAATTAAATAAAAAGAAATGCTAAAGCAAATACATTTCTTTGTTTATAGAAAAGGAATACCAGTGCAAAGCATGTGCACCTCCTTGGTCTATGACTTCTTACAACCACTCCCACCCATCAATGAAACCTGACTTTCTAGAAGAAACAAATGACTACTGAAATCATGGTCTTGCACTTTGACCAAAATGTCACCTGTCAGAAAAGAAGTTAAACAGGTCAATGAAACGGTATGAGTATATCTTTCAGAAACAGGCAAATACGGGACTATGCATTTTCCTCTTGAAGCTGCTGTGACAAGTTTTAATATCGCTTACACCCAGATAAAAATGGAATAAAATATTTTGCCTAAGGAATGGAGTTCAAGATATGAGACTTCTTCCTGTTGTGGTGGTGCACGCCGTTAATCCTAGCACTCGGGAGGCAGAGGCAGGAGGCTCTCTGTGAGTTCAAGGCCTAGTCTGGTCTACATAGCGAGTTCCAGGACAGCGAAGCTACAGGGAGACTCTGTCTAAAGACCAAAAAAAAAAAAAAAAAAAAAAGATACGA
>VZQC01001084.1:677399-699884 GCA_009823505.1 Rhizomys pruinosus | reverse complement strand
TTTTTTTTTTTTTTAACAGAGAGGTGAAACTGGATTTCTGCAAAAGAGCTTGCGTGGATGGGTGCGTCCTCCACGCTCTTGCCAGTCAGGCATAACTACTTACGTGGAGTGGAAAAGGGAGCCATCCTTTTCTAGATAGCCCTCGTAATGGACCAACAGCAGGTCCCCCCCCTTGGTCTTGCGATGGCAGATGAACGGCTTCTGGAGAACTTCGATTTTCACCTCGGGCTCAGGGATCAGAGCCCCACTCAAAGACTTAACCAACAGCGTCAAGATCGCATTCCATAAGAAAAAACTCATGTTGCAGAAGCTGGAAAGAAGTTCCTACAAAAGCAGAGAAAGGGCCCCCGACTTCATAGAGTTAAAAATGTAGCTGAAGCCTCAGAGACAGAAGCCTCGGACAAACTCTGGACTCCACCTCTCAAGAAGACGTGGCACTTTTACTACCAACAACTTTCCTACACACTGCCAACTCACCTTTAAAGAGTTAAAGCCAATCCCAGAGCTGATTGGCTCCGATGAGGCGACCGCTTGGGAAGGGCGGCTCCCCATTGGCTGCATGTACTGTCCCTCCAGCTCCTTGAGCCAATGGCGCTGTGGCAGCGCTGTCTTTTTTTGCGGTGGGTGTGAGCCAAGCAGCTGCCAGACCGAGAGCCACCCCGCGTGGTCCTAGAGCCCTGGGATTTAGGCGGTCTCACATTTTGGGACAGCAGTGGGGTGCTGAGCTAATCGGAAGTGGGTTTACTTCTGTAATGAACCCCTACTGAGCCACTTAAGAGTCCAGGGCCAGGCGACACCCTAGGGGTTTCAGGAAATATCCCCCCCACCCGTCCCCGCCGTTGGCGAGCAGCCTCCCAAGGTGCCTCCAGCAAGGGCTAATTTACACTGTAAAGTACAAGGATTTACAAAGAGGTTCGTTAAAGTTCACAAAGAACATTCCTGGTGCTTGAGCCTCACTACCAACCTAGGTTATTTTCTCCTATCAGGAGGTAAATTAATTTAGGCTAGGAGAGAGGTCAGCGTCCGGTTTATGATCACTAGGCAACAAAGCATTTGAGCTCCGCCTTACAACTAGACCTGATTCATTCCACAACACGGTTGTTAATGACTGCTAACAATGCATCGCCTGAGTGCGCTTAGCGTAGACAGTAAATAAGCATAAGGGCGTCCCTCTTTAAAGTAGAAACGGTAATCGTATTTACGAATTTCACAGTTTAAATGTCATATACGGTTCACCTAGCTTCAAATGCAGTACCTTATAGCCAACTTACAATACGCTGGAGAGCACTAAAGTAGGATCTGCAGAGTTTTTTTTGGGGGGGGCGGAGGGAAGGGACGGACACTAATCAATATTTTAGTTTCAGTAAATAACCAGTAAGTGTTATCTATTCTTATTTGCTAAATCTGGCAACCTTCCATAAGGAAAAATAAATGCCCACAAATAATCATTTTAACACCTCGAGCCTACACAATGACATTACACCTAAACTATTTGGATTATATAGCGACCTTAACCTTCTCTTTTCGCTTAACCTATGATTAGCACTTCTCTTGGTCAAATATCCCGACAACAGTGCATGTTCACACTTTTTAAAAAATAGTTTTCTTTCTTTTTTAAAATTTTTTATTATTTATTTCTGTATGTGTATAAATGTACTGTCTGCATGCAGGTCTGTTCACCCGTGTCGTGCAATGCCGCGGAGGTCAGAAGAGGGTGTCAGATTCCAGTGCTGGGGATCGTACCCGGGTCCTCTGTAAGAGCGGTCGGGGCTCTTAACCGCTAGGCCATCTCTCCTGCCCCAGGGCATTTTCTTGATTGTTGAATGATTGTGAAAGGACCCACCCCACTGTGGGTGGTGCCATCCCTGGACAGGTGGTCCTGTATTGTATAAGAAAGCAGTTGGAGGGCTGGAGAGATGGCCTAGCGGTTGAGAGCACCGACTGCTCTTGCAGAGGACCCGGGTTCAATCCCCAGCACCCACATGGCAGCTGAGAACCATTTGTAACTCCAATTCCAGGAGAACTCCAGTTCCAGGGGAATCTGACACCCTCTTCTGACCTCCGCGGCATTGCACGACACGGGTGCACAAACCTACATGCAGATAGTACATTCATACACATACAGAAAGAAAGAAAGAAANTTTTTTTGTCTTTTCGAGACAGGGTCTCCCTGCAGCCCAGCTGTCCTGGAACTCACTCTGTAGACCAGGCAGGCCTTGAACTCACAAAGATCCGCCTGCCTCTGCCTCCCGAGTGCTAGGATTAAAGGCGTGCGCCACCACGCCCGGCTGTGGTTCCGTATTTTTAACAGAATCCTAGGTGAAGTCAATGCCAGCCGCCCTAAGACCCAGTTCAGTAAAGAGTCCTTGGAGTTTGAGTAGCACCTATTTACATATTTACATATCCAGGAATTCTCGTACCCCCGTCCAAACGTGGGGGGGGGGGTCACACTGCACCCAGTCGTTATGTACCTAGAGGGCGCGGGATTTGCCTTTACACATAGTTGACATTAAAAAATGGACCCTCAAGGACTAGAATCCACCGGGTGCCTAATGCACACCGACCCTAGGACTCCAGGACCCTCCATTACACCTCCACGGTGTAAATGGACCCTCCCACGTCCGGCTCCATTTACACCGTGTTACACGGTGTCCCGCCTTAGTCCCAGTCGAGCTCCTCCCTCAGCCCCCGCCCACCCAATAGCCGGCACCCGGAACTCTTTTTCCCCGGGAACTCAGTTTCCCCGCGGGCATCTCCCAGGATGCCAGCTACTCCGTAGCCATAGCCAAACTCGGGTTAGATCTGGGGAGGTGCGCGCAGGGGCGCAGTGGGCATGCGCGAGCGCGCTCGCTCGGGCGGGCGCTCTCGGCTGAGGTGGCGCGCGGCATCTGCCCCTCCGCTGCTCGTTTCCGCGGCCCTTCATTCCCTCATCTGCTCGCCTCCCGCCTCCCACCTCCCGGGCCCGCCCCATACCGCGGCTTCTCTTGCCGAGGGCTTGTCTCTGCCACCGCGCCGGTTCCTGGCTGCCGGCGCCGAGGCCGCCGCGGTGACCCCGCCCCCGGGCCGAGGATGTGAGGCGGGCCGAGCGTCCGCGCTGCGGGCCCGGGCGCCGGCCGTGGGCGTCTGGGCCGCCCACGACGATGGCCGTGAGGCTGCTGCGGGCCCTGGGCGGGTGAGGGGCCGGGCGCGTGCGGACGGGCGGCCTGGGCGCGGCGCCGGCGCCATGGAAGGCGTGCTGTACAAGTGGACCAACTATCTGAGCGGTGAGTGGCCGCGCCGGGGCCTTTTGTCTGCGGTCACTGCAGCTCTCCTCCGGTCGCGCTCTCCCTGGACGCCGCCGCCTACCCTAGACTGCGCGGCTTCAGGAAAGCTGCCGAGAGCTGAGATTCGAGGTGGCCCGAAAGCCCGCTGCCGGGTCCCCCAGAATCTCGCGAATTCGCCTGCGAGCGGGCTCGCCTGGCCCGCAGTCGGATCGGAGTGTTGGAAGTGAACCTGCAGCCTAGAGGAGAAAGTCCTTCATCCAGTGCAGACACTTCCCAGGTCCCGGCAGGTCATCTCCCTGCAGATGTGCTAGCCCGGCTCCAGCCCAGCAGTTCCAAAATGTGCATTGAGGTCTTGGCTTTCTCACCCAGCATTTCTTTTGTTTCAAATTCAAATTATCATAAAATGAATGCAGATATTAGCCGCTTTCTTGCCTTGCCAGGCAGAGTGGCGTAAATATAGCACTCTGTCCCCTTTCCAGTTTCTGGAAGCACTTTCTAAATATCTTGAGGTTCGAACTATTACTCAGCTGTGAAGATGATTCATAAGCATTTTTTGTTTCAATTTGAGCAACCAGTGTTTAATATGTGCTGTATAAACTGTGCTAGGTACCGTTTTAGAATTCAACTTTTTATTATGGGAAATGGGTTTAGCATTTAACATTTCAGTGGAATGCATTTGAAACCAGGAATGTGCCCAGTATCTGTTAGAGTTGGAGACAGATTTTTCCCACCCTTTCCTAGATGGGACTGGTGTTTAAAGATAGTATGATGGTACTGTTTTAAGGACATGTGGCTGGGAAGAGCTGACATAGTAACTTCGAGGTCATCGGACACTACAAACAAAAGTGCACCTGTTGGGTGTGCCCAAAGTCTCCTTCCTTTGCAGAGTGTAGTAGTTTTTTATTTTTCCCATCATTACCAGAGGGTTTAAAAGAGCTGACCTCCACTCCAGGGATCTTCAGTGATGTCAGCAGAGCGATTGGGTTAGATGTGGATAATTTCAAGCGGGGCTTCAATTTGTTTAACGCCAGAAGTTGATTAGCGCCCTGCCTGTTTAAGGGGAGGAGGCTTGACCAGGATATTTTCCTTCTGAAGTCTTTCTAAGCTCCCAGAGGTGTGCATCTTAAGCCTTTGAATCAAGTTTAGTTGGGGCCACATAGACTTTTTTTCTTTTTTTCCTCTCATGCTCAACACTTCCATTTTCTTTCTCCCATTCCTTCTCCCTCTTCTTTTTCTGTATGAAAAGTTAGGTCTCTTAGTATACTACTATTTTCTAGAAGTAAAATGCTCTCTGTCCCTCCCTCACTGTCCTTGTGTATTCCCCATTGCACTAAAATTTCTCTACAAGTCTTTTGGGATCTTTGTCACGTGATACCCATGCCATCTTTTCTGTTGTAAAATAGTAGTCTCCTTTTTTCTTCCCCAAGTAAGAGAAGTTAATACTGCTGCTGCGTGGTGCCAGCATCCTGAGGAGGGGCACTGGAGCCAGAGGCCACTTTTCTGGATGTACTTAGAATTATGATTCAACACATTCTCTTTTGGTAGAAGGTAATTTACTTTGGTAAAGGGTGCTAGCTCCGGAAGATCACATGCCTTCTTGTTTTCTCTGCCCTCCTTTGCTAGTTGGCCTCCCCAAAAGAACATGTTTGAGTAGGAATGACAAGCTTTCATGGAGAGAGCTACTCCCCCCCAAGCTTATTTTTTAAAATAATTTTTTCTTGTAGTTGTACATATAGTTACTTTAAAATGCACAAATACAGGGCTGGAGAGACGGCCAAGTGGTTAAGAGCACCGACTGCTCTTGCAGAGGACGCCGGTTCGATCACCAGCACCCACATGGCAGCTGAGAACTGTCTTTAACTCCAGTTCCAGGGGAATCCGACACCCTCTTCTGATCTCCGTGGCATTGCATTACACAGGTGCACAGACTTACATGCAGACAGTACATTCATACACATAAAAAAATAAATAAAATGCACAAATATCCTTATCCAAGGCTGCTTTTCTTCTGAATTTTTCTTCAAAAGGAGTTTATAACCCATGCTTCTTTTTTTTTTTTTTTTTTTTGTCTTTTTTGAGACAGGGTCTCCATGTAGCCCCAGCTGGCCTGGAACTCAACTAAGTAGACCAGGCTGGTCTTGAAGTCACAGAGATCTGCCTGCCTCTGCCTCCCCAGTGGGAGTGCTGGGATTAAAAGCTTCTGTCACCACGCCCTGCTCCATGCTTCTTTTTGTGTAGTTTGTATTTCTGCATGTGGACAAGTTGATAAGGGATACTTAATGGCAAATTTGAGTGAAGACATTTATTTTATCCCTACATCATTTGAATCTTTGGAAAATGTGATTAATTTTTCTTTTGCAGTACTGGGGATCAACCCAGGCCTAGGGTGTGCTGGGCAAGTGCTCTGCCACCTGCAACTTCTAGTGTTAATTTCATTTACTAACTGTAGGCACTTTGCTAGGAACAATGATAAACAAGGTAGATGGCTTTCCTCCCTTCCTTAAGCCTATTCATTGTCTGGCTTGTAAAAATGATTGGCTAAGAAGTTAGGAGTGTGCGGGGTAGGCTTTGAAACAGCATGGATTGTGGGGGAAGGTTGCTTTGAGTAACCAGAGCTAAAGGACAAACCATCCTAAGTAGGTGTGGGCCCAGGCACCAGTGCAGTTGGAGGCAGTTAAGGAAGAACTTTAGACACAGGGAATGCTTGTATGAAGGTCTCAATTAGGGACCAGTGAGTTTGAAGAAAGAAAAGGCCCATCTGGCTGAAGACCTGAGAAGAGTGAGGAGACGACAAAGATGCAGGGAGGGGTGTTTGGGAAGCCTTACCAGGACCAAGTAAGCGCCATGGTATAGTTTCTTTTGGGTGTGTGTGTGTGTGTGTTGCGGGGGGGGGGGGGGGGGGGGGGGGTTGTTGTTGTTTGTGTGTATGTATGTATGAAAGGTGGTGAAACTTATAAACAGGCTACTCTGCTTATAGCATAGAAAGTTTTCTGGTTACATGTCTAAGAACATAGCTCAGTTGGAAGACCTTATCTGGCATGCAAAAAAGAATCAAGGGTTTAGTTTATTTTTGTTTTTGCTAGGCATGATGGTGGCATGTGCCTGATTCTTAGCACTCAGGTTGCTGAGACAGGAGAATTGAGAGTTCTAGGCCAGTCTAGACTGCATATTAAAACCTCTTAAAACAAACAAACAAACAAAAAACCTCTTTAACAAATACTAGCCTGGTATGGTTACTCTGTCTCAAAAACAAATACTAGGGAGATGGAGAGATGGCTCAGTGGTTAAGAGCACTGGCTGCTCTTACAGAAAACCTGGGTTTGATTCCCAGCACTCACATGGCGACTAACAACTATCTGTAGCTCCAGTTCCAGGTGAATCCAAAACCCTCTTCTGACCTCCCCAGACATTGCACAACATGGGTGCACTTAAATACACGGAGGCAATATAGTCATACACATAAAATAAAATGCGTGGTGGCACACGCCTTTAATCCTAGCACTTGGGAGGCAGAGGAAGGCGGATCTCTGTGAGTTCAAGGCCAGCCTGGTCTACAGAGTGAGTTCCAGGACAGCTGGGGCTACAGGGAGACCCTGTCTCGAAAAGACAAAAAAAAATAATAATAATAATAAAATAAAGTGAATTAAATACATTTTTTTTTGTCTTTTTGAGACAGGGTCTCCCTTTAGTCCCAGCTGGCCTGAAGCTCGCTTTGTAGACCAGGCTGGCCTTGAACTCACAGAGATCCACCTGCCTCTGCCTCCCAAGTGCTGGAATTAAAGATGTGCACTACCACACCTGGCTTAAATAAATTTTAAAAACCAAAAATTAAAAGTAAAGTTTTATGGTCACATCTTTATATCTTTCCTGCTGCATTTATTGTGCTTGGCCAAATGGTGTAGTCATTTTATAAGTGTCTATTACTGAAACATCAGGTCCTGAGAATAGCATCAGAATTACTTGCATAAAGTACTTCTAGAAGGCAGAAACCGAAAAGAAAGGTCTCTTTCATTGTTACCAGGCTTCCTCAATGTTCCTTGTCCTTCTTCAATGAAAAAATGGTAAAGAGTTTCTGGCTGTCTTATGCTTTGAAGTACAGAACAATGGACATTTGGGGATCTATTGTTGAAATACCACTTCAGATGTTAGAAAAATTAATTTAGGGTCATGCCGATGCACGCCTTTAATCCAGCACTCAGGAGGCAGAGGCAGGCAGATCTCTGTGAGTTCAAGGCCAGCCTGGTCTATAGAGTGAGTTCCAGGCCAACAGCTGGGGCTACAGGGAGACTTTTTCTCAAAAAGACAAAAAAAAATAAAAAAATAAAAATATATATTTAGGGGGCTGGAGAGATGGCTCAGCGGTTAAGAGCGCTGACTGCTCTTGCGGAGGACCTGGGTTCAATTCCTAGCACCCACATAGCGGCTAAGAACTGTCTTTAAGCCAGGTGTGGTGCCACACACCCTTAATCCTAGCATTCTGGAAGCAGAGGCAGGCAGATCTCTGTGAGTTCAAGGTCAGGCTGGTCTATAGTGAGATCCAGGCCAGCTGGGGCTATAGGGAGACCCTGTCTCAAAAAGACCAAGAAAAAAAAGAAAATTTAATTTAGGATGTTTAAAAGAGGAATCACATAATGTGACATGCACAGCATACTACTGCTAGGCATTTTCAGGTTATTCATATCTTTTAAGGCCTAAAAGGTAGTCAGACAGTGTCACATGCACAGGACTATTGGTTCAGGGGTCAGAAACCTGAAATTGGATACGAGTTCCATCGCTGTCTACAGTAGTCACGTCACCAATTTTGAGCTTTAGTGTCTCCTTCCATAAAAACGGTGGGATTTAACAGTTTGATTATTAAAATATTTTAAAACATATTAGCACTTTATGGTATGCCAAGCACCATTCTAAACATTTTTTTTCATTTAAACCTTATAGCCACTTCCCTAGATGAAGACCACAGTGTTGGACTGGGCTCAAGTCCACAGTTAATAAGTGACTCCAGAATCATTGTTCCATTACACAATACTTCTAAAGGTCCTTCCCACTTGGTCATTATATAATTCTAGCTGATTCATACTGTACCTATATTTGAAGTATGTTTAACCTAGAATACAAGAAGGTAGGAGTTAGGGGGTATTTTAGGAGTGAAAGAGACTGAGTACTAAATTCTGTGTATATATTTTGCCACAGAAATTTTTCGAGCTATGCTTTCCACTTTGCAGTTTAAGGTTATTTCTCTACCACTCAGCAGACAGGAAGGCTACTGCCTTGAGTTCTGGCTAGTTGCAGGGTTCTCTAGCAGGTTAGGGCATAAACACATTACAGCGCTACACTCCGGAAATAACAAAAGCTTACAACATGCTGGCCAGAGGGTTCTCAATGAGAAAGTGTTTGATGTTCTCCCAGATGGTAAAAGGTAACTCTTACCTTGTACTTTTATGCTTTATAAGCATTTGGAATGTGGTGGTCCCAGGCGGGATTCATTGTCTCAGAACTACTTGTCCTTTTTGTTGTAATTCTAACATCTTTATTGAAATAATAGTTCAAGTGGCATAAAATTCACCCATTTAAAGTACACAAGTCAGTTTTAATATGTATACAGAGTACCATTGCCACAATCAACTTTAGAATATTTGCGTGGCACTAAAAAGAAACTCCGCAAGTAGTCATTCTCACACATCTTGCTCAGCAACTTCTTTTCCATTTGTATAAATTTGCCTGTTCTAGCTATTTTCTGTATTATATTTCTTTTTTAATTTAATTTTATGTGTATGTGTGTATTGCCTGCATGTATGTAAGTACACTTGTGTCATACAGTGCCCTCCGAGGGCGTCAGATCCCATGAAGCTGGAGCTATATAGTCAGTTGTTAGCTGCCATGTGGGTGCTGGGATTTGAACATGGGTCCTTTGCCAAGAGTAGCCGGTGCTTTTAACCACTGAGCCATCTCTCCAGGCCCTGGTTATATTTCTTGTCATGACAGAATACCTGACAGAAACAACTTATTCAGACTCATGAGACATAATCCATCATGACCAGGAAGACCTGGCAGTGGGAGCAGCTTTGGCCCAGACAGCTGGTTATATTGCTGGGTGGTCAGGAAGCGGAAAGCTTGGATCTGAAGTAAAGCTGGCCCATAACCCTGGATCCTCAGCCCTACCAAATAGGTCCCCTGTCCAAAGGTTCTACAGCCTCCCAGAACAGTGCCACCAGCAGGAGTCCAACTATCAAACTGTCAAATCACATGAGCCTGGGAGCATTGTACTTCCAAACCCTAACACATTTCATCTAAATAGAATTATAAAATGTGCTTTCATTTCTAGTTTCCTTTTCTTAGCAAATTTTTATTTTGATTTATCTGCTTTTATTGCCAAATAATATTTCACTGCATATTATATTTTGCATGGCCATTCTTCAGTTGATGAACATTAGGGTTTTTGCATTTGGAGGTTATTATGAAGAATGGTCCAGAGAACATTCGTATGAAAGTTTTCTTATGGACATTTTCATTCCTCTTGGATGATATCTGTATCTAGGAGTGGAATTACTAGGTCATATGAGATTTTTTTGTTTAACTATTTGAGAAACTTGATTTGTTTTTCAAAGTCTTCATGCCACTTTATAGTCTCATTAGCAATTAAGGAAGGTTCAGTTTCTTCACATCCTAGCAAGCACTTAGTATATTTTTTAATATAGCTTACCCTACTGATATGAATTAGTATATGGTTTTTATTTGTATTTCTCTAACTACAGATGTTGACCATCTTTTTTTTTTTGTTTGTTTGTTTTTTTTTTTTTTTTTTTTTCGAGACAGGGTCTCCCTGTAGCCCCAGCTGTCCTGGAACTCACTCTGTAGACCAGGCTGGCCTTGAACTCACAAAGATCCGTCTGCCTCTGCCTCCCGAGTGCTGGGATTAAAGGCATGTGCCACCACGCCCGGCGACTGTCTTTTTATTTGCTTATAAGCCATTGAGAGATGACTGTTTACATCTTTGCCAATTTATCAATTAGATTACTCTCATTATGAAGTTGTATATGTTCTTTATTGTGGATATAAACTTGTTATTGGATACATGATTTGCAAGTATTTTGTCCTCTGTGTTGTCTTTTTCATTTTCTTAATGGTATTGTTAATAGCATAAAAGTTTTTTAAACTAGGGGCTGGAGAGATAGCCTAGCGGTTAAGGGCGCAAACTGCCCTTGCAGAGGACCCGGGTTCGATCCCCAGCACCCACATGGCGGCTGAGAACCGTCTTTAACTCCAGTTCCAGGGGAATCCGATGCCCTCCTCTGACCTCCGCGGCATTGCACGACACAGGTGCGCAAACCTACATGCAGACAGTACATTCATACGCATAAAAAATAAATAAGGGGCTGGAGAGATGGCCTAGCGGTTAAGAGCACCAACTGCTCTTACAGAGGACCCGGGTTCGATCCCCACACCCACATGGCGGCCGAGAGCCATCTGAAACTCCAATTCCAGGAGAACTCCAGTTCCAGGGAAATCTGACACCCTCTTCTGACCTCCGCGGCATTGCACGACACGGGTGCACAAACTTGCATGCAGACAGTACGTTCATACACATACAGAAATAAATAAAATTAAAAAAAAAATTTAAAAATTAAAAAAAAAGTTTTTTAAACTTTTATGTAATCCAGTTTATCAAATATTTTCTTTTCTTATGCTTTTGATATCAAAACATTGCCTAACCCAAGGTCATGAAAATTTGGTTGTATTTTTTTTTTCTTTATAGTTTTAGATCTTACATTTAGATCTCTGGTTTATTCTTAATTTTTGTGTCTGATGTGAGGTAGGGGTACAATGTCATTCTTCCACATGTAAATTTCTAAGATTAACCTTTTGCTGTTTGTTTGTTTGTTTTGGGACAGTTGGCCTGGAACTATGTAGACCAGGCTGGCTTCCATCTCACAGAGAGCCATCTCTCTCTGTCTCCTGAGAAGTTCCTACTGGAACTAAAGGCATGAGCCACTGTGCCTGGCTGTAATGAATAACATTTACACATGGACTTGGAGCTCAATGGCAGGGTGTGATGCTCACCTTCCTGATATTTCAATGAATTCCCTGAGATAATTTGACTTCTAGGAATGATTGCCGGTCTGGAGAGCGCCTAGCGGTTAAGAGCGCCAACTGCTCTTTCTTGCAGAGGGCCCGGGTTCGATCCCCAGCACCCACATGGCAACTGAGAACCGTCTTTAACTCCAGTTCCAGGGGAATCTGACACCCTCTTCTGACCTCCATGGCATTGCACGACATGGGTGCACAGACCTACATGCAGACAGTACATTCATACACATAAAAGATAAATAAAAAAAGAATGATTGCCTTAGTATTAGAGGTTCCAGTCTGTGGTCTGTTGATACTGTTATTTTGGACCTATGGTAAGGCAACACGTGATGAAAGCTTGTAGAATAGCAAAACCAAATACTGTTATTTTGGACCTATGGTAAGGCAACACGTGATGAAAGCTTGTAGAATAGCAAAACCATTTACCCTCATGGTCAGGAAGCTAAACAGAATAAGGAGGGGTCTAGGGGCCCATAGACCTCTAAAGGGGCATTCCTCCAATGACCTAGAGACTCCCACTAGGCTCTGCCTCTCTGAAGGTTTCTACAACTTCTCAGTAGCACCACAGTAATGTGGCTCTTTTCTCCAGGCAAACAGTCATGACAACAAAATAAGCATACTCATGTAGCTTCTAGCTAGGCGTGTGGTGTAGTAAGCCTAATGTTCCCTCATGGAAGGAGGGGACAAGTTATAAGATGGAAGGCGAGGACAAGTTATAAGATCCTTATCTGAGATTATAGTCACTCCTTGCTGCCCTGGGTGCTACAGGGTGTAGAAGATGGAAGGTTGACTGGAGGGTGGGATTTTTCGTTAGCGAAACTGCTGGAGAGTTGCCCATGTTCCTTTAGTAACCCTAGTAAACTTGTTAGTTCAGCAAGCTAAACATGAAATCTTTGGTCTACTGATTCCCTAAAGCTACACAGTAGTCATCCTTGGGACCAAGCCTTTAACAAATGGTCACTCTAGAGCTAAACCATAAAATAAGCAAAACAAACATAAAATTGAGGCAGAACTGGTAGTACACACCTATAATCCCAACACTTGGGACATAGAAGCAAGAGGATCAGAAGTTCAAAGGTCTCTTCTGCTACATAGTAAGTTAAAGGCCAACCTGGGCTACATGAGATCTTATCTCAAAATAGACAAAACAAAAATAATGCTTAAGTGCAAAAGGTTGGCATGAGAAAGCCCTGAGTTCAAACTTCTGATCCGTTATCTAGTGCAGAGACCTGGAGCAAATTACTCATTCTTCTCAAGTCTTCATTTTAAAATGATAGCAACCTCATATAGATTTGTTAAGAAGATAAAATGGATAATATATATGAAGGTGCCTGGTACATAGTTCTCTTAATTAGGTGAAGGGGCTGTTTTCATTAATGATACCTAGAAAATTCAGTCTTTCTGTTTTTGGCTATGTGAGATCTGCGGCTCCTCCTGTCTTCTGAGAATGTATATGTCCTTGGTTCCTCATATCCTCCTTTTGGTAGTCAGAGGCATTTAATTATAAAGGAAAAGAGCCAAGGAAATCTTTAAAATTGGGGTTTGAGGCTACAGGCCTGTAATAGTCTGGTACAGGTGGTGCCCTTTGAATGATGATCACAGATCATGTTATCACTAATCTCTGCTTTTGCTTCTAGAAAAAATAATTGGTTAAGGAGCTTACTAGATACTGTGCAGTTGGTTCACTGGCACCCTGTCAAAAGTAGCACACATTTCCTTATTCTGCCATGTGATGAGGGAATGATCTAGAGTCTTGAATGTGATTGAAGAGGTCTGGGAGGTCTGGGAACCTACAACGGGATCATTATTCTTAGATTGTATTTGCAATGTTTAATCCTTACCACTTTTTGTTACTGTCACTTTCATTTTGTTTAGATTAAGCAAAAGTTCTCCAAATTCCATTAGGATCTGAATGGAGACAGGCAGTGAAACAGGTTGTAATATTAGTTACTGTTGCATACAAGACAGGCGAGTGAGACAACAGGGAGGGTGTATCCATGCTGCTTGCATTTCTCACCTTGGATCCATGTGCTTGTGGAGTATGTGGCAGCACCAGAAAATACAAAGAAATGGATAACACTTGCTGAAGAGGGCTAACCTTTCTCAGTGTTCTGTCATATCAAAGGAAGCAAAAATCTGCTTGAAACTACACTCCATTTCCTTCAGGTAGACCTGTTCTAAGACAGATACCTCTCCCTTTGAGTGTCTTCTTTTCTTGTTTTTGGGGTCCCTTTGAGTTTTAAGTACTAGGGAAATGCTTTTGCCAATCTTTTTCAACAATAATACTTCCTTTTCACTGTTCATTGGAGAAACTTAGTAAGCACTGATGAGACACTATAAGGGATTGCTTGGGAGTACTGTTTGGAGTAAGAGTGGATCTTTGTGCCTAGTGGAAGACCTTCCCAATCACAAAAACTTGCTTTTTCCAGTTTCATTTGGGTTTGGACATGGAAGTTTTCAAGTGGTCGACCTGAGGCTGTGTCTTCAAAAGGCTTAGAGGATCACTTTGTATATAGTTGTCTCTATAGGAGGTTAGGTGGTTATCTTTCACTCTGTGGTATCTTTACTGAGATTAAAAAAAAATTATTTTTATTTTTATTTTATGTGTATGAGTTGTATTGCCTGCTTGTATGTAAGTGCACCTGTGTTGTGCAGTGCCTGAGGAGATCAGAAAAGGGCATCAGATCCTCTGGAACTGGAGTTACAGATGGTTGTTAACCGCCATGTGGCTGCTGGGAATCTGCAGAGCAGCCAGTGCTCTTAACTGTTGAGCCATTTCTCCAGCCCCTTTATTGAGATTTTAACAGCAAATTTGAACTACCTATGACAGGGTAAACTGTTAAGGTTTTGGGTCATCCAGGTAGACATTGCACATGTCCTTTGCTCTCCTCCATCTAGTGGCCTATGTCCACTACTTACATAGAAAGGTCAGTCCATCAATCCATGAGGTCAGTGTAAGCAGCCAGAATATTTCCTTCCAGGAAACAAGAAAGAGGAAAGTGTAAAACTCTAAACAAGTGGCATATTTGTTAAGAAAAATAAGAGCCCTTTTTCAGCAGTGATGGGGGAAAAATGGAAGAGGCAAAAAGGTGGGTAGAATTGGTGTGGAAAGAAGGGGAAAGGCAAGGAAGAAGTCACCTCAAAGAGGAAAACAGTAGGACCAAAACCAAGTTATTTTCTTGAAGGAGGAAAGTGGTGTTAGGATGGGGTAGATTATTAAACCAAACTTGAGAATTTAGAGTTTATGTAGTATAGCAGGATTTCTGAATAGGAAGAATGAGCAAGTAAAAACAGTCTTAAGCTGGGGATGGTAGTGCATACTTTTAATGCCAGCACTCTGGATACAGAGGCAGGTGGATCTCTGTGAATTCAAGGCCAGCCTGGTCTACATAGTGAGTTCTAGGCCAGCTGAGGCTACAGAGAGACCCTGTGTCAAAAAAAAAGTTTTAAAAGACTAAACTGGTTAGACCATGACAAGGGAAGTTAGGTAGGTGGAGGAGGGGAAGGGAAAAGGAAGGGTTCCCCATTTCACAGATGAGTGAACCAAGGCTCACATGATAAATAACTTAGAGTCACCATGAGATATGTCTGCATTACTATCTTTTCTATGACTTCACACTCCATGCCCCAGTTCGGGCATAGTGGAATGTTAAAAACACAAGTAAAAATACAGCTAACAGAAGGACTTGGTGACTGACTAGGATAGGAGAGAGGAGGCGGAAGTGTCCTTTGAGCTTGCAGCTTGGATAGTAATGAGATGCTGGATCTGTTCATAAAAATATTATAGTCAGAGGGAAGATAATGTGTTAACCTTAGAAGAAATCTTAGAAACTATTCACCTCTGCTTAGGAATTGGAAAATAAAGCCCAGAGGAATTAAGTACCATGCCTCAAATGACACACATCTAAATGTTAGGAGTTTGAACTTGCAACAAAATTGTCTGACTCTAAGATGCTTGTGGGATATACAAGAAGCATGATAAATAACTATGGAGTTTGCTTGTTCACTGTACATTAGAGGTGACTTACAACACTATAACAGAAGGCTCTAAGGAGAATTTGGTATAATTATGATTATAGTTAGTTTCTTCACCATCTACAAGTCATATAGCCTATCACTTCTTGAGGGCTAGGATCTTTTCTCTAAATCTCCAAGCCTGACAAATTATAACTGATTAAAAACATGGTGTGTAGATTAATTAATGCAAATTAAGGAGCCTGTAATTTGCTAACATTCACTTATTATCTGTTGCAACTCGGGTGTTTCTTTTTCTTCCCTCCTCAGTCACCATAAAGCTCTTACTGACTGACCTGGTGGAGGAGCCTGAGGTTTTGCTAGTTACTGCTCTGTCTTGAGCTCTGCTAGGGAGACTGAGGCACAGGGAGGCTCAGGGATCTGGTATGGATGAGTGCCATGTTGGACATTAGAGTCAGTGGAATGGAGGCCAGGCAAGGTCGCTTGAGATCAGTAATTGCTTTCCTTAGGTTTAAAATAATAGGCCACTGTTAACATACTTAACATGAATAACATGTTATAACCACATTAAAACATGGATTATAAACATAGAAACTATAGTTTTTTAAAAAAGAACTTTTTATGTACATGAGTGCCTTCATGTATGTATGTGCATCAAGTGCATGCATATAGTGGATAAGGAGGCCAGAAGAAGGCACTAGATCCCCTGGAACTGGAGTTACAATTACAGGCAGTTGTAAGCCACCTTGTGGGTACTAGAAACTCAACCTGGGGACTCATTAAGAACAGAAAGTTTACCTAACTGCTGAGCCATGTGTCCAGTCCTGAAATTACAGATTTATGGTGAACAAGTTAAATTTGACTTACTACTTCACAAACTTTGTCAGTCCTCTAAAATTTTTAATCTTATTTTGTTTTCTTAATACCAGCCACTTGGTATTGAAACAGAATCTTCAAGGAAAAATTGGATTTTCTGTTGCTGTATATTTACAAGTTGATGTTAGGAGAGGCTGCTAGGAACATTTATATTCACACTAAAGGTTGTTTTTGTAGTAAAAAAAAAAAAAAGCTGAAGAAGCTTAGAGGTCTGCTTCCCCTGTTCTCCTCCCTTAATTGTAGTCACCACACTTTCCTTTTATTGATCAAAAAGTACATTTCCTTCATCTTTTTCCCTTACTTTTGCCTTAACTTTTAGTGAAAGTCCCTTCTCTTTTTTTTTCTGCATTTCTCTACAATATTCTTATGAACTTTAAAAACTCATAATGAGTTAATGTTTTCTTTTTTCCTTTAAATAGTGAAATTATCAATAGTTGGTTTCCTTAGTTGGCAGAAGTTTTGAAGGAACTCTGATGAGCTTGTAGGCAGAGTGATTAATGTGCTCCCCGCACCTAGTGTAAACAGGGTCTCAGCTTCATACTGGGTCATATGTGAATATGAGAGGGTCATGACAATTTGATAAAAGTAAAATATTGTTGGGGGCTGTAGAGATGTCTCAGCAGTTAAGAACACTGACTGCTCTTGCAGAGGACCCAGGTTCAATTCCCAGCACTCACATGGCAGTTAACAACCATCTGTAACTCCAGTTCCAGGGGATCCCCACACCCTCTTCTGACCTCTGCAGGTATTATAACACAGCATATGCAGGAATACACTCATACATATAAAATAAAAATAATAAATAAAATATTTTTTAAGAAAGGTTGTGAACACAGAAGGACCAGAAATCAATTCAAAATCAAATGTGTTCAACCGTTTTGCATGGCACAACTTCATTGCGGCTTAGGTTCTGAACATAGTGTGCACTTGCACTGTGCATGCTGTCATGCCCCACTACACACTGTCTACAAACACTGCCTGAAGCATTCGGCTCAGACTTAAGACTAATGTATATCAAACACTGCAGTGTCATTTTTGTTATACATACCTAGTTTTCTGTTCTTATAAGGATATAGTAGATGGCCGCTGAGTGACAAAGAAAGTCACTCTCAAAAAAAGATTCCATACTTAAAAAAAAAAAAAAAAAAAAAAAAGAAACTCACTCTCCTTTGGGAACATGGCTGCTAGTTGGTCACCCAAACCACAGCAGATGGCCTAACACCCATGTGCACAATACATGGACAGCACTAATTGGACTCAGGGTTATTAATAACAAAAAAATGGAGAACATGAAGTCGGGTGGTAGGATGAGCATACAAAGGGGAATTGGAGGCAGTTAATGATTGATGGATATGATCAGAACACATTATCAAAGAATAAATTATTAAGAATTTCTATAGTAGCTTGATTCTTTTCCTACTGCCATTTCACAGGGAGTATCAAATTAGTGTATCTTTGGATTGTATTGTGTTGGAATGTTTGATTTTTAAAATTGCTGTTTGAGTTGCTGGCTTGAGTTTCATAAGAAAAACTATTCAGTGAATTTGACTTGGGGTTAATACAAAAGTCTCAGGAATCTCTGAAATTGCCCTGAAGTACTCCTGAAAACGTATTTATGCAAAGTGCCGTTCTCTGCATGGCCCTTCATAAAATCAAAATACTAATTAACTATGAAAAACATTATAGGTGATCTGTGTCCTATTGGATCAAATATTCTACCAAGATTTAATCTATGTAAAAAGAAACAAACATATCTGTTTCATTAGTTTTAAATTACTTTTCACCTTTATAATAGTATATGTATAGTAAAGAATTGTTGTAAAATAAATTTCTTTTTTTTATCTTGGAGCCGTTTCTTTTTTAAATATATTTTATTGTTATTACACTTTTTCATATAAGATACATCATATCTCAGTCCAATTTAGAGTCATTTCCCTTTCCATGCCCCCATCCCACCTAAGTTCATGCATTCTGCCATACATGTCTTGCATCTTTTTCTGAGTCTTTCCAGAGGTTTTTTTTTTTCAAAGCAGAGGCTTATTGTTTTGGGGAGAACTTTACTGTTTCAATCTTTTTTGTTCCAGTTTTGTTGTTGTTCTCTCCAACTTATATTGCACATATATATATACACATAAATATATACATACATACATACATACATACATACATATGTACACTTATCACCTGAATTGGAGGATTTTCTTTTTCTTTTTTCTTTTTTTTTTTTGGCTAAAAGATGTGAAAAGAAGTGTTTGAAGGTTCCTCCTTTGCAAGCCCAAACAACCATCAGTCGTGCCCTTGTGCCCCACACTGGGGTCTTTCCTTCCCATGGTCACCCAAATGAGGTCCAGTAAGCACTGTGTCTTGTCTTGATCTTCCTGTATTGGCCTCTATGATATAGCCTGGGTTAGTCCAACAATGGCAGTCTATACTCTGAAGAGGCTGAAATCCCAGTAGCTACTTGATCCACAAACTGGCTGTCTCAGCAGTTCCCATCTAGCATTGAAGGTTTGGAGGATTCTTGGAGAGACACGAGTCTTCAGTCCATATTGGAGGGTTAAAAATCTATGTTTCGATAGTGAGGTCGTGTGTTGGGGGCTCAGGAGCAGCCTGCCACTGCTCCAGGCAGGTAAAAACTTAGGACATTGACTCACGGGGTGCTGGACAATAGATTTGCTGGTTTGTGGCAGAGGGGCTGGTGGCTCGTGCGCCTAGATTGGAGCCCTAAGCCCTGGCAGAGTGTGGCTGCCCGGTTGGGTTGCCCCTCCCCCTAGTAGCCGGAAGCAGTCCTAGGTTTGGGTCTGGCATGGGTGCCATAGTGAGGTCGTGTGTCGGGGGCTCGGAGCAGCCCACCACTGCTCCAGGCAGGTACCACGGGCTAAATCAGGAATCCCCCCACCTCCCCGCCAACAACCGGAATTGAGGAGAGAGTATCCAGTGCATTAGGAGAACCTTCAGAACAGGAAAGGAAGAGTGACTTAGACTTCTAATATCCAATATATAAACAAAAGTGAAAGCCTGAAACCTAGACAAGTCAACACTCCATAAACAAGGAGTCGGGGGAAGCATCAGAAGGAGGCAAGCAAAATAAAACAAGCTTTGGGCCTTCAACACACTGAAAAGGCATTTGAGATTTGAATGACAAAAGGGAAACCCACATGCCAGGGACACGACGAAGTGACAACATGGGAAAGGTGCAGGATAATTCTGCACCAAGCTCTACCAACCCGGTAGGAGATAGCTACAATGGGATCCCCCTGAAGGTGACCCCAGAAACAGACCATAGAGGAATAATTGCAGACCTATGCAGAGAAATTAAAGAAAATAAAGAAGAATTCAGAGAACTAAAGAGAGAGAATGAAAAACTCAAAAAAGGACCTAGAGGGATACAATGACAAACTTCGAAAAGAACTAAAGGAAGGGATTGACAAACTCCAGAAAGAGCTAGAGAGAGAAAAAACAACACCTTAAGGAAGTAGAAATACTGAAAAGAAGCCAACCAACGAAGTAAGGAGCACCAAGAAGAGACTGAGAAACTCAAAAAGGAAATGGGTGTATTAAAGAAACCACAGGATGAAATGAAAAAGGAAATAGAACACTCATCCAATCAAGAAGAAAGGAAAGGAAAAAGCCTCAGAAATAGAATGTAGGAAGCAGAACAAAGAATATCAGATCAGGAAGATAACACAGCACTAAAAAACTCAAAGATTATGAAAAATTTAAAAATACACAAAAGTGGAACAACCAAGAAATATGGGACACTATGAAAAGATCAAACCTCCACATCATAGGAATAGAGGAAGGAGAAGAATCTCAAGAGAATAGTATTGATCAGATCTTCAACAGAATAATAGATGAAAACTTCCCCCAACTAAAAATAGACAAACCCATTCAAATACAAGAAGCACATAGGACTCCAAATAGACAAGATCAGAAAAGAAACTCCCCACGCCATATCTTAGTCAAAATGCTAGATGCCCAAAACAAAGATAAAATTCTGAAGGCCACAAAAGAAAAACAAGTCACATACTAAGGGAAATCCATCAGAATTACAACTGACTTCTTGGCACAAACCATGAAAGCAAGAAGAACATGGAGCAAAGCATTCCCACTGTTAAAGGACTAAGGATGCCAACCCAGAATACTATACCCAGCAAAAATGTCGATTACACTTAAAGGAGAGAGAAAAATCTTCCAAGACATAAACAAGATGATAGAATACATGTCTGGAAAACCAACTCTCCAGAAAAGAAGCAATTCAAAGGGCAGAAGAGAGGAGCAACTATCCTCAAGCACCTAGGATAAGAAACTAATAAAAATATAAACATAGGAGTAGAATCAGAGACAAAGTACAAATGGATAATAACGTGAAAGGAAACAACATCCACCTTTCAATTATAACCTTAAATATTAATGGGCTGAACTCCCCAATCAAAAGGCATAGACTGGGAGAATGGATTAGGAAACAAAATCCATCTATATGCTGTCTACAAGAAACCCATCTCAATTTCAAGGACAGGCTCCAACTTAAGGTGAAGGGATGGAAGAAAATATTCCAAGCAAATGGTACCGAAAAGAAAGCAGGTGTTGTTATTCTAATATCAGACAAAATAGATTTCAAAGCAAAGGAAATCAAAGACAAAGAGGACCATTACATCTTCATTAAAGGAACAATTGATGATGAAGATCTCACAATCATGAATATGTATGCACCAAACTCCAGTGCACCAAACTTTGTAAAGACAATTCTTCAGGTTCTCAAGGCTCAGATTAACCCCAGCACACTAATGGTAGGGGACTTCAATACCCCACTAAGTCCTTTAGACAGATCAACAGGACAAAGGATAAACAGGGAGACATCTGAACTGAATGATACAATACACCAAAAGGACCTCACAGACATCTTTCGAATATTCCACCCAAACACCAGAGAATACACTTTCTACTCAGCACCCCACGGAACATTCTCCAAAATAGACAATATACTGGGAAACAGGGAAAAACTCAACAAATATAAAAAGATTGAAATAATCTCATGCATTCTATCAGACTACAGTGCAATAAAACTCAATATCAGCACCAGGATAAACCATACAACCTACAAAAACACATGGAGACTAAACAATACTCTCCTGAGTAATGAATGTGTCAAGGAAGAAATAAAGAAAGGAATAAAAACATTCCTGGAACTGAATGACAATGATAATACAACACAGCAAAACCTATGGGGCACTTTAAAAGCACTCCTAAGAGGGAAGTTTATAGCTCTAATTGCCTACATTAAAAAAACAGAAAGAGCACAAGTGAATGATCTAACACTGCAGCTAAAAGTAATTGAGAGACAACAACAAATGAACCCTAAACGCAGCAGACAGGAAGAAATAACAAAAATCAGAGCAGAGATCAATGAAATAGAAACAAAACCATACAAAAAAATCAATGAATCCAAAAGTTGGTTCTTTGAGAGAATAAAGAAGATAGATAGACCTCTAGCCCAGTTAACCAAAAGAAAGAAGGAACAACTCCAAATCAATAGAATCTGTGATGAAAGGGGATATATCACAACAGACAATGAAAAGATCCAGACAATCATATGGGATTACTTTAAAAACCTATACTCTACTAAGTTTGAAAATGTAGAAGAAATGGATGAATATCTGAAATCCTGGGAATCACCAAAGCTCAACCAAGAAGAGATTGACAGCTTAAATAGACCAATAAGATATGAAGAAATTGAAGATGTAATAAGCAGCCTCCCAACCAAAAAATGCCCAGGCCCAGATGGTTTCACAGCAGAATTCTATAAAATATTTCAAAAAGACTTACAACCATTAATACTCAAGTTGTTTAGAAGGATACAAACAGAGGGAGTTCTCCCAGATTCCTTCTATGAAGCCAGCTATTGGCCATGGGCTTTCCTGTATATGGCTTTGGATTACATTGAGTAATGATACCCCAGTCAATTCCCTCTAGGAATGTAAACATGAAGGGATCTGATTTTTGTCAAAGGTTTCCTCTGCATCAATTGAGATGATGGTTTGGTTTTGTCTTTCATCCCATTTATTCACTTGATGATGTTTATTGATTACCGTATGTTGAACCATCCCTACAGCTATGTATGAATCCAGCTTGGTAATGGTGGATGATCTTCTTGAATTGGATCTGTATGTGATTTGCCAGTATCATGTTATAGAATTTTGCTCTGGTGTTCTTAGGGATGTGTCTATAGTTTCTCCTGTTTTGGTTGCTCTTTGCCGGGTTGTTGATAATAGAGTGAGGCCTTGGT
>VZQC01001084.1:566941-675741 GCA_009823505.1 Rhizomys pruinosus | reverse complement strand
TGCTGATGGAGGAGTCTTTCTTAACTCAAAGAGACCTATATTTACTTTATAGGTTTTAGTGCCTTTTGGTTTGGTACACACTCTGCTGGTCATTCCAGAGACCTAATCTGTTTAACAAATGGACATTTAGTTTCTTCTTTAGTGCGCGTCTAAAAACCAGCTTTCTGCTCTCATGTTACATCACTGGTCTCAATCACAGGGCCTTATTCCGCTATTCTCTTTTTTTTTTTTCTTGGTTTATTCTTTGAGGACCCCAGTGGTCTCTCCTCTGTTTTTTGTTGCTTTGCTAGCCTGGCCTCCCTTCCCTGTTCCTGGAAAACTTGACAC
Source organism: Rhizomys pruinosus (assembly GCA_009823505.1). Lineage (NCBI taxonomy): Eukaryota > Metazoa > Chordata > Mammalia > Rodentia > Spalacidae > Rhizomys > Rhizomys pruinosus. The sequence goes on along the minus strand of VZQC01001084.1, from coordinate 675,414 downwards.
CTCTGTTATGTAGACCACTTGGCCCCTCCATTGCTCTCTATTCTTGCACTCGGTACCGCAACCTTTGGATTTTCGCAGGCATCTGCGCACGCCCGGTGCCTTTACCTTTTGTTGGGGGCTTGGATCCCACTGGCCAACATCTCCTTCCTTGGTTTTACGCATATTTCAATCCATTGCTGCTGTCACCGCCGCTCCTGATTAGTATATTTTGTTCAGTGCCTAGCTTTCCTCCTTAACCGGAGACTTTTACGCCCCCCCATTTTATATTTTGATTTCGGATTTGAGAGAAGACATCCTGTTTCACAGTTCCTTTCCTATGTCTCTATGCAGTTCCTTTCCCCCTCCACTTATTAAGCGAACGGTTAGTCTTCTTTGGACCCTGCGTTTTTATAAGAGATTACCCCTATAACTTCCATAGTTGGCTCCAATTTACATTGGAGAACAAATCTTCTATCACTATTTCTTACTCTCGTTCTTATGGGTGTGGATTCCTTTCTTCCCGGTTTCTCGCGTGGACCTTCGTGTTGTTGTCAGAATTTCTTCCCTGTCTCACGTAATTAATTTTTTAATTGTAAAAACCCTTTGCCCCCCCCTCCGGCTTTCCCTGTCGGACCTCCCGTCGGCACCCCATTTAAAAGGTAATTTTCCTTTTAGGACCCCTCTCATATAATTATAGTTGTTAATATGTATTTACTCCACCTCCAGAGGTTTGTCTTGACTCCTGTCCTCGTAGCAATCTGAGGCTTTTCTTCCTTTCATGTTTCAGATGGGCCTAACACCTTTCCATTGCTGGACTTTCTGGTACATCCCCCCTAACGCCAATGCAACATGCTCCTCTTGCCCTCTTTTCTTCTCTCAGCCCGTTACTCGTTGTGACATTTTGATTTTCTCTGCTTTGAACATACAAATCTTTTTCCACCCTTATTAGTTAGTTTAATGATGTTTGATATTGCTTTTCCTCCCAAGGCTTTTCGCACACACAAAGGTTTCTTCATTTACCTTATGTACTGCTCGCTCCCCCTTTTTATTTTTAGGTTTTTGCTTTTCTACTTTGCGACCCATATGGCAGTTTCTCACCAAAACGTACGTTGTATATTATAACATACCTATACGGGGACCTTACCCCTTGACTCCCCTGGATCTCTGCGAACTCAACCCCTTCTCCCTTGTGCAGATTTCATCAAACTTTTTCACACAACAAGGACGGGTTGCTCCCGGGACTTGTACCCCCCCCCTCGCGGAGTAACATGGAATTAGCTATAACCGTACTGGAGGTGCTCGAGTGCAAAAGTCATTGCCCGAGCAGTGGACACCAGTCCTTCATCTGGAGAGAATGAGAAACCTATTCCTGGTGCTACTGTACAACAGAAAAACCGTCAGCACCAGCTACACCTCACCTGCCTGGAAATACTGTGCAGCAGTGGCAGCCATATGCCTGTATATCCCAAATCTAATTGGCTATTAGCTCTCTCCTTGGAGGAATAACCCATGGCTGATGCCACAAACTTACATCCTCTAATGGTTAGGAGATGTTATTAGCCATAGTAAGACCCTGTCATATTTAACAGAAAAAATGTAATTCATGGATTCCATCCAAACATCTGTGTCTATACCAAAGTAACCTACCGTAACAATTAGTACTGTTTAAATGCCTGTATATCTAATTGCTTGTGCTTCATTAGTAGGATCGAAAGGTTATTCCTGGACAAACTGTCAGCCCATGAAAGGAAACAGCCAGAATTGACCAGAGTCCAAGACAACAGCTCCAGAGAAAATAGACTGTTTTGCTTTTCATCCACCTGTGCCCCTTTTATAAGCCTAGGGAACAATCTGTGGAAGAGGGGGCATGGTTGAATGTAAGGGCTGCAATTGGGGTGAATGGTGAAACTACAACAATATAATCTGGACACTCATTTGATCAACTTGATTGAACATACAAGCCCCCCCTGATGGATGGTTGGACCCATGAGCTGTGTGGGTTTTACATCAAGGATGCTTGTACTCATAAATTATCACTTATTGTTAAAAAATGATAAAAAAACAGATGCAGGAGAGTTATGGCAGAATGCATGATCTGGGATGGGGTGGGGTGGGGTGGGGGAAGGGAAAGGGAAATATGTCTGAACTGAATTGGAAAATGATGTATGAAATACACAAAGCATCAATAAAAAATGAAAATTAAAAAACTCTGTTTCATGTCTCTATAGGATGGCAAAAGCAATGGCTGTCACAGAGTAGATGCACTTGCCAGTAAGAATTGAAGACAGGCAAAACAACAGTGTTCTCTTTTTTTTTTTTCTTTTTATCTTTTTACTAAGATCTCAAGTTTTATATCTGAAGTACAGTTTCTCAGGCCTTACTGATTACTTATTTCTGGTTATACTTTCCTTTTGGATGCTTAAGTCCACACAGCCCAGATTAACCAAGGTTTTTGTTGTCTCAATGTCAGTCGAGGATCTGTTCCTCAGGGGTCACTCGGGGTTTTTTTCTTTGGGTGGGGGTTGGTTGTTTTGGCTTTTCATTTACCATTTCCATCTACTTGACGACAAAATCAGGTCTTGCTAGACCAGGCTTCCCTTTTTGAAGCATGATTAGACTCTTCTTTATAGACAGGACACTAGCTGAAATCCTATTAGTGGATCTCTGAGACCTCCCTGCACAGGAAGACTGGTGTATTAGTCACTTTTCTGTTGCTGTGATAAAACCACCATTTCCAAGGGAACTTATAAAAGGAAGAGTTTATTTGAGCTTACGATAGACAGTTCCAGGGAATTAGAGTCCCTTGTGGCTGGAGGCATGGTGGCCAGAGCTGGAGCAGCAAGCCAAGGTTCACATCTCGCAATGAGCACAGGAAGGAGAGAGAGAGAGAGAGAGAGAGAGAGAGAGAGAGAGAGAGAGAGACCACCAACTGGAGACAAAATGTCTGAATACTTAAAGCCTATGGGGGGACACTATCATTCAAACCACCACAACTGGTTACTCACATTTGCAGGACATTTCAAGAGATGCCCCCATGCATACTCCTCTCATACTTAGTTGACCTCTGAGGGCAAGGAACAAAGTTATCCTTTAGGTCCCTTGGCCAAATTGGTATGGGCATTAAGTATGGTCGTTAAGCACCCAGAGAGGCTAAGTTACACCAGCCCGATACATTGCACCTATACTAAAATTATGTCATCTGAAAAACTATGTTATTTCCATATCATATTTCTTGATTGCATTTTTCCATTTTAGTTTTATATTACTCTAAAATATGCACACATACCCACTATCCTATACCAAAAATCCAAAGTCTGAAAATAAATGGTAGGTTAATTCTAGAACCTGTCTAGGGTTTCACAATGTAAGGGCACAGTTGTTTTTAGATCATGAGGAATATAACATTATCATTGCTCAGTTTGCCTTACAACTAAGTACGTGGTGCTAGCATCCACAGATGAGGGATGCCATTCATCTTTTGTTTTTCTGGGTCTGTGTTACTTCACTTAACATAACATCTTTGAGTTCCATCCATTTACCTGCAGATTTCATGATGTCATCTTTCTGTACCACTGCACAGAACTCCATTGTATAGATGTACCACATTTTCTTTATCCACTTGTTGGTTGAGGGGCACTTGGGTTGGTTCCAGCTCTTTATTTTGAAGAGAGCTGCAACAAATATGGGTGTGCATGTATCTCTGTGGTAGGATAAAATAAATTTCTTAATGATTTATTATCAGTAAATGTTTGATTCATATATACCTAGTTTACATACCTATATAACTAAAGTCAAATAAAAATTTCTCAGGTTAAAAGGGATTACAAATGGAAGAGTTAAGTCCACTCCAGTAGAAGGCTACCATATTACATGGGGTAATATAGTTTAATTAAAGGGTCATTACTGGCTGCCAGGCGTGTTGGTGGCGCACGCCTTTAATCCTTGCACTTGGGAGGCAGAGGCATTCGGATCTTTGTGAGTTCAAGGCCAGTCTGGTCTACAGAGTGAGTTCCAGGACAGCTGGGGCTACAGGGAGACCCTGTCTCGAAAAGACCAAAAAAAAAAAAGGGGGTCATTACTGGGCCATGATGGAGGGGAGTCCCCTGTAGATCCTCTCACATGGTTGCTATTGAAAACTGAACAAAATACAGTGACAGAGTGCTGCATGTTTTTCAAATGCACATTTACCATAGTAGGCCATATTCTGGGCTATCGCACTCAGCCTTGTCAAGTGATGTCAAAGAATGTTCGGTGTCCTTAATAGAAATTACTCTATACAATAACAAGAAAGATTTGGAGATACAAATACAAGAAAATTCAACATCACATTTCACAGTGGTATACAGTCCAAAGAGGAAGTTGTCAATAAAACTGGAAAATACTTTTAAGTTAAAATAAAACAATGCAATGGCTAACCAAGGGTGAACTGGTAAGGGAGTCTCGACCACAAAGACGTAGCATAAGAAAATTTGTGGAGGGAGGTAATGGAATTGTTTTATACCTTGATTATTAGAGGACTGTGCACTTACTTAATTCGGAATTGTTTCCCAAAGAATGAATTTGAGTTTATGTAAGTTTTAAAATGTTTTAAGTTCCTGTTTAATGTTGTGTGCCCTCCCTGGTGGTGATGTATTTGGATGAACTACTTGTCCCAGGGCTGCAGGGGGTCAGGGAGCACTAAAGCTGCAGGGTGTTTGTTTTTAATCATACATGGCTATGGCTCACAAGCTGCTTTTTCAGTTTGGATCTTTAAATATTTCTGTGTGAAATTTTTATTTTAAAATGGTGATTTTATTGGAATCTTAAAGGAAGAAAATTTTAGAGTCAAATTGACATCAACGATGCCAATCTATATGTAAATACAAGTGCATATTTTAAAGAAAATTAGACTTAAATTAAAAGGCTTTCTGGTTGAAGATAAAAACAAAAGTGAATTTTAGCCAGGTAGGGTAGGTAGCATGTGCCTGCAGTCTTTTCTGCTCTGTAAGGTGAGGAAGAAAGATCCTTGGAGCACAGGATTTTGTGTCCAGCCTAGGCAGCATAATAAGACTGTCTTCCCATGAGACACAGCTACCCTCCAATATGGACTGAAGACCCATGTCTCTCCAAGAATCCTCCAAACCTTCAATGCCAGATGGGGACTACTGAGACATCCAGCTTGTGGATTGAGCAGCTACTGGGATTTCAGCCTCTTCAGAGTATAGACTGCCATTGTTGGACTACCCAGGCTGTATCATGGAGACCAGTACAGGAAGATCAAGACAAGACACAGTGCTTACAGGACCTCATTTGGGTGACCATGGGAAGGAAAGACCCCAGTGTGGGGCACAAGGGCAAGATTGATGGTTGTTTGGGCTTGCCAAGGAGAAGCCTTCAAACACTTCCTTAAGAAAACATGAAATCTTACCGGCGTGGTGGCGCACGCCTTTAATCCCAGCACTTGGGAGGCAGAGGCAGGCGGATCTTTGTGAGTTCAAGGCCAGCCTGGTCTTGAGTGAGTTCCAGGACAGCTGGGGCTACAGGGAGACCCTGTCTCGAAAAGACCAAAAAAAAAGGAAAAAGAAAAGACTAAAATCCTTCAATTCAGGTGGTGTGTGTGTGTGTGTGTGTGTGTATGCAATACAAGTTGGAGAGAACAACAACAAAAGAACTGTAAAAAAACAAAACAACAACTGAAACAGGGAAGTTCTTAAAACAATAAAAATCTGCTGGGGAAAAAAAAAAAAAAATCTCTGTAAAGACTCAGAGAAAAAGATGCAAGACATGTATGCCGAAGGATGATGAACTCAGGTGGGTGTGGGGAGCATGGAAACGGGAAATGACTCTAAATTGGATTGAGAGAATGATGATTTATGGCAAATAGTTATTAACATAAAAATTTTAAATAAATCTAACAGAATTTACATCACCATAGAAAATAGTTTCTGTATTGAGTCAAATATAATCTATTTATCATTATAAGTCATTATATATATTATATATATATTATAAATATATTAAACAAAAAAAACACTTCCGGAAAAAAGTGAAATTTGCAACATAATTGCTTGTTAAGTATTTAAAAAGCATTTAAAATACAGGAGGGAAGAACAGCTGGTAGCAGTTGGGAAATGATATTTGGGTTTTGAAATGACTTTTTGTTTTTGTCTTTTTGTGTCTCCCATAGCCCCAGCTGGCCTGGAACTTACTACTGTAAACCAGGCTGGCCTCAATCTCACGGAGATCTGCCTCTTAAGTGCTGGGATTAAAGGCTTGCATCACCACACTTGAACAGGCTTTATTTTGTCTCTTTTACAGTGTATATTTCAGTTGACTTTTTCTCAGTAGCTTATTCTTTTTGATGTTACAGTAAATAGTTTTATTTTCTTAAATTGCACTTTCAAATTGCTCATTGCATCTGAATAGATGTACTGTTGAAGTTTGTGCTCTGAATCTTCATGAACTAATGTATCCTAGCTCTTTAGTATGTGTAGAGCATGTAATGGTTAGAGGACTGCTTGGATTCTTTCTTTTTCTTTTTTTTTTTTTTTTTTTTTGTCTTTTCGAGACAGGGTCTCTCTGTAGCCCCAGCTGTCCTGGAACTCATTCTGTAGACCAGGCTGGCCTTGAACTCTGATCTGGATACCTTTTATTTCTTTTTCTTGTCCAACTCATCCGGGCTATAACCTCCAATATAGTGTTTAATAGAAATTGTGAGAACACATATTCCTAGCTGGTTCTGGCATTGTGGTTTTGTTAGGTGTGTTGGTTGTGGGGCTTTTGCTGTGTCTTTATCAGACTTAGGAAGTCTTTTTATGATTTTATTGATGTTTTCTGTATTTCAGACATTTTTCAATTCAGTTTAGGCATATTCTATTTTCCCTTTCCCCCACCCCAACCCAGATCATGCATTCTGCTATAACTGTCCTGCAACTTTCTCTCAGTCTCTTTTTTATGTTTAGGAATTCACATTTTCCTCCATTAATTTTATATTACCCTAAAATATGGATGCATACTCTCTACCCACATATAGTAATTACAGAGTCTGAAAATAAGTGGTGGGTGGATTCTAGAGCCCAATGAGAGATTTACATTATAACAACAGACATAGTTGCTTTCAGATAAGCAGAAATGTAACAATGATGTTGTTCAGCTTGCCTTTCATCTGGGGATTTGGTGTTAGCATCCACAATTGAGGGAGACCATTCGCCTTTGTTTTTCTGGAACTTTGTTACTTAGCATAATGGCTTAGTTCCATCCATTCACCTGCAAAGTTCATGATGTCATCTTTCTTTTTTTAATTTATTTTATTTTTTATGTGTATGAATGCACTGTCTGCATGTAGGTTTGTGTACCTGTTGTGCATGGCCTCAGAAGTCAGAAGAGGGCGTTGGATTCCCCTGGAACTGGAGTTGCAGACGGTTCTCAACCACCATGTGGGTGCTGGGGATCAAACCTGGGACCTCTACAAGAGCAGTTGGTGCTCTTAACTGCTAGGCCATCTCTCCAGTCCAATGTCATCTTTCTTTACCTCTGAATAAGTACTCCATTGTGTAGATGTACCACATTTTTATCATCCACTCATCTGTTGAGGGACATTTGGGTGGTTCCAGCTCTTCACTATTGTGAAGAGAGCTGCAATAAACATGGATGTGCATATATCTTTGCAGTAGGATGAGTCTTTGGGGTATATACCCAGGAGTGGTATGACTGGGTCAGATGGTAGGCTCATTTTAAATCTTTTAAGGGTTCTCCACAATGCTTTCCGTAATGGTTGTACAAGTTTACATTCCCACCAGCAGTGGATTTACCCTTCCCCACAACCTCTCCAGCTTTTGGTGTCTTGTTTTCTTGATCTTAGCTAGTCCTATCAGAATGAGATGATATCTGAGAGTGGTTTTACTTTGTATTTCCCTAATTATTAATGATATTGAACACTTTTTAAAATATTTCTCAGCCATCTTTAGTACATCATTGGTAAAGTCTCTGTTCAGCTGTTTATCTTTTGAGTAGGTCATTTGTTTTCTTCTTTGTTTTTTGAGTAGTTTATATATTCTTGATGTTAATGCTCTGTCAGATGTATCACTGGTTATAATTTCCTACTGCTCTGTGGGTTTTCTCTTCACTTCCTTGATTGTTTCTTTTGCTGTACAGAAGCTTTTGAATTTGATGAGGTCCCATTTGTTGACTGTTGACCTTATTTCCTGTACAGCTGCTCGCTGATTTAGAAAGTATTTTCCTAGCCTACGTCTTGTAGGTTGTTGCCAACTTTTTCTATCACCTTCAGGGTTTCGATTTTAACGTTGAGATCTTCGATCTACTTGGAGTTTATTTTTGTACAGGATGAGAGGTAGGGATTTAAAATGGTGATCCAATTTTGTCAACACCATTTGCGGAAGATGCTATCATTCCTCCACTGAGGGTTGGTTTTTTTTTTTTTTTGTCCCTTTGTCAAATATGAGGTGTCTGAAATTGTATGAGCTCGAGTTTGGATCTTCAGTTTTGTTCCATTGGTCAACAGGTCTGTTTTTGTGCCTGTACCAGGTTGTCTTTATGGCTATGGCCCTGTAATATAGTTTGAAGTCTGGTAGAGTAATCCACCCTGTATTGCATTTTTTTGGAGTCTTTTGTTTTTCTATATGAATTAAAGTATTTTTTCCCAAGTCTGTGAAGAAACTCATGGGAATTTTGATTGGGATTGTGTTGAATCTGTATATCAATTTGGGTAAAATAGACATTTATACTATAATAATTTTCCCAATCCATGAGCATGGGAGGTCTTTCCATCTTTTGATGTCATTTTCAGTCTCCTTCTTCAGGGGTTTAAAATTTTTGTTGTAGAGATCTTTGGTACCTTTGGTTAGGTTTGTTCCCAGGTATTTTATTATTTTTGAGGCTATTATGAGTGGGAAGATCTTCTTATAATTCCCTCTCCACTTGTTTATTGTTGGTGTAAAGAAAGGCTACTGATTTTTTTTTTCTAGGTTAATTTTGTAGCCCATCACTTTACTAAAACTCTTAATCATTTCTGGTGAAGTTTTTAGCATCCCTTAGGTAAACTATCATATTATCTGCAAAAAGGGATAACTTAACTTCTTCTTTTCCAATTAGTACTCCTTTAATTCCCTTCTCTTGTCTTATTGCTCTAGCAAGTGTTTCAAGCACTATGTTGCAGAGGAGTGGTGAAAAGGGGCAGCCTTGCCACGTTCCTGCTTTTAAGGGAAATGGTTCCAATTTTTCTCCATTTAGGATGAGTGGCTGTGGGTTTGCTATATATGGCTTTGATCATGTTGAGGAACATTCCTTTCAGTCCTAATCCCTCTAGGACTTTAAACATGAAGGGATGCTGGATCTTGTCAAAGGCTTTTTCTGCATCAATTGAGATGGTCATGTGGTTTTTGTCTTTCAGTCCATTTATGTGTTTTTATGATTGTGGTGGTTTGAATGATAGTGTCCCCCATAGGCTTTAAGTATTCAGACATTTTGTCTCCAGTTGGTGGCACTGTTCTTGGAAGTCTTAGAAGGTGTGGCCATGCTGAAGGAAGTACGTCATTGGGGGCAGGCTTAGTGAGTTTAACAAGCCTTGCTAGTCTCTAGAGGCTCTCTCTGTTTCCTGTGCTCATTGTGAGATGTCACCCTCGGCTTGCTGCTCCAGCCCTGGCCACCATGCTTCCCGCCACAATGGAGTCTGATTCCCTGGAACCGTCAATCATAAGCTCAAATAAACTCTTCCTTTTATTAGTTCCCTTACTCATGGTGGTTTTATCACAGCAACAGAAAAGTGACTAATACAATGATATTTATTGATTTACGTATGTTGAACCATCCCTGCATCTCTGGTATGAATCCTACTTGGTCATGATGGATGATCTTTTTGATGTGGGTCTACATGTGATTTGCAAGTATTTTTGTTGGGAATTTTTGCATCTATGTTCATTAGTAAGATATGTCTATAGCTTTCTTTTTTTTGGTTGTATCTTTGCCTGGTTTGGGCATTAGAGTGATGTTGGCTTCATAGAAGGAGTTTGGGGAAATCCCTCTGTTTGTATCCTTCTGAACAGTCTGAGTAGCAATGGTTGTAGGACTTCTTTAAATGTTTTATAGAATTCTGCCATGAATCCATCTGGACCTGGGCTGTTTTTAGTTGGGAGGTTTTTAATTGCATCTTCAATTTCCTCAAATATTATGGGTCTGTTTAAATTGTCAGTCTCTTCTTGGTTGAACTTTGTTGATTTCCAGGATTTCAGATATTCATCCATTTCTCTTACATTTTCAAATTTAGTGGAGTATAGATTTTTGAAGTATTCCCGTATGATTGTCTGGATCTTTTCTTTGTCTGTTGTGATGTTTCCCCTTTTATCACGAATACTATTGATTCAGAGTCTCTCTCTCTCTCTCTCTCTCTCTCTCTCTCTCTCTCTCTCTCTCTCTCTCTCTCTCTCTGGTTAACTGGGCTAGAGGTCTGTCTATTTTAGTTTATCTTTTCAAAGAACCAGCTTTTGGATTCATTGATTTTATTTTGGGGGTATTGAATTTCTTTTTTTTTTTAATACAAGATTACATTACAAATCAAATCTAGACTTGTGTTCCCCTCCCTAACCCCCCCTGCACCAGAGCTCATGTATTCTGCCAAACATGTTTTTCATATTTTTTCTCAGTCTCTCTCAAAATTCTTGATGCAGAAGTTGACTGTTTCGAGCAGAAGTTCACCATTTCAGTCAGTTCTTTGATGCAGTCTTTTCTGTTGTTGTTGTTGTTGTTGTTCTTTCCAATATGCATCATTCCCAAATACTTGGACAAAAGTTCAAGGAGCCCTGCACAAGATATACTTACAACTAGGTAATTGGTGCTAGCATCCACAGATGAAGGATACTATTCGTGGTTTGTTTTTCTGGGACTATGTTACTTCACTTAACATAATGTCTTCTAGTTCCATTCATTTACCTGCAAAGTTCATGATGTCATCTTTCTTTACCACTGCATAGAACTCCATTGTGTAGATGTATCACATTTTCTCTATCCACTCATCAGTTGAGGGGCACTTGGGTTGGCTCCAGCTCTTTGCTATTGTGAACAGAGCTGCAATAAACATGGCTGTGCATGTATATCTGCGGTAAGGTGAGTCTTGTAGGTATATACCCAGGAGTGGTATGACTGGGTCAGGTGGTAAGCTCATTTTGAGTCTTCCAAGGGTTCTCCACACTGCTTTCCATAGTGGCTACACGAGTTTACATTCCCACCAGCAGTGGATGAGTGTTCCTCTTTCCCCACAACCTCTCCAGCTTTTGGAGTCTTTTGTTTTCTTGAGTGAGATGATATCTGAGAGTGGTTTTAATTTGCATTTCCTTAAATATTAATGATGTTGAACACTTTTTAAAATGTTTCTCAGCCATCTCTAATTCCTCACTTTTGTGAAATCTCTGTTCAGCTCTTTGCTCCATCTTTTGAGTGATTCATTTGTTTTTGTTTTTTGAGTAGTTTATATACTTTGAAAATCAGTGTTTTGTCAGATGTGTCAGCTGTGAAGGTTTCCTCCCACACTGTGGGTTTTCTCTTCACTTCCTTGATTGTTTCTTTTGATATACAGAAGCTTTTGAGTTTAATGAGGTCCCATTTGTCAATTGTCGATCTTATTTCTTGCACAGCTGCTGTCTGATTTAGGAAGTCTTTTCCTATGCCTATGTCTTATAGGCTGCTGCCAACTTTTTCTTCTATAACCTTCAGAGTTTTAGGTTTCACATTGAGGTCTTTGGAATTGACTTTTGTAGGGATTTAACTTGATTCTTCTACAAGTGGTGATCCAGTTTTGTCAACACCACTTGCTGAAGATGCTGTCTTTCCTCCATTGTGTCTTCTTGGCCCCCTTGTCAAATATGAGGTGGCTGAAATTGTATATGCTCAAGTTTGGATATTCAGTTTTGTTCCATTGGTCAACAGGTCTGTTTTTGAGCCAGTACCAAGCTGTTTTTATGACTATCGCCCATAGTATAGTTTGAAATCTGGTATAGAGATTCTCCCTGTATTGTTCTTTTTGCTCAGGGTTGCTTTGGGTATTCAGGGTCTTTTGTTTTTCCATATGAAATTAAGGACTTTTTTTCCCAAGCCTGTGAAGAAACTCTTGGGGATTTTAATTGGGATCGTGTTGAATCTGTATATTAGTTTCGGTACAGTGGACATTTTTACTATTATTACTATATTAAATTTTCCAATCCATAAGCATGGGAAGTCTATCCATCTTCTAATGTCTTCTTTAATTTCCTTCTTTGGGGGTTTAAAATTTTTTTTGGAGAGATCTTTGGTGTCTTTGGTTAGGTTTGTTCCTAGGTATTTTATTTTATTTTTTTTTATTTATTTCTGTATGTGTATGAATGTACTGTCTGCATGAAGTCTGTGCACCCGTGTCGTGCAATGCTGCGGAGGTCAGAAGAGGGTCTCGGATTCCTCTGGAACTGGAGTTCTCCTGGAATTGGAGTTTCAGACGATTCTCGGCCACCATGTGGGTGCTGGGGATCGAACCCAGGTCCTCTGTAAGAGTGGTCGGCGCTCTTAACTGCTTTGCCATCTCTCCAGCCCCCTAGGTATTTTATTGTTTTTGAGGCTATTGTGAGTGGGAAGGTCTCCTTGAATTCCTTCTTCAGTTGCTTGTTGTTGGTGTAAAGAAAGGCTACTGATTTTTCTAGGTTAATTTTGTATCCTGCCAGTTTACTGGAACTCTTAATTAATCATTTCTAGGAGTTTTCTGGTAGAGTTTTTAGCATCCCTTAGGTAAACAGTCATATCATCATTGTGCTGGATAGCTTTAGTGTCAACTTGACACACCTGGGTTGAGGGAGCCTCAATTGGGGAATTGACTCCATTGGATTGTCCTGTGGCCACATCTGTGGAGTATTGTCTTGATGGTTGAGCAGTGTGGGAGGGCCCAGCCCACAATGAGTGATGCCACCCTGGGCAGGTTGTTTTGTACCATATAAGAAGGCGGGCTGGGCATGAGCCAGAGGAGCAAGCCAGTGAACAGCATTCCTCCATGGCCTGTGCTTCAGCTCCTGCCTCCAGGTTCCTGCCCTGAGTTCCTGCCTTGGGCTCCCTAAGTGATGAACTGTGACCCAGGAGATGTGAGGTGAATAAACCCTTTCCTCCCCAAGTTGGTGTCGGTCAGAGTGTTTTGTCACAGCAATGGAAGACAAACTAGAACAGAAATTGATACCAGAAGAGTAGGGTGTTGCTGTGACACACCTGACCTTGGTGTTTTGGGGAAGGATTGTGGAGGCATTTGGAATTTTGGGCTGGGAAGATCATTGAATGCCTAAAAATTGTTGCTGTGGAGCTTGGAGCAGTTTTGCTGAAGGATTTGTAGAAGATGGAGGCCTGGCTTGTGAAGTTTCTAGCTTCAAAGGGAAGCAGAGATCATCAGGACTGTTTAATCTGTGGATTCTGGTCAGCTGGGACTGAATAATCAGCTGTAAGTAACAAGAGACCAGAACCTGAAGTGAAATCTTTGTTGTACTGGGACAATTGATGCTGGTTAGTTGGGGCTGAAAAATCAGCTGTAACAAGAGACCAGCATCATTGTAGTGAAATCTTCTGGGAAGAATTTCTTCAGGGTCAGCACACAGAAGCTGTGGTCCAGAAGGGGCCTGAGCCTCCATGTCAAGCCAGAAGCAGGACTTGGTAGTGTGTAAGAGTCTCCTATATGGTTCTGGTGTTGAAATTTGAGGGTATCACAGAGAGCAGCTGAGGCTTGGCACTGTGAGATGTCAGGAAAGACCATTGGTGGAAGTGTACCTCAGTTGCAGTGAAGACCCCAGGATTGCAGAGGTCATGGAGAGAAGCTGAGGCTTCGCACCAAGAGAGGTCAGAAGAGAGCATTGGTGAAGGTGCTGCCTCAGTTTCAGTGGTGATCCCAGCTTTTTGGAGATGCTGGGACCGTGGGACAACCACCAAGAGCAGCTGTAGGTGTGGAATGGAGTCCGCCTAGGCCTGCGGGATGAGCTGTGTGTGCCACAGATGGCAGAGTCAGAGAGGGGGAGCTGCCGAAACCCTTTGGAGCCCAGAAGATTGTGAGTGAATCCCAGGTGTCCGGCCTTGAGCTACTTGCTAGACTTAGGTTTTGTTTGAGTCTGCCTGATTCTTCCCTTTGAAATAAGACAGTACTTGTTTTGGATTTTACAGCATCCCACAGTTAAGAGACTTTTAATAGACTGTGAACTTTTAAGCATTTGGACATTTTAAGGACTGTGGGGCTTTTAAGGTTGTACTGTCTTAGGTTGTGATTAATGTTAACATCATACTTTGGGGATAAGAACTGGAAAGGTGGTTGTTTAATAGTGATGTGTTTTGTGCGTCAAGTTGACAAGGGGTCAGTTGTGCTGGATAGCTTTAGTGTCAACTTGACACACCTGGGTTGAGGGATCCTCAATTGGGGAATTGGCTCCATTGGGTTGGCCTGTGGCCACATCTGTGGAGTATTGTCTTGATGGTCAAGCAGTGTTCGAGGGCCCAGCCCATAATGAGTGGTGCCACCCTGGGCAGGTTGTTGTGTACCATATAAGAAGGTGGGCTGGGCATGAGCCAGAGGAGCAAGCCAGTGAATAGCATTCCTCCATGGCCTGTGCTTCAGCTCCTGCCTCCAGGTTCCTGCCCTGAGTTCCTGCCTTGGGCTCCCTAAGTGATGAACTGTGGCCCAGGAGATGTAAGCTGAATAAACCCTTTCCTCCCCAAGTTGGTGTTGGTCAGAGTGTTTTGTCACAGCAATGGAAGACAAACTAGAACAATCATCAAAAAGGGATAGCTTGGGGGCTGGAGAGATGGCCTAGCGGTTAAGAGCACCTACCGCTCTTACAGAGGACCCGGGTTCGATCCCCAGCACCCACATGGCGGCCGAGAACCGTCTGAAACTCCAATTCCAGGAGAACTCCAGTTCCAGCGGAATCCGACACCCTCTTCTGACCTCCGTGGCATTGCACACACGGGTGCACAAACTTGCATGCAGACAGTACATTCATACACATATGGAAATAAATAAAATTAATTAAAAAAAAAAGGGATAGCTTGATTTCCTCTTTTCCAATTAGTACTCCTTTAATTTCCTTTTCTTGCCTTAATACCCTAGCAAGTGTTTCAAGCACTATATTGAAGAAGAGTGGTGATGGGGGCAGCCTTGCCAAGTTCCTACCTTTAAGGGGAATGCTTCTGTCTTTTCTCCATGTAGGATGATGTTGGCTGTGGGTTTCCTTTGATTACATTGAGGAATGATTCCTCCAATCCAATTCCCTCTAGGACTTTAAGCATGAAGGGATGCTGGATTTTGTCAAAGGCTTTTTCTGCATCAATTGAGATGATTGTGTGGTTTTTGTCCTTCAGTCCATTTATGTGTTTTATGATATTTATTGATTTTCGTATGTTGAACCATCCCTGTATCTCTGGTATGAATCCAACTTTGTCATGATGGATGATCTTTTTGATGTGGGTCTGTATGTGATTTGCAAGTATTTTGTTGAGAACTTTTGCATCTGTGTTCATTAATGAGGTGGGTCTATAATTCTCTTTTTTGTTTGTATCTTTGCCTGGTTTTGGTATTAGAGTGATCCTGGCTTCACAGAAAGAATTTTGGAGATTTCCCTGTCCTTGAATCCTTCTGAACAATTTAAGTAATAATGGTTGTAAGTCTTTTTGAAATATTTTATAGAATTCTGCTGTGAAACCATTTGGGCCTGGGCTTTTTTTAGTTGAGAGGTTTCTTATTACATCTTCAATTTCTTCATATATTATGGGTCTGTTTAAGCTGTCAGTCTCTTCTTGGGTGAGCTTTGGTGATTCCCAGGACTTCAGATATTCATCCATTTGTACTAGGTTTTCAAACTTAATAGAGTATAGGTTTTTGAAGTATTCATGTATGATTGTCTGGACCTTTTCATTATTTTCATCTATTGTGATATTTCCCTTTTCATCATGGATTTTATTTATTTGGAGTTGCTCTTTTTGTTAACTGGACTACAATTCTATCTTGTTTATTCTCTCAAAGAACCAACTTTTGGATTCATTGATTTTTTTTTGTTTTGTTTTGTTTTGTTTTGTTTTCTTTGTTTCTATTTCATTGATTTCTGCTCTGATTTTTGTTATTTCTTCCTGTCTGTTGCATTTAGGGTTCATTTGTTGTTGTCTCTCAAGTGTTTTTTTTAATATTTTTTAAATTTTTATTTATTTTTGTATGTGTATGAATGTACTATCTGCATGTAGGTTTCTGCACCTATGTTGTGCAATGCCTCAGAGAGCAGAAGAGGGTGTCGGATTCCCCTGGAACTGGAGTTCTCCTGGAATTGGAGTTACAGACGGTTCTCAGCCGCCATGTAGGTGCTGGGGATTGAACCCGGGTCCTCTGCAAGAGCAGTCAGTGCTCTTAACCGCTAGGCTATCTCTCCAGCCCTATCTCTCAAGTGTTTTTAGCTGCAGTGTTAGATAGTTCACTTGTGCTCTTTCTGTTTTTCTGATGTAGGCACTCAGGGCTATAAACTTCCCTCTTAGGACTGCTTTTAAAGTATCCCATAGGTTTTGTTGTGTTGTATTATCATTGTCATTCAGTTCCAGGAATGCTTTTATTTCTTTCTTTATTTCTTCCTTTACCCATTCATTATTCAAGAGAGTGTTGTTTAGTCTCCATGTGTTCTTGTAGATAGTAGGGTTTCTCCTGGTGTTGATATTGAGCTTTATTGCACTTGTGGGCTTTTTGTATTTTGATGAGTTGATCATGTGTTCAGGACTCTTATTTGAAGAAAAATTCTATTCAGCCAGGCATGATAAAAAAAAAAAAAAAAAGATGGGGAGAGGGGATGTTGATTCTCTCACTTAGCTGAAAGTCCCTAGAGTATCTCTCAGGCACCACATGCTCCAAAGCTTGAGGAGTTCAGCACTTGTCTTCCAGATTTGCCCTCTTTTCCCTCTGTTCCTAAGATATTCTACCTTCTTTTTCATGTTATAGCAAAATTGCTACCCACAGCTACAGGCAAACATCTTCAAGATCCAAGATTAAGATAGCTTCTAGTTACTTCTGTCTTTCTCTAGCCCCAGAGGAAGTCCCATAATCATCTCTGATTGGGCCAGTTATCAATTCTGGAACTGTCATTGAGGATAAAGTATACAAAAACTCCAACTAGGCCTGTATCATACCTGTCCTGATGCTGATCAGCTTTACCCAAATTGCATGAAGGGGGTATAGAGAAAGGGGTTTCCTGCAATGGAGTGTGGAATGTAACAGCTGAATTCTCAAAAATAAATGTCAAGTATGCTTTCTATAGTACAATAATCCATGATTATACAAAGCACTTGAAATTGCATTTCACCTGAATGCCATGTCTTTTGATACTAGCAGACGGATAGAACTAAATTTCTAAGAGTTTCCTGGCTCACCTTTCCAAGTAGGGAGTTTGATAGTCATGTTCCATGTTTTGTAAAGGACATCAAAACATGGGATTTAGGTTGGACAGGAAGTTTCATCCATTGACAAGCTAAGGGAGGAGGGAAGAGTACAGTTTCATTAGTCCTCTTATTACCATGAGTATTTTTGTCATTCCAGGGTAACTAGATTTACTGCAAAGAAGTAGATCAGTAGCTGCTTCATCATCTGATCTCCTTTACTCTGCAGCTCATCATTCCTGGATGCACCTGCTTCTCGGAGCACTGTCTCAATGCTAGTCACTTTTGATTTACACCATGTCACCTGGACTAATAGAAATAGGACTTCTTCCCTTGAAAATCCAGGAACCTTGTGCTTATTGAAAAAAAAAAAAAAAAAAACCTCTTTGTCACATTGTCTGTAGTTAAATTATAGAGTAAAATAGTGACATTGAATTTCCTCTTGTATAATTATAACTTCCCATAGGTAAATACAGAACCTATAATAAGGATAATAACTAAATAATAACTATTTAAGTTGTTATTGTAGTTTGCTACCTACTTTCAGAACTTATTGCAGCTGTGCTTTGTGGGGGATGGGTTGCCTTTCAGCATATTTTGAATTCTTGTAAGATATGACTTGTTTAATACATTCCTTTTCAATTTTGAGACATTTTCCTCACATTTCAACAAATGTAAAAAATCTGGAAGCATGTTATGATTAGTATTTTGTCATTATTTAACTGGAAGGTTTTTCTTGTGCTGCATAAAACAGTGAAATATCTTAAAATTGATGCTGTGATGGTTTATTTTATGTGTCAGTCTGGGCCACCAGAGGCTGCTATAGTTTGGATCTGGAATGCTTCCAAAGGCCCGTGTGTTTAAATCTTAGTTCTCAGCAGACTCTTTAGGGGGATGAGCCTAGTGGAAGGGAAAAGGGTTACTGGGAACATGGCCCTGAATTGTGGAATGGCCTTTCCCTGCCTGTCCCTAGCTGCTAGGAGCATTTTGGACTCTTCAACATTGCCACTGTGTACTGCCTCACCACAGACCCAAAGTCAATGGAGTCCCAGTAACCATGATCTAAAACTTCTGAAAAAAACACTAAGCCAGGGGGCTAGAGACAGCTGGCTCAATGGTTAAGAATGTTTAACTATACATAAACTCATGTAAGCTCACATACACACACATAATAAAAGATTTTTTAAAAATAAAATATAAGCCAAATGATACTGGGGAAATTGAGGATTTAAGAATAGACTCAAATGGAAGTTTGGTGTCGATTTTATTAGAATTTAACAGAAAAATGCCCAGGAAAGGCAAGCTGTAAATCCCATCAGCTGCCAGGAGGAGGAGAGAAGGGAAAAGCCATGCTGTTTGAGTTACCAGCATGGTCCACCATATCAGAATGGGGGTGCTTTAGAGAAAGAACAAGGAATCCCAGAGTACTAGAAAAAGCATACTTAGGTTCTGGCCAGCATCTGAAGGAAAGAGACAGAAAAAGGAAAAGTTAAACTTTTCTGACTCAGAAAGTTGGACAGACCCAGCCAACCCTCGTGGCTGCTCCACTATGGGGTAGGAATTCTGGGAAGGAACAGTACAGTATCTCATTATAGCAATAATTATCCTGTCTGAGTCTTTAGCATGGCTTAAGGTAAAACCTACCTGGATAGGGGTAGTTGGTTGGCAAGGTAATTAACCAGGCCCAACTGGAATGTTAGTTTCCATCCAGCCCAGAGATTCTATTCTGTTGACCTCTTTTCCCTTAGTGGGCCTTTATGGCTACAGTAACCAAAATAAACTTTTCCTCCTTACAGGTTGATTTATCTTGGGGTATTTGTCATGGTGAAGGAAAACTAAGAAGCTCAGGTACCTAGACATTTAAGATGTTCTAGATGGGTCTAGGTGGGTATTTTTGGATAAGATTAGCATTGAATCAGACCAAGTAAATGGGTTGCCCCTCAATGTTTGTAGGTCCTCCATTCACTTTGAGGGGTAGGATAAAACAACAGGGCTGAATACAAGGGAGCTCCTCCTGCCCAACAGTTTTGTGCTAGGACATTGGCCTTCACCTAAGCTTTCTACATGGGCCCTAGCTTGCTGACTGCAGACCTTAAAACTTAACCTCCATAGGATCTGAAATTGTTCTTTATTATAATTGTCTTTGTGTGTCCATGCATAATCCTATTGCTTCATTTTCTTTGAGACTTCTAATTCAAGCATGTCTAAGTTTGTGCTCTCTGCACAAAGGATCTGGTAGACTGGGGAGTATTCACACAAGGTAGTGCCAGGAGTGCAGTGAGTACAGAGACAGCACTCTACCACACCAGGGTGGCATAGTAGGAGCAGGGGTCAAGGATGGGAGTTTCAGTGCCAGAAGGGACAGCGTGAAAAACAGGATTTTTTTTCTTCACCTCCACTGTGTATAATGTGTGTCCTGGGGTAACTTTCTTTATGCTTAGGATGAGTTATTGTACAAGGTGATTTAGAAGGCCTCTTCCATTTTTTAGAATCTGAGAAATTGATTCTTTTTCAGAGAGGGGAACATGGCCTGAATAGTCTTTCTTTTTCAAAGGGATGATACATCACTATTGTCTGTGGTCACGGAAGAGCTGGCACTCTCTACTTAGCAGCAGTGTGGTCTGATGACTGATTAGATTTGCTAGGGCACATTGTTGGTGGCAAAAATGGTAGCTGTTGATTTTGTGCTTCTGTAGAACTTGAAGTCAGAGCCAAGAAGTATCACCTTCCAAAATATATTTATGAGTTCACCTCAACAAGTTTGTTAGCCAAGAATAGTGGGGTGGGGTCAAGATAAGACCATGGGGCTTCTGACATTCAGATATTATAAAGGAACATGAGCTACAGGTTTTTGAAAAGAATACTTATATTTGGTGAGAGTCATATGACAGGATATTTCTGATCGGGTATTACTGAACAGTAGATGTTGAGAAGTAGTTTGTTCGGTTTTTGTTTTTTTTTAAGGAAGTGAGAGACCTGCTCCCTGGCAGGCCTGTATATTTGTGGTTCCTAGAAAAGCAGATCCTGATAAATAAGTGATGAGGCAACCATCTCGCCTGCCCACCCAACTCCTTCACTTAGAGTCAATGTGAACCTGATTACAGAGTTTTCTGGAGCAAATCAGGAAGGGTGGAGATGCTCCAGGAAGTACAATAATCTCCCTATACAGCAAAATAAGTTGGTATCATTTGGACACCATTTGGTGTTTTACCCATGTGGTTTGTACAGTCCCCAAGGGCCCATTGAATGTCTAAATCTGTGCAGTTCCTAAGGCTGGCTCCTTTAAATAAGCTCCCATGCTCCCCCTCTCTGGCTGCCTCAACCACAGCAGAATCCCATGAGGGAAATGTAATGTGGAATTTCAGAAAGGAAAAAAAGTAAACCTACTTGAAGATGCCTTCTAGGTTGGTTTGTTTTGTTTTGTTTTGTCTTGTTTTTTGGAATCCAATCAGAAATCATCAGTGATGACATTTTATAGAAGAAGATAATGCTTGATACACAGTAGATAACTTTGTTTTGCCTGGAATTGTAAGGTATGTGAGAAGACTAGATAGGATGTCTGTTTCTACAATCTATAGTGTGTCTCCTAAAATATTCCAATATTGATGGGATTGGAGCTTAATCATGAGAGTTTAAGATCACTGTGTTTTGGGGACCAGTACTAAATAGACAAGTTTACATTTTATTTTATTTTATTTATTTATCTATTTTATTTATTTAATTTAATTTATTTTATTTTATTTTATATTTTATTTTGTATGTGTATGAATGTACTGTCTGCATGTAGGTTTGTGCACCCGTGTCAGGCAATGCCGTGGAGGTCAGAAGAGGTTGTCGGATTCCCCCGGAACTGGAGTTAAAGATAGTTCTCAGCCTCCATGTGGGTGCTGGGGATTGAACCCGGGTCCTCTGCAAGAGCAGTCGGCGCTCTTAACCACTAGGCCAACTCTTCAGCCCCAACAAGTTTGCTTTAAGAACCATATGATTGTAGACAGGGCTTATTAATCTAGACTTTCTTTGCATAATCTTTGCCGAAAGGTTGTTATAATCTTTGTTGCATAGTTTCTAATAATTTTTCTTAAAAGAAGAGAATAGGTATGTCAGTAATGTTCAGGGCAACATTCATTTGTCTTACAAAAATTAAGACTCATAGATTACTAGAACTGTGTAAAAAGTAGAGGGGGAGAGGGATGAAAACCACCTGTAAGTCCCAATCCTAGTTACTATCTTTTGCTGATTCTTTCCAACTTCTGTATCTCATATGACTAAAATATATGCTTCTAAGAGTATTTGTTTTTAACTTTACAAAAATAGGATCGTATAAGTCTCTTCTAACCTACTTCCCTCTCAGAAGTGATGAGAAGAAGCTCCCTAAATCTGGGACATGGTATCCCATGTGTTAGGCCCTATTTCTATGCTTAGTTAGGCACCTTACATACCAGCGGTGATGGGCTGGGGGCTTTTGCTTCTGTCTTTAGGTTGGCAGCCTCGATGGTTTCTTCTCTGTGGAGGGATACTGTCCTATTATGATTCTCCTGAAGATGCCTGGAAAGGTTGCAAAGGAAGCATCCAGATGGCAGTCTGTGAGATCCAAGGTGAGTAACCAAGCAACTCGAAAACTTTGTTTTTCTTCGTGCCTCCTAGAAGAATGAAAAGGCACTGTCCCTGCACCCCCATGCCTTTCTCTGCTGCTCCTACACTGTACACCATGGTACAGGGTTGTGTCCTTGAAAGAAAGCCTTGGTAAGACAGCCCCAAACTGCAGCTGGCTTTTACAAGGAGATTGGTTAAGAGGAGGTCACAGAAAATGAGAGCAGCACCTTTCACACTCGGCCAGTGCTCCTTCCTCAGCCACTTGCTCACCTGCAGTCAGTGATTGCAAGGGTTCAGTGATTTTACTGCAACATCAAACATTTCTATATTTAAATCAGGACAAACAGGCATACCTAGCTGTCCATTCCTACCTCCTACTCAAAACAAAGAAATACCTAATGGGCCTACAGTTAGTGTTTATTTCTTGGTTTTAGAATCTCGAGACACTGAGATGTGTCTAAAAAGAAAAATCTGTTAGTTGGGAATTTGGGGAGAGCATGGGTAGAGGAGAATATGTTTTGTTAGTTTCTTTTCTGAAAGAGCTCAGCCAGTACACTTTGGTCTGTCTTCTCAAGGGAAGTAAAAAGTGAAGAATGTTGCTGGGCGTGGTGGCACACGCTTTTTTTTTTTTTTTTTTTTTGCAATCCATGGAGGTCAGAAGAGGGCGGAGGATTCCGCTGGAACTGAGGTTCTCCTGGAATTGGAGTTACAGGCGGGTTCTCGAAGCCGCCATGCGGGTGCTGGGTCGAACCCAGGTCCTCTGGTAAATGCAGCGGGCGCTCTAACCTTAAACCGCTACGCCATCGTTCTCCAGCCCCACGCTTTTAATCCTAGCACTTGGGAGGCAGAGGCAGGCGATCTTTGTGAATTCAAGGCTGCCGTGGTCTACAACTGAGTTCCAGGCAGCTGGGGCGACAGGGAACCCCTGTCCTCAAAAAGAAAAAAAAAAAAAAAAAAAAAAAGAAAAAGAAGAAGAATGTTTTTTGATTGCTTCCCAATAAATCCAAGATGATAAAGATTATACCTAGCTTCCTTGTTGCAAGTCTGTCTTCTCTTATTATAACAAAGTATCTTGGGCTGGCTAATATATAAAGGAGAGTTTTATCGAGATAACAGTTCTGGAATCTGAAATTCTAAATAGAATAGTACTAACTCTGGTGAGGGCCCATTGGGTGAATCATACATTATAGATGGCATCATAGTGGTAGATCATGTGTGGGAGGCAGATCATATGGTGAGATAGGAAAGCAGAGAGAGACCAAGAAGGAGCCTCTTGTTCTTGTGTAATGACCCACTCATAAATACTAATCAGAATCCCATGAGAACTACATTATTTACCTCTAAATGTGACATCTCCAGTGACTTCCCACTCAGTTCCACATCTTAAAGGTCCTCCCACCACTTAACAGCAAGCACCATACTGGGACCAAGCTTCTAACACATGAACCCTTTGGAGGGTCCAATTTTTCTCTTTGGACTGGAACATACAGAAACCATGTTAACATGCTAGCCTTTTTGGCTTAGAGCAGTGTACTTTGTACAAGCCAAAAGAGAGATTTCTGCTCTGTCATGATAAAATGTTAGATTAGGTGATTGTTCTGGGGGACATGGTCTTGATGGTGCCTTGAAGTCAATAGCAAAGCTGTCTAGAATAGATAAATGAACAGAAATTAGTGTCAATGAAAGAGTTGATAAGGGCTGGTCTCCTCTCTGTGAAGAAGTTTTCAGGGGTCTGGAAAGGTGACTCAGTGGTTAAGAGTACTGCTGCCTAATAGTGGGGACCCAAATTTAGATCCCAATACCCACATAACAAACCAGGCATCCTGCACACACCTGTAGCACCAGATCTAAAGGGGAC
Source organism: Rhizomys pruinosus (assembly GCA_009823505.1). Taxonomy (NCBI): domain Eukaryota; kingdom Metazoa; phylum Chordata; class Mammalia; order Rodentia; family Spalacidae; genus Rhizomys; species Rhizomys pruinosus. The sequence continues at coordinate 651,596 of VZQC01001084.1, read as the reverse complement.
AGAGACAGGAAGATCTCTGGGGCTTTCTGGCTTCTACCCTAGCCAAGAAAACACAAGCCTTAGCTTCAGGAAGAGACTCTTCCTCAAAAAGAATAGATGGAGAGTGATAGAGGAGGATACCTGACACCCTCTTCTGGCCTCAACTGCACACATCCACATTGTTCCACATACAAATAAATCTTTTGAAGTGAAGCCTTCAATAGGTGGTACCAGTTGAACCTACTAAGTTAGGTGGGGTAGAAGCTATCCAGACAGTTCTTCTAGATCTCTGACCTCCCTTTTCCTTGTTCCCAGTTCATTCTGTAGATAGCACTCGCATGGACCTGATAATTCCTGGGGAACAATATTTCTACCTAAAGGCCAGAAGTGTGGCAGAGAGACAGCGGTGGCTGGTGGCCCTGGGGTCTGCCAAGGCTTGCCTGACAGATAGTAGGACCCAGAAAGAAAAAGGCAAGTATTGATTGTCTCTTTGTCTGAAAACCCTGAGAATCACCCATTGACATCTCTGGGTTCCCTTACCTAGCATTTTATATCATTTAAATGCTTTGTATTTGAGCAGAACTCACACCAGGTCCATACCTAATTTTACTTTCTTTTTAAAAAAATATTCTATTATTTTATGTATATGAGTGTATTGCCTGCATATCTGTAAGTACACTCATGTCGTGCATTGCCCATGGAGGTCAGAAGAGGATGTCTGATCCCCTGGAACTGGAGTTACAGGTGGTTGTTAGCCATCATGTGGGTGCTGGGAACCAAACCTGGGTCCTCGGCAAGAGCAGCCAGGGCTCTTAACCATTGAACCATTTCTCTGGCCCCTAATTCTACTTTCTTAGCATAGTAGAAAGAGTGAAGACTTTGGAGCCAATACAACTGGCTTCAGTGATGGAATGATAGTTTACTAGCTATATAATTTTGCTGTAGGTCATTTAACTTTTCTGAGCTTAGGTTTCTCATCCTTGGAAAAGAGGTGATAGTATTGGCTTTGGAAGGATTGCTGGGAGGATAGGTGATGCATGACTTGGTGTCACAGAGTTTGGTGAGTAAGTGAGCGTGCACAGCCTTGGGTCAGGGTGGCTTCTATAGTCTACCCTGCTCTCTTCTGCCTCTCCCTGAGGTGGGATGGATACTTAACTGTCAGGTTGCTACTGCTTAATGGTCATTGATTTCACATTTAGTTTCCTGAGTACCATGGTATAACTTTTCTTTAGACTGGGGCAGAGGTGCCAGGGCTTATTGCCTGGCTTCTGGTTGCTGCTGACACAGCTCTATAGGCCTATGTATACAGTTGAAGAGATTGTCTGCAATGTGGGGCAATGTTTGAGGGAGTGTTTCTCTCTTTTTTTTTTTTAATTTTATTTATTTTGTATGTGTATGAATGTACTGTCTGCATGTAGGTTTGTGCACCCATGTCGTGCAATGCCGAGGAGGTCAGAAGAGGGTCTCAGATTCCCCTGGAACTGGAGTTCTCCTGGAATTGGAGTTACAGACGGTTCTCAGCCGCCATGTGGGTGCTGGGGATCGAACCCGGGTCCTCTGCAAGAGCAGTGGATGCTCTTAACTTCTAGGCTATCTCTCCAGCCCCTGGAGTGTTTCTCTTAACAGATGTGGTAGATGTGCCTTACTCTTCAAATTGAACTAATAAAATGGCTTCTTCCTTGGCTGTTTTTGGTGCTGAATCAGGAACAAATTATGGAAGTTATTGGCTTCCACTCAGAGCAGGTGATATGCGTGGCAGCAGGTGGCAGTAATTGTAGCTGATTGCTCAGCACCAAGGTGTCTTCAGAGCCTTCTGGTAATGGCTAGGTGCCATTATCCTTGAAAGCAGCCAAAATGATGAGCAGAGTTCTTGGTGGTATGTGAACATGACAGAAAGAACACTTTTCCCAATGGGCAGATTGCCGTGATCCCGTCTTACAGAGAGGGAAAATTGTGGCAGAGCTAAGACAGAACCCAAAACTCTTGACTCTCTTCCTGATTCTCAGTGACTTGGCTTGAGTAGAATGTTTTCTCCTTTCTATACTTGTAATAATTCAGTATGTTGTCTAAAGAAATAATGTATATTACTTTCAAAGACTGAGTGAGACGTGTCCTCTTTCTGTTTTTCTTTTTTTTTCTTCTTTTCTCCCAGGTCTTCCTGTCACATCTGAAACACATGCTGTAACGTCTCACTTGAGGCATCAGTTCTGTGCTCCACTCCTGTACTTGTTCATTCTGATAACTACATTGCCATTATTTTGTTATTTAGAATTTGCTGAAAACACTGAAAACTTGAAAACCAAAATGTCAGAACTAAGACTCTACTGTGACCTCCTTGTTCAGCAAGTAGACAAAGCAAAAGAAGTGACAACAGCTGGTGTTGTCAATTCTGAGGTAAAATATTATTTTAATATTATTGATGTACAGAAAAATAGTATCAGAATCTTTTTTTTTAATTTTATTTATTTCTGTATGTGTATGAATGTACTGTCTGCATGCAGGTCTGTGCACCCGTGTCGTGCAATGCCGCAGAGGTCAGAAGAGGGTGTTGGACTCCCCTGGAACTGGAGTTCTCCTGGAATTGGAGTTTCAGACGGTTCTTGGCCGCCATGTGGGTGCTGGGGATCGAACCCGGGTCCTCTGTAAGAGCAGTCGGCGCTCTTAACCGCTAGGCCATCTCTCCAGCCCCCAGTATCAGAATCTTTTAGGCATTTATTCTCTAATAATTCCTGACTATCTTGGAATTTATTCTTTCTTAAAAAGAACAATCCAACAGAAATGCCTGCATTGCAGTACTTGGGATGAATTTAGGATTAACATTTAGGACTTTAAGCTTCGGTACTAAGAAAACAAAACCTTAGTACTGGCACACTAAAGCATGTTTCTCCCAAGTTTGTTTCACTTTTAAAAGCATAGTCTTCCTTGTTTTACCACCATTTCCGATATGTAGCCACTAAGATGCCAGCACGGTGCCTGTTCAAGGCCTGTGTCTGTTACCTTTGCTGAGACCAACAGAACTGCACTTCATCACATTAAATGTGCTCTGGAATGGAGACATGGCTTTCTTTCCCACAATCAGTAAGGATTGGGATTTGGGTTTGGTGTGGTGTGGTGTGGTTTTGTTTTGTTTTGTTTTGTTTTGTTTTGGTCTTTTTGAGAGGTGGTCTCCCTGTAGTCCCAGCTGGTCTGGAACTTGCTTTGTAGACCAGGCTGGCCTCCATCTCACAGAGAGCCACTTGCCTCTGCCTCCCACTTGCCAAGATTAAAGATGTGAGTCACCACACCCTGTTTTTTTTTTTTTTTTTTTTTTTTTTTGAGACAAGATGGCACTATCTAGCCCAGGCTGGTCTTGAACTCTAAATCTTCCTGCCTCTGCTTCCTGAATGGTAGGATTATAGGTATGGGCCACCACGACCAACTAAGGATTGGGATTTTTTACATATATTAATAAAGTTGCTTTTTACTAAAAAAAAAACATATTAAAAGATCTGTTTGTTAAACTTTGTGTGAAATTCCATTGACTGGAGAAAACCCCTCCTGTGCTCCTATAGTAGCTATAATCTGACAGGTAATGTCTACATGAAAAAATCTGCAAGTTATACATAATAGTTTTCATTTATGTTCTTAGGTATTACACAGCTGTGTTACTAATAGTGTTTTGAGGTCTTTCTAAGGAATGTGTTTTAATTCACTTTCATTCACTTATTGTGCTCTCTTGATTATTATCAGCTGCTATATATATAGTATGTATATATACACATATGTATATACATATATATGTATATATATATGTGCTAGTGAAGGGGAAAAGAAGGGAAGAACCAAAAACAATTTTAGTCCTGTTCTTTTAAGGTTTATAGTCTGAAGCAAGGACTGCCAATTGAGAACATTTATGCCCTCAGGTAACAGTTTGTAGTGTCTAGAGATATTTTGGCGTCACAATTGAGGAAGTACCATTGTAGTGGGTAGAAACCAGGGATGCTGATAAACATCTTACAATGAACAGGAGATCTGTGACCCTGCCCCGGTGTGCAGGTACTCAACACATACACACACTCCAACCCAAAGGGCCGGTGGTGCCAAAGTGGTAGAGAAGCCCTCGTCTAGAGAGAAGGAAATTGTGAACACGGCAATCTTGAATGGAGAAAATGTTCACAGTGAGTGCCTTGGGAACTTAGCTAATAAAAAGTATGTCTATAACCATACAACAGTCACCTTGTATTAAAAATACAAGATTAAAAATATAAAGACCACTAAGATATATCAAGAATGTAGCCTCAGTTTCTTGACCAAATTCTTTTTTTTAATATTTTTTTTAAATATTTAAAAAAAATTTTTTTATTAATTTTATTTATTTCTGTATGTGTATGAATGTACTGTCTGCATGTGGGTCTGCGCACCCGTGTCGTGCAATGCCGCGGAGGTCAGAGAGGGTGTTGGATTCCCCTGGAACTGGAGTTCTCCTGGAATTGGAGCCTCAGACGGCTCTCGGCCGCCATGTGGGTGCTGGGGATCAAATCCGGGTCCTTTGTAAGAGCGGTCGGCGCTCTCAACCACTAGGCCATCTCTCCAGCCCCCTCTTGACCAAATTATTAACACCAGTATCTAGAACAAGTAAACTCACTTGGAAAAAAATAAATAAATAACAGTTGTGCAAAGGAATTCCAATTACTGGAATTCCTTGAATACAGTGCTAGCTACCAGTGCTGAGCTGAAAGAAGTTGTTTTGTAAGCTGGAGCAGTGGATAAGTAAAGGGTCTGACTGACAGCAAGGGTTGTATATGGTTAACAGATAAATTGGGCTAGCTCCTTTTTTTTTAGTCACTGAAGTATATATTTATCTAGCAAAAATTTTGGGTACATTTTGTGAGTAAAAACCTCCGAGGACAGGGCTGGAGAGATGGCCTAGTGGTTAAGAGCGCCGACCGCTCTTACAGAGGACCCGGGTTCGATCCCCAGCACCCACATGGCGGCTGAGAACCATCCGAAACCCCAATTCCAGGAGAACTCCAGTTCCAGGGGAATCCGACACCCTCTTCTGACCCCCGCGGCATTGCACGACACGGGTGCACAAACCTGCATGCAGAGAGTACATTCATACACATACAGAAATAAATAAAATTAAAAAAAAATAAAAAGCAAAATTTCCTTTAGAAAAAAGCCTCTGAGGACAATACAGTTGGGTTCTTTATCTTTCTTGGCAATACAAATGAGTCTTCTAATCTGGTTATTTTGTAGGAGGGAATTGATGTGGGAACTCTGCTTAAATCAACCTGCAATACTTTTCTAAAAACCTTGGAAGAATGCATGCAGATCGCAAATGCAGCCTTTACCTCTGAGTTGCTCTACCGCACTCCACCAGGATCTCCACAGCTGGCTGTGCTTAAGTCCAGCAAGGTAAAAGCCCAGCTGTTTATCTCCAGCAGTGCATAGTGAAAGATGAAAGAAAGTTCAAGGGTGCACTCATCCATGACTGACACTTTCTTAAGAGTATTTTGCTTTATGTCCACTTTTATTTCTGCTCTCAGTCCCCTATGTCTAGCCAGTTATTTTGACAATTTAACGACCTAGTCAGATATGTAGCCTCTTCTCTCAAACATCCCAAGAGTCTTCCGTAGAATTGACCTAACTCATCACTGTCAGCCTGACCTTTCCATTGGCCTATAGGTTAAAGCCAAAGCCTCTTAGTCAGGAAGCCACTTCCTGCTTCTTTTCTCTGACAATACCCAGCTTGAATGTACTGTTGCTTGTTATTACACACACACTCACAACACAAAACCCCATATACATGCTCCTTTATTTTCCAATGCCAAGAATACAATCTCAGCTTTCTCTCTCAGGTCAGTTCTTTCCCTCAGTCCCTGTGTTGGGCTTAGAGCAGGAACTCTGTAATGCTTACCTTCAAAGCTCTAGTGCTTGATATAATACTGTACCATAATTTGCTATGTATTAATATTTAATGAGGATAGCAAATTATAAAGAAAGCCAGTCACTATGAATTTGACTATAATAATGAGATCTGTCAAAACCCCAACTTCCTTTCCTTAGAAATTTTGGTCTCAAATTGAAATGGATGACTACATTTGTAGACAGCCTAGAATTCTTGCTGTTGAGTGGGTCATTATATATTATGGCCATGTTCACCACTTTCATATGTGATAAAATTCTAAGTTATGCTCTCTTAGAGTTTAACACATAAACTTTCACTTCTTTGCTTTTTTTAAAGATGAAACATCCTGTTGTACCGATTCATAATTCATTGGAAAGGTAACTCTTGTTTTTCTTCTTTCTAAAAATAAACGCCTGTTATTCCTTGTTTAAAAAAGGAATGGTGGTAGCCGGGTGTGGTGGCGCACGCCTTTAATCCTAGCACTTGGGAGGCAGAGGCAGGCGGATCTTCATGAGTTCAAGGCCAGCTGGTCTACAGAGCGAATTCCAGGACAGCTGGGGCTCCAGGGAGACCCTGTCTCAAAAAAGACCAAAAAAAAAAAAAAAAAAAAGGAAGGTGGGAGCTGGAGAGATGGCCTAGCAAGTTTAAGAAGCTGGGGCTGGGAGGCGACAGACGTTAGAGCTGGGCTGGAGATGGCTAGAGCGGTTAAGAGCTGGGGCTGGAGAAGTATGCTCTGTGGTTAAGAGCACAACTGTGCGGACTGGGTTCAGATCCCCAGCCACATAAGAGCACGCTGCAAGTAACAACAACTTATTCACATTCCAGGAATCCAATCCCGCCCTCTCTGACCTCCAAAACCTGACATGCAGGACATGTAAAAATGTGGCAACATATGCAGAGAATTCATACACAAAAAAGAAAATTTTTTTTAATTAAAATGTGTTTTGGCAATGATTGCTTCAAAACATTTTGATTTTTACATGAGAATGCTTGTACTCACAAATTAATCACTAATATTGTTAAAAAAATAGGAAAAAAAAACAAAAAAGCATGGAAAAGATGCAGAAAACTTATGGCAGAAGAGCATGATCGGGATGGGTAGGGGTGGGGTGGGGGGGAAGGGAAGGGATATATGCCCTGAACTGAATTGGAAAGATGTTGTATAAATACACAAGCATACAATAATAAAAAAAATAATAAAAAATAAAAAAAAAAGGAACGGTGAGAGGAGGCTGGAGAGATGGGCTCAATCCGGTTAAAAGTACCGGCGCTCTTTGCACGAACCTGGTGTTTGGCTCCCAGCACTCAAATGACAGCTAACAACCATATGTAGATCCAGTTCCAGTGAATCTGATGCTGTCTTTTGACCTCCACGGGTAGTGCACAACATGGGTGCACTTACATGCACACAGGCAGTACGCTCATACGCAAAAATAAAATGAAAAGGAATGGTATAGTATACATCCTTTAAGCACTTTCCTCTTGTGTCCTAACATCCCCAATGGATTTGTTCACAAGTTGATCAAATTGCCATTTCCCTACGAAACGGGTCTCCCCATCACATCTAATAACTTAATTTGTCTATAGTTACTGAAGGTTAGAGCTTCTCTTTTAGAGGAGCTGAATGTTGACTTAAATGTGCTTTTGTCCAGGAAAAAATAGCAGTGCTACTGTTTTATTTAGGAGTAGCCCTTTAAGTTGAAAAATAACTTACTACTTAAATAAAGGTAGTATCATTATTTGATAGGAAAAATAGCTTACTAAAAACATAATCTTTTAATCATTTACTTTATTTTTATTGCTATTGTTATTTATTTTTATTAATTTTATTTTATTTCCGTATGGTTGAAGGTACTGTCCGCATGCAAGTTTGCAGGCACCCGTGTCGGGCAATGTGCCGCGGAAGGTCGAGAGAGGTGTCGGATTCCCCTGGAACTGGAGTTCTCCTGGAATTGGAGTTTCAGACGGTTCTCGGCCGCCATGTGGGTGCTGGGGATCGAACCCGGGTCCTCTGTAAGAGCGGTCGGCGCTCTTAACCGCTAGGCCATCTCTCCAGTCCCTTAAAGTAGCCCTTTAAGTTGAAAAATAACTTACTGTCAAAATCGAAACTATTACCATTTCTCTAAGTGATTCTTCAGTTTTAAAAATGTACACACAGGCTGCAGGTGTGTATAACTCAGTGGTAAAGTGATTGCTTAGCATGTGTGTGGCCTTGAGTTAGTTCTCCAGCACTGCAAAGAAAGAAAAACCCCTCTATACAGTTATCCTTTCAAATTAACAGTTTATCTCTTTTGAAAATTTTTTTAATTTTTGTGTATGAGTGTTATGTCTGCATATATGTAAGTATACCCATGTCATGCAGTGCCCATGGAGGACAGAAGAGGACATCGTATCCCCTGAAACTGGAGTTACAGACAGCTGTTATCCACCATGTGGTGCTGGGATTCGAACTTAGGACTTCTGCAAAAACAGCCAGTGCTCTTAACCACTGAGTCTAATAGTTCATCTCTTAATGTACTATTGTTTGCTTATTTATTACAAGTATTTTTCTCAATTTATTATTAGTTTTCTCCTTTTCAGATATTTCTAGTATAAACATCTTCATAAATTGCTTCTTTTGAAGCATTGGCTCTATTTGGCTATGTTTGAGTTGCTCTTTTGAAATATGTTTATTTATTTGTTTATCTTATCTTTTTTTGGGGGGTTTCTTTTGATGCATGGTCTCTCTGTAGACCCAACTCGCCTGGAACTTGCTATGTAGTTTAGGCTAGCCTTGAACTCACAGAGATCCATCTGCCTCTGCCTCCTGAGTACTGAGATTAAAGGCATACAATACTGCATGGCTAAAATATGTTTTTGTTTTGTTTTGTTTTTTTCTAGAATCATTAGCTTAGACATTCTCCCCTTTGACTAGACATAACCACTTATAGCAAGAACTTATGTCCCTTTAACAAATAGAATCAGCTGTTTTACTTGAATGTTAAGTAGCTTCTTCTGTTGTTTTAACCTGTGTGCTGTGATTCTGCATGTTTTTCTCTGATATTTAGGCTGACAGGAGTACTGTCTGCTGACCACAGCATGTAGTTTCTAGACAGTTAACTGCTAAGCAAACGTGCAAGTAGCTAGTGTGATGAGAAAGTGCTTCCCAGGGAGAAGAAAGCCAAGTGTTAAATGTGGCACTTGGAGAAAGTGTATTAGAAACCAAAGAACTGTCTGTAGCTAATTCCTGGTGCTTGGAAGGGTACAGGAAAAGCCATTGTTGACTTTTTTTTTTTTACTTATAAAGAATTATTTACTTATTCTGTAGCCCAGACTGTCTTGAAAATGTTGGTGATCCTCCTGCCTCAACCTCCCAAGTGCTGGCATTAGGAGCAGGAGCCACCACTCAGGGTTTACCTTTCTGAGATGGGCCTACCCCCATCACAGCAAATGCCTACTTTGGTGGCTGAGAGGCTAAAAGGTTTGGCTTGGTTTAACAAATCTGTTTTTTAATCAATTTTTGTAGGATTTGGTAATTGTGAATCTTTCCAATCCCATCCCTCAGGATATTAACCTGTAACCAAATAACGGCATTTTCTTTAAAAAAATTTTTTTAGGCAGATGGATTTGAATACTTGTGAAAATGGATCTTTAAATATGGAAGTAAATGGTGATGAAGAAATCATAATGAAAAACAAGAGTTCTTTGTATTCAAAATCTACAGAGGTAGATTGCAGCATATCAAGTGAAGAAAATACAGATGATAACCTAACAGGTAATGACAAAAGGGAAGTCTGAAGAAAACTTGAACAGTAGGAAATTTCAAGGTCTGACTTACACACATGATGAGCACTTGATGGAGAGGAGCCTTCAGGCAGTGTGTTTGGGGTCTCCACCAAGAAGGCTTGTAAGATACAGTGTTGAAAGGAGAGCACTGAGGATATCTCCTGCCCAGGGTTCTTGACTCTGATATTCATGGTTCCAATGAGCTGTTCTGGTGGGTGTGAGTGGTTCACTGACTTCCCACAATATTTCAAAGTCTTTTTAACTTAGATTCTGTTGCACTTAATGATGTATAACATTAGGGCAGCTAAGTTTTTCAATCTCCTGGTTTCTAGTAGGGCCTGAGGATGTCACAGTTTTCCAGCCACCAAACTTCCGTCTGTTAATCAAGCCAAATTTCAGGTAATACCTATGTAGTTGGAATTCTGTCTTTTCAGATTTACTAATTTCATTGGCACTAATGACAAAACCCCTTTCTTGATATCAGTCAAATATAACTCTATTCGAACTTTTAGTTGTATTATAAGTACTTACTAAGTAATTTTAAAATCTAAGTACTGACTTAAAATAAAATACTTTTTTCTTCTTCATGTGTCCTAAAGTAAAAGATTCCACTATTTTTCTAGCAGAGTCAGGCAAAAAATGTATTAATCCTAGAAAATCTTAGATGTTTATCTAAAAATGTAGCACATCTCATTAAAGTCTGATTTCTTCACTAAGACAGGAGATTTTGTATTAAAATACACTTCCATGTACTCGACCCAGTAATTTTGCCTTTAGGGATTTGTGTTCACAGATTAGTCAGATTTAAGGATAAAAATCTGTGAATGGAGCTCTTTATAGCTTACAGTCAGTTATTATTATTTGTGGTATTTATGCTGCATAAAAGTCAACCAAACTGTGGACTAGCAAATAATACAGTTGCTCCTAAGAGAAAGAGTTTACTTCCTACAACCCTGTAACTTTTATCAACCAATTAATAAATAACATTGTTTTAATATGTCCTCTATTTCAACATACCTGATATAGTCTGTATTAACATTAAATTTGAGCAACAACACTGTAACTCATGCCTGAATGAAGCCTATCTATGGACATACACTGTCCATAAAGATAAATCTCAGCCTTCTTGGGCTTATATGTACTAGACAGCATTAGTTTGGAGTCCTTTTAAACTGAAAAATTAGCAACAAAATATATAAACAAAATATGTAAAAATCATGGCAATAAATTAAGACATTTGTTTATGGTGTGAGAACAGAAATGAGAGACAACTCAGCAAAAAATGTTTAACAGGAGAGACAAAATATCACCTTGTTACAACTCAGCAAAGAATGTGTATGTCAGGTGACAAGTTTTTACCACTCTGTACTGCCCACAAACAATTAGAAAAATACTACACTACTGCTTTAAGACTTGCAAGTAAACTTTATCAGGTGAACAAATTCACAAACATAGAATATGCTTACTATGAAGACTGACTATATTCATAAAAGTAAAATTTTGGAAACCAATAAATGTTCCACAGTACATAATGCAGTATTATGAAGTCAATGTTCTGGTGGCCTACAAGATGGCTCAGTGGGTAAAGCTACGTCATGCTCAGCTGACAACCCGAGTTCAATCGCCAGAGCCCATGTAGTTGAAGAACTGATTCCTGCAACTTGTCCTCCCTCTAACCTCCACACATGCCATGACTTGTGCTCACCCATACACATACACTAAATAAATAAATAAATAAATAAATAAATAAATAAATAAATAATGGTAAAAAATTAAATTCTGTTTTTGATGAGTACCGAATGATAGTGGAATAATTATGATGCACTATTCAGAGAAAACAAGGATGTATGTGTTTGTAGGTATATGTGTACATGTATGGTATTTTGTGAATTTTTATTTCTGTACATTGTTCTGTTTTAGAAATTTTCACTAATCACATGTATTTATTTTTATAGTAGACATGTAAGAGCCTAGTGATAGGTATCATTTACTTTGTAGTCCAAGGTGAAATAATGAAGGAAGATGGAGAGGAAGACCTGGGAAATCATGACAGTGACCTGGCACAGCCTGAATCAAACTCAGTTTGCTCACCAGAATCCCTCTGGGAAGACAGCAAAGAAGTTATCCCGACTTTCTTTAGTACCATGAACACCAGGTATTTAAAATCCATTGAATTTTAGTTTCAATGGAACATTGAATATTAGTTTCCTTTCTAAAAAAATCAGAGACTATGATGCATCAAATATTCTTGTCTGAATAGTGAATGTGAACAGATTGGCTTTTGAGGGTGGACTATCTTTGGAAAATTATTTTAATGGCCTATTTTAAAATAGAAAAATAACTTCTGGGGCATACTCACGAGATCAGGCAAAATGGTTTCCCCTACAAAGCTGTTTCTGTGACTCTCAGAACTGCACATGCTGATGTAGTTTTAATCTTTCCTTCTCAATATCACCAAATTGTTTAGCTTTAGTGACATTGAACTTCTGGAAGACAGCGGCATTCCCACAGAAGCATTCTTGGCATCTTGTTACGCAGTGGTTCCAGTATTAGGTAAGATTGTTACAGTTGCCTTACATTGCTTAGTTTCTGGAATCTGTCCCACCACTGTTGTTTCTGTTATTTCAAAAGATAAATATTCTGATTCTGTGTTCAGTAAATTGACTCTTCTTAGCTGTCTCTTCACATTGCCTGCAATGTACAGTGAAAACTTAGTGACTTAAACATTATTACATTGTTCTATTTCATTTCTACAATAAGAGATGAATGAGGTCAATTAACTACTGACCTCAGAGTGGAGTAATGAAAAAAGGGGATTCTGCTTTCTAGAAAATATGCATAAAGCAAAAGTGAAAGTAGCTGAGAAGCAGGCCTCCAAAACTACTGACATCATGAGAAGAAAACAGTTTGCTAATTAAAAGATTATTTTTCAAATATACATAAATATTTAAATTCAAATTTACTTAATATAAAATCACAATATCAAAAATTGCTAAGTGTTGAGATTTACTGTGTGACCTCTTTATGCATGTCTTTACTTTTTTGATGTGTGTGTGTAGTGTATGTGCCTGTGTGTGTATGTTCATGTAGGGGGAGTCATGTGTGGGTGGTAAGCCCAGCAGTTGATGCGGGTGTTTTCCTCAATAACTGTCCACTTTATTTATGGATTCTGCTAATCTAGCAGCCAGTGTGCTACAGAGATCCCCTGTCTCTGCCTCCCAAATGCTATGTTATAGGTGGCTTTCCACACCTGCCTAGCTTTTCCATGGGTTTTAGAGATCTGAACTTTAGTCCTCACACTCTGCAGCAAGCACTTTATCCACTGGGTCATCATTTAAGCCATACCCATATGCTTCTAATTTAAGTATAACTTGTGTAGAACTTAAGTGTTAATTGTTGTCAATTTTGATAAATGAGCAAAATTAAATTTAGCAGAAATACTTCTAATAGAAATAATCAAACCCATGTAATTAGACATTTTAGAAGGTACATTAGAATATAAATACAAAAATATTTTATTTAACATAGCATATAAAATGTCATGTTCACATGTAGTCACTATAGAAAGCCATTAATAAGATCTTTCATATTCTTTATTGAAGTATCTAGTACTTGAGACTAAGTACTAAGTCTTTAAAATCTAGTATGTGTTTTATAGTTACAATACATTTCTATTTGGACTGGTCACATGGAAAGTATTAGCTCCTTTGTTGGGCAGTGCAGCCTAAAGGATTTCAGATGGAACTCTAAAGTTATAAGGTGTCTTCATCCCACTTGCCACTTAGAGCTCATTATTGTTACACACTTCAAAGTAGCATGATGGAGAAGGTGAGGACCACTGCAGGCTTCTGAAGCTTGTGCTTAGAAACTTTTTTTTCATTTGCTTTTTTAATTTGATGTGTATGAGTGTATTGCAATGCCCACAGGGGTCAGGAGAAGGTGTGAGAGTCCCCTGGAACTGGGATTATAGACAGTTGTTAGCTCTCTGTTGTGTTATCACTGGGAATCAAACCTGGGTCCTGTGCAAAAGCAGCCATCTCTCCTGCCCTAGAAATGATTTTAAAGTCAGAATTGTTGGGGGAAAGATCTAACCATATTAATACAGTAAAATATTTCCTATTACAAATAATATGCATGAAAGTATTTTCTACTTGGAAAAAATTCCTTTTCAAAAATATTTTTATCTTTTTTTTTTTTTTTCAGATAAACTTGGGCCTACAGTGTTTGCTCCTGTTAAGATGGATCTTGTTGGAAATATCAAGGTGAATATACTGGCATGTCTCTGTAGAAACTTGTAAGTAAAGAATAAGGTTTTTGGCTGGGTGTGGTGGTACATGCCTTTAATCCCAGCACTTGGGAGGCAGAGGCAGGTGGATCACTGTGAGTTCAAGGCCAGCCTGATCCACATAATGAGTTCCAGGACACTGGGACAACAAGTTGACCCTGTCTCAAAAAGATCAAAAAAAAAACAAAACAAAAAAACCAAAAACCCAACAACAGCAACAAGTCATTCACATTGTGAGTGCTCAATAATGAAGTTCTTGATGGATGCTAGTGGCAGGCCTTTTGGTAGTAGGATACTCAATTTAGAGATGAAATCAAGATTTCCTTTCAGTGACCACAGCATGAATCCTGTGCATTTTACATTTAAATAATAACAGGAAATGTTTTTCCAAAATACATTGCTGTAAATCTCTATGAATTGGCTGGGACTCAAAAGCCCAACTCCCAGGGACAGCTGTGGGACGACCTTCAGTAAAAGGAGTCTCTCTGAGCCTTTCCTAGTAAAGTGAGAGCTGTTCACATTACCTCCAATTTTTATAGTTTAGACTCCTTTTTAAATGAGGTTCAAATGTTTTATTCTTAAAAATATAGAGCCCAGTAAATATCTGTCTTTTTGGTCACTGTACTTTGAGGAGATCCTGTAGATACATTTGTCTTTGTGCATTTGGAGAGAATAACTCCTATAATGGCTGTTACATTTTGTGCCCAGGATGACAAGCAGCTGTGAGATAGCAGTACTAGAGGCTCTGTGATGGGGAACGGTACCTTAGGAACGGTCCTTTAAAATTCGGGGGAATTTTATTCTAATTAATTAAATCCTTAGAATTTTTAAACCAAAAAAAAAAAAAAATGTATTGCCAGGGTGTGGAGATACATGCCTCTAATCCTAGTACTTGGGAGGCAGAGGTAGGTGGATATCTGTGAGATTGAGGCCAGGTTCGTCTACATAACAAGTTCTAGCTGGGGCTATAGGAAGATACTGTCTCAAATAAACAGGGAAAAAAAGCATTGTAGGAAGATTAAATATTAATAGTCATTCCTTAGAGGTCTTACTAGATTTTTATTTTTTATTTTATTTTTTTTTTTTTAATAATTTTTAATTTAATTTTATTTATTTTTGTATGTGGATGAGTGTGCTGTCTGCATGTAGGTTTGTGCACCCGTGTCGTGCAATGCCGCAGAGGTCAGAAGAGGGTGTCGGATTCCCCTGGAACTGGAGTTCTCCTGGAGTTGGAGTTTCAGACGGTTCTCAGCCGCCATGTGGGTGCTGGGGATCGAACCCGGGTCCTCTGTAAGAGCGGTCAGCGCTCTCAACCACTAGGCCATCTCTCCAGCCCCATGGTCTTACTAGATTTTTAAATTTGAATACTGTACTTATTTTCTTGGTAATGTTATAGTTGTCCTGTTTTCTTCCAGAAAGTAAATCAGAAGTATATCACCAATAAGGAAGAGTTTACTACCCTACAGAAAATAGTGTTGCATGAGGTGGAGGCTGATGTGGCTCAGGTCAGGAACTCGGCTACCGAAGCCCTCTTGTGGCTGAAGAGGTGAGGCGGGCAGTGAAACCACTGCTAAAATGAAGTTCAATTGAACTGTTACCAGCACAACCCTTGTTCTGCAAGTAGATCACTTTGGAATAAAGGATCTAGCTAAATGGTGTAACCTTTTCAAGAAAGTCTGATAAGAACACCAGCTTCTTTTTTTATCCCTCTTGATGTGATAAACAGTAATATTGGGAGTATTTGTAAGATAGGGATTGTAAAGGACAGGAAATTTTAAGTCTGTGGCTTTCTGACTTAAGTGGCAGAGCCTAGGCAAACATTGAATTCAGAACCAGAGTCCTAGTTCCATAAGTATGATGTGTTGGCTCTAGAATTTGCATTTCTGATAAATTCCAGGTGATGTTAAAGCCACCAGTCCTGGGGCCACATTTTGAAAATGAGTGTTTTAGGTATGTCAGATTGGGGTTAAGGCTAGACCATTCTAATGGGAAAGAAACTCAAAAAGGACCAGTGCATGATCTCTTCACTGTTGTACCTGAGGTAGTACTGAAATCAAAGCAAGTATCTGCTGACTGGACTTTGAAAATAATATTTCTTCCTTTTTTTCATTTTAGAGGTCTCAAGTTTTTAAAGGGATTTTTGACAGAAGTGAAGAATGGAGAAAAGGATATCCAGACTGCACTGAGTAAGTGTTCTTTACATTTCGATAGACCAGATGGTTAGGGTCCGGAATGGAGAACCCTGGAGGATGGGGAAAATTCTGGTTTTCTTTTTTAATTTCATTTTTTCATTGTTTTCTATATCCTTTCTTTAAAAATGATCTGTGAGAGCTGGGAATATGGCTTAGTGGTGTAGTATTTATGTAGCATGTACAAGGCCATGGGTTCAGTCCCTGTCTCACAAAAAGAAAGTAAGGGAGGGAGAGAAGAAAAGGACCTATGACATAGTGACCAGGTCACCTAATTACAACTTGTTAAAAATCGGAATAGCCAGGTATGGTGGTGCAGGACTTTAATCCCAGCACCCAAGAGGCAGAGGGAGTCGGATCTCTGAGTTCCAGGCCAGCCTGGTCTGCATAGCGAGTTCTAGAACAGCTGGAGCTACAGGGAGACCCTGTATCAAAAAGACAAAAAAAAAAAAAAAAAGTATAGAGGAAATTAAGAATATGCACTGTGAGCCCTTTCATTCCAGTTCTGCACTTGTTTCTCCTCTAGGTGGTACTTTTCTTCTTCCTCCTCTTCCTTTTCCTCTTCCTCCTCCTCCTCCTCCTCCTCCTCCTCCTCCTTTTCTTCCTCCTCCTCTTCCTCCTCTTTGTCTCATGTAGCTGAATATGGCCTTGAACTTCCGATTCTTCTACCTTCGCCTCCCATGATAAGCATGTGTCAGCACACCCAGTTTATGGAGCAGTGGGGATCATATCCAGGTCTTGAAGCGTGTTAAGCAAGCGCTCTACCAACCGCTCTCTGCACCTTTAGTCCTCTAGCTGGTACCCTTTACTTGATTTTCAGACAGGACCCAGAAGATGTTGAGTAAAGAGAAACTTTGAGAGGTAAATGTTGCTTTGGCACTGAAATTATCGTAGTCAGTCCAGCTCTTCCTCTCTCACTCTCCCTTTGTTGCTGTGTTCATGGAAGAAAAAGGGGAGCTGTGAATTTGACATTTTTATTCTGATGTTCAGGTTTTCTTAAAAGATTTTTTTAAAGATTTTTTTTAAATTTTATTTATTTATTGTTCTAGTTTGTCTTCCATTGCTGTGACAAAACACTTTGACCAACACCAACTTGGGGAGGAAAAAGATTATTCAGCTTACATCTCCTGGGTCACAGTTCATCACTTAGGGAGCCTAAGGTAGGAACTCAGGGCAGGAACCGAAGCACAGGCCATGGATGAATGCTGTTCACTGGCTTGCTCCCCTGGCTCATGCCCAGCCCGCCTTCTTATACAGTACACAACAATCTGCCCAGGGTGGCATCACTCATTGTGGGCTGGGCTCTCCCACACTGCTTGACAATTAAGACAATACTCCACAGATGTGGCTACAGGCCAATCCAATGGAGCCAATTCCCCAAATGAGGCTCCCTCAACCCAGGTGTGTCAAGTTGACACTAAAGCTATCCAGCACATTTATTTATTTATTTTTACGTGTATGAATGTACTGTCTGCATGTAGGTTTGTGCACCCGCGTCGTGCAGTGCAGAGGAGTTCAGAAGAGGGCGTCAGATTCCCCTGGAGTTAAAGATGGTTCTCAGCCGCCATGTGGGTGCTGGGGATCGAACCCAGGTTCTCTGCAAGAGCAGTTGGTGCTCTTAACCGCTAGGCTATCTCTCCAGCCCCAAAGATTTTCTTGATAAAGTATCTTTGTAGCAATCCTAATTTCTCGTGTTGTTCAGTGTGAAGAGATAAACCAGTCTAGCCAGCACCCCACCTCCCCTCCAAAACAGGTGTAAAAAAAGCTCTCTGCAAATAAATATAATGCTATTTATTTATTGTTTGACCATCTAATACTTGTGTATAATGTATTTTGGTCATTTTCACTCCATTACCTTCTCCCATCCCCCTCCTACCCCTGCTGAGCCCCTTCTTCCCAGCAAATCCTCCTCATACTTTAAACTACCTTTTAAAAATATGAAAATCAGTACCAGCAAAACGAACTAGTCACAGACCCACACTACTTGATCTCTAGTTTATCAGTGAGTTCTAAGGGTTCTTAGGTATCACCGGAAGAGAAGCAGAGCTATTGGCAAATGTGGCCTTTGAGGATAATTTACACAAAGCTGTTCAATCTTCAAAGCATGTTTCTTCTGGGATAATGGCTTTGCAGCACCAGAATTGCCTTACCACATGTTTTGCTCATGTGCCTAAAGTTAACACAGAGCATCTCTGGGAACATGTTCCACACCTGTGTCTTGGTTATTTAGTTGGTGTTTTTCTCATACAATTCATTTTGCCTAAAGCTCAGTCACTAAAAGAATTCAGAGGGTATTTTATTACTACCTTAGTTGTTTTTAAAATTATAAGTATTTCAGGCCTTTAACAAATACCTAACATTTGACCTAATGTAGAAAATAGTGAAATGCATTAAGCGCCCATATACTACCCTCAATCCCACTATTCCCCTTGTTTTCCAGAGAAGATATCCTGAACCTGCTGTTTCTCCTGCAGTGGATGTTCTTAGGCTCTTACTGTGTTGTTATGTCTCCATAAAGATTTTCTAGCTGGGCGTGGTGGCACACACCTTTAATCTCAGCACTCCTCCAAGGCAGAGGCAAGCAGATCTCTGTGAGTTCAAGGCCAGCCTGGTCTACAGAGTGAGCTCCAGGCCAGCTGGGACTAAAGGGAGATCCTGTCTCAAAAAAAAAAAAAAAAAGACTGTCTAATAGTGGGCTGGATGTTTGAACCTCCTATGCCTGATGTTCCACTTTGTACTGTTTTTCAGATTTATCCACTCTTCATGCTTATAATCCTTAGTCATTCATTTTCCTGCTATCTAGTCTTTCATTGTATCAGTGCAGCACAGTGTTAAAAACTAAAATAGGGCTGGAGAGATGACCGCTCTTACAGAGGACCCGGGTTCTATCCCCAGCACCCACATGGTGGCTGAGAACCGTCTGAAACTCCAATTCCAGAAGAACTCCAGTTCCAGGGGAATCCGACACCCTCTTCTGACCTCCACGGCATTGCATGACACAGGTGCACAAACCTACATGCAGACAGTACATTCATACACATACAGAAATAAATAAAAAGTAAAAAAACTAAAATTACTAATGGACATTTAGGTTGATTTCATATTTTCACTGTTACAAACAGTGCTACAGTGTGCATGTTCCTGTTGTACATGCTGTTCATCATATAGAAAATTATATGTAAAAAAAAAGAAAATTATATCTGACCAGCATACAGATAGCAGAATAGAGTTCCTGCATTCTTGCCCAAATTTGTCCTTGTCTTTTTTAAACTTGTGCCTAGTGGTTGCAGAATGGAAGAACATACATACCAGTTTGTTCTTAGATTACTAAGGTTAGGCATCTGTTCTTAACTTTATTAGCAGTATAATTTCCTTCTCAATGAATTACCTATCTCTGTACTTTGATCATTTTTTCTAAAGTTTTCTTTTCCTTGCAATTTCATAGAAGTTGATTTTACTTTCTGGATATTCATCTTTTCTAGTTATGAGTTACAGATAATCTTGTCAATCTGTGGTGTGCCTTTTTCTTCACTTATGGTGTATATGGGTACACAAAGATAATCCCTGATCCTTTATTCTCATAATTAAATCTTTACTATTCTTGGAACTTGTTTTACAACTGTAAGATGAGGATTTAATTTAATCCCAGTTGGAAATGTGGTTGTTTTGGCAGCATTTATTGGCCACCTTTTCTTTACCTACACATGTGTACCAACTCTGACATACCTATGGATCTGTTTTAGACTCCATATTCTTACCTACACTGTTGTCTGAGCATACTTGTGCTCACAGAGCCACAGCTGACAGTGTTCTGTGTGACCAGTGGTATTAATCATTCTGGAAGTACAGGACCTCAGGCAGGTTCAGTGTCTACAAGTTCCCACCAGCCTTGACTGTCTGTTTTAACACATTTGCAGAACTTAGGTGATTGTTATTTCAATCCTGCACATTCTACTTTTTCTGGATCTGGTTACTGCTCCCCAAGTTCTCTCCTAAGACTTTGATTTATATTTCTCCCTTGTCTTCCCTTTGAACCAGTTACAGTTTACAGTAGAAAAGCACCCTAAGAGGTCACAAAACTGAGAGGAAGTTGGAGGATTGTGGGAAGAATTGGAGAAGGGAGAGAGAAATATGCAAATGATGTAAATATAGACCTATACAAAATTATTAAATAATTTAAAAGAAGAACACTCAGTATATAAAATAATTAGGCAGAGTAATTGTCCACTAGGAGCAATGAGAAGTGGGTCTTGCTGTGATACTGTAAAAGATTTAGTCCGGGTCCCTCCTAGGCAGTCTATGGGTTCTGTGCTGTTTCCATGGCCAGAATAAGGTGGCTAGTTTTGTCAGGTCAAAGCTCGGAGAAGCATTTTTGCATTTTCATTGTTTTCTTTGAAAATAAGAAATAAGCATTATCTTTTGGGAAGAATAGTTTGATCTGACACAAATATGCCAAGTTGTCATTGCTTCTAGCTTTGTAAGCTTGGGAAAGTCACTTCTTCTCTGGGTCTTCCATGTCTTCCTTTGCAAAAGGAAGAGAGTGGGACAGGGTGATTATCAAGGCTTCCTGCTTGGAAATTTAGTTTGAATCTCTGGGGGAACTGACACATCTCAGAGCCTTGGGAGAAAGGTATCATTTATGTCTTTCAGAGGCCAAAAATACTCTCAGATTACAGAGCATGCATTATGAAAATGAATGAGAATTACAATGAAGATTAATGTAGCTCGTTATTTAATCTTCTCTAGGTAACCAAAATAGATCACTTAGACTTCTTATTTCAATTCAGCCTTGCATGGCACAGGTATTCACAGCTCTAGAAGTCAGCTAAGGACTTTCCACATTGGTTTTTCAAATGCATCTTTAGTTCATTTGTTGATCTTGAATTTCAGCAGTGGTCTTCCAGGGCCTAAGTCAGGATCCAGCCCAAATTCTATCTTCACTTTTCTCCATCAGCCATGTGGCTCACATATTACATGCAGCTGGGACCCTCATCATCAAGATGAAGGCGTGAGGAGCAGCCACCTGCTCTGGCCAGGCGAAGTGGGGACACACAGGTGGTGTGTGGTGCACATGACCTGTCATCCTTAGGCCAGCTGCCTATGCTTTTGGATTCATAGTACTCTGTCTTCTCTGCTTCTTGCCTTTACGAAGGAAGGCATAGAGAAAGGTTTCCAGGCTGTTTGGAATGGTTGACTTGAATGCCAAAATGCAGGAAAGGTGAGACCTCTTTGGCTGGTGTACCACTGAGTCGGAGTAGTTCATACACTCAGGTGGCTTTGTAGCTGAGGACTTAAGACCAGAACATTCCATTGGCTACATACTGTAAGGAAGTCAGTCTCATCTGTTAGCTCCCTGCCATAATTCCAGATCAGATGAGGATGACTTTTACTGTAAGAAAAATAATACTTTCTACATAGAGAGTTTTCTACAGAAAGGAAAATATTTGTATAGAAAGCTCACTGTACTTGTAAATCTACTGGTTTCTTTAGCCACTCCCCTTTAATATTTTTTACATTTATGTATGTATGTATGTATGTATGTGAGTGTGCATGTGTGCAGGTGCATACACCATAGCATTTTTTTGTATATTTTCTACAATGGACAGTGTAAAATCAGGGGAAAAAGCATTAAAATTCTTAAAAACTGCCACTAAGCCTCAGGTAGATCAGAATCATTGATTGGGTAGAAAAAGTCCTCACAGTTTGGCCCCAGCTGCTTTTCTAGCCTCAGTGAACTGCTCAGCATTGACCAGGTTGGTGTGGCCTCTCCCAATTCCATGAGACATTCTCTGCAACCATACCCTGCTCTTCTGTACCCTGTCCAATCTGAGAATCCCCTGTTCCCATGCACCCAGGCTGTATTAGTCTTTGTTCTTTGACTGTATAAAAATTTCGTCTTTAGCTGTTACCTGGAGATAACATTTACCATATAAACATGTTTATGTGATAAGGATGTGTTAAATGGCCAGCTCTCCTGTGTCCATCACATTCTTGAGGGCAGAGGATTGACTGAGTTTTAATCAGCTGAAGTATTTGGTATATAATGGATTTACACTGAATTCTGGTTAAATGGAGCACTTTCATCATTGATGTCCAAAGGAAATATTTCATGGGTTGTTGGTTTGTTTTATTTTGTTTTGTTTTGTTTTTGTCTTTTTGAGACAGGGTCTCCTTTGCAAATATTCATGTTTTTATAATGGCATTTAATGCACTACCTGGATTAGGGACACAGGAAAGCAGAGTCCCACAACCTTCCCCTAGTAACTCCCAGCCCAGATGGTTCTTCAGATAGGTGAGATGGTTAGAAATACTGTTGTCTTACTGGCTTTCCTCTGGGAGGTGTCTGGTATTGCTGACCTGTATTATACACTTCTATGTAAGTCCACCATGGTTTTTTTTTTTTTTTAAGATTTCATCAGCAGAGCCCAGGGAACCATCTAAAACTTCCCAGTATCATTTATCTTACAGTCTCAACCAAGTCCCTGGCTTACATGGAAGATTTTGACTTTAACTGAGGTCATAGCCTACACAGGCTGTTTTCCTAAGGAAAAAAATTAAATTCAGTCTTGGGCTCTCTTTTAGAGAGCCAGTCTTCTCCATGTTTGAATTTGCTTTTTGTCCCTTCTGCATGAGCTTTACCACACAAGATGCTGGCATGTCATCTTATTCCAAACATTATATAGCCAAGGAACTCTACTGTTATATTTCAAATCTGTATTCTTCTGTAAAGTATGTTACAACATAATTCAACCATTCTTTTATTCAATTTAAATTATTTAAAATCAAAATAGTAAGATACACTAAGATATATTAATAAAGCTTCATCCAGGACAGCTGGGACTACAGGGAGACCCTGTCTTGAAAAGACCAAAAAATAAATAAATAAATAAAAATAAAGCATCATCCAAAGTTTGGGTATAGAAGTTGGCTAGAACTGCATAATTCCAAAGCTGGAATAAACTGTAAACTGTGTAAGTTGCAGCCACATAGCTGTGCGGGTTTTGCTGGCAAAATACAATGTTCTGTGAGCTGCATTGCTTTCCCAGCACACAGGAACTTGAACTTTTACTATCTGATTTTTCTATCATATCTGCTCTTGTCATAATTTAAAATGTTTTTATAGCCTATTACAGTGTTACCTATGCACTCACTAAATGATATTACCTTCCATTACTACATGGAGGGAATATATTTAGAATAGAAAACTTAGATGTGATCAGGTAAATCATGAAGGTAAAGATCAGATAGCTCCTATGATTTCTGTGCTGGTCATTCAAGAATGAGCACTCCATAAGCTACTAGAGATGATGTGTAGCAATCAACTAGAAAATTGAAGAGCTGGAGAGATGGCTACATGGTTAAAAGTGCTTAGTACTCTTACAGAGGACCCGAGTTCAGTACCCAGCACCCACATCAGGTGATTCACAACTGCCTGTAACTTTGGTTCTAGGGGATCCAGTGCCCTCTTCTGGCCTCTTTGGGCATTTGCATGTAAATGCTACCTAGATATGCACTCAGGCACACACACATACATGTCAAGTAAGTAAATCTCTTTTGGGGGAAAAAAAAAAGGGGGGGGATGGGACATTGAAGAAAATTCATGATTATATCCCCCAAGAATGTATTCATTCCATGGGAATTAATGGAAGATTAGTTTTAAATTTTGTATAGATTGAATTACTCAAAATTACAGGAAAACATCCCTTGCATAAAATGCAGTTATCTTGCTTAGAATTTTTTTAATCAAAATTATACCACTTTTTAAATCTCACTTAAAAACAACTTGGACAAAAATAATAGGTGATTGTCTTTAAAATATATATGTATAAAATATGAATGACTGTTATTAATAGCTCTTACCAATTACTTTGTAATTAACTTCAAGCAGTTCTTTGCAGACATTTTGTTTGTTTGGGTGTTTTGTTTTAATTGGTTCTGTTTTGTTTGTTTTGTTTTGGTTTGTTATAAGGCACAGTCCCTCTCTGTTACATAGACTGGCCTCAAACTCTTGCTCAAGTGTTTCTCCTGCCTCAGCCTCCTGAGTAGCTGAAACTTCAGGTGAGCAGCACTGCCCTTTTTTTTAAAGGTTTCTAGCTTTAATATCCAAGGCTATTTAAGGGTATTTAAGACAAATGTTTGGTATCTTAGAATAAAATTTTGGAATTGGAAAGAAACTTTCACAAAGGGGGAAACAGATGGTTAGGGACTTAGCTAAGCCCTGGCTCAGGGTTATACTGTATACTTCTGTATCCTGAAATTGTGTTTCAAGTTTTCAATACTGTAGTTCTAATTCTATTTAGACACATTTTTCTACAACCTTTTCTCTTACCTCCCTCCTTATTTCTTTATATATATGAACTTTCCTCACTATGATAATAAGCTGAAGTTCAGATATGGTGACCCCATTATGAATGGAAATGTCTTTTTTTTTTTAAGGACTAAGTGGGGAAGAGAAAAGGAAAGGGAAAAATCCATGTGAGCACCTTTTCTGTGTAAGACTCTGGGAACTGTAAAAATTGAAAATAGACTCTTTTTTTTTTTTTTTTTTTTTTGAGCGGGTCTTCCGCTTCAGTCCCAGCTAGCTTGGAGCTCAATATGTAGACCAGGCTGGCCTTGAACTCACAGAGATCCACCTGCCTCTGTCTTCGGACTGCTGGGATTAAGGGCATGTGCCACCACGCCCCACTTAAAGATGGTTCTTAGCTGCCATGTGGGTGCTGGGAATCGAACCCAGGTCCTCTGCAAGAGCAGTCAATGCTCTTAACCACTGAGCCATCTCTCCAGACCTGGAATTAGACTTTTTAATGGTAGTAGAAAGCAATACATCATATGAGTCACGTAGCTTTCATCATTCACTCCTCATGGAATCCCTTTCTTTTCAAGATAATGCATATGGCAAAACACTACGGCAACACCATGGCTGGGTAGTTCGAGGAGTTTTTGCGGTAAGTCACCCCTGTGTCCCCTGAAATTTGTATCAAAACAATGTGATGCATTGTGTGAGTGTGTGTGTGTGTGTGTGTGTGTGTGTGTGTGGCATTTCTGCTTGCTTTATTTTTAAGATATTCATACACATACAAAAATAAATAAATAAATAAAGAATAAAAAAAATTAAAAAAAGAATGATTTTTTTAAATTGCCAACTCATTTATGTTTATAGGCTTTTGGGGTGTGAAAATGCCAGCAATAGAAAATATCTAGACTCACAAAGACTTAAGAGTGAAGGAGTAAAGAGTCCGCTTTTCCTCTCCAGTGTTAGTGACCGTGGAGCTTTCCTTCTGAAGTGGTTCTCTTTCTGACAGGGAATAAAAGGCTGGGTGTCCATGCAAAGAGGTAGACAGGAAGCAGTCATCCTCAGCACCACTACCCAGTGACAGTGATAACTTCCAGCTCATAGCTCCCTCTGCTGCCCATTGGGTTCAGTCTTGTGAGCTCTCAGCTCTTGGTTTTTTTTTTTTACTTGAATTTTATCTTCAGGTATTAGCTGTCAGCAGGCATGACTAGGAGTCTCTTCTTAATCATTTATTACCATGGTGACAGTATTTATAATCACGTGTTTATTTCATGCTACCTACCATTTCTTCCTTCCAAGCATTTTATTTTATCTTCTTATCTTTTTTTTTTTTTTTTTTTTTAAATTTATTTATTTCTCTCTATCTCACTCTGACTCATTTTCTCTCTCTCTCCCTCTCTCTCTCTTTCTTTTTTGTTTTTTTGAGACAGGGTCTGCCTACTGTAGCCCCAGCTGTCCTGGAACTCAGTATATAGACCAGGCTAGTCTAGAACTCACAGAGATCTGCCTGCTTCTTCTTCCTAAGTGCTGGGATTAAAGGCACGCATCACCACGCCTGGCATATAAATTCTTATTTTTAAAAAATATTTTATTTATTATTTTATTTTATGTGTATGACTGTGTTGCCTGCATGTGTGTAAGTGCATCCATGTTGTGCAATGCCTGGAGAGTCCGAGGAAGGCATCAGATTCCCCTGGAACTGGAGTTCCAGCCCCTAAATTCATATTTTTTTACATTTAACTTGTGTAATTTTGTATTCTTTGCCCATGCTTAATAGACTCTTTCATGATTTTTATTGTTGTTTGTGGTGCTGGGGATCAAACCCTCAGCCTCACTCATGCTGGACAAACACCACTCCCCCAACTCCTATTATGACCATTTTTAATGCAATGAGAGTCTGAAAAAAATACTATTTTTAGTGACTGCATAATACTTCCCTTGTGTGAAAGAATTATAACTTGTTTAGTTCTCTCTGTTAGAGAGGTGAGCTGCTTGTATGTGGTCTTAGAAATAATACAGCATGGGGCTGGAGAGATGGCTCAATGCTTAAAGACCACTGATTGCTCTTGCAGAGGACCTGGGTTTGGTTCCCAGCACCCATATGATGGTAACAACCATCTGTAACTCCAGTTCCAGGGGATCCAACACCCTCTTCTGACCTCCACAGGCATTGCATGGCACAGGTGCACTACATTATGCAGGCAGTACTCTCATACACATAAAATAAAAATAAATAAAACATTTTTAAAAGAAATAACACAGTATTTATTCACATGCAGTTTTTACTAAAATTCTTACTTCTTAAGAATAGATTCCGGGAGCTGGAGAGATGGCCTAGCGGTTAAGAGCACCAACTGCTCTTGCAGAGGACCCAGGTTTGATCCCCAACATCCACATGGCGGCTGAGAACTGTCTGTAACTCCAGTTCCAGGGGAATCTGACACCCTCTTCTGACCTCCGTGGCATTGCATGACACGGGTGCACAAACCTACATACAGACAGTACATTCATACAAATAAATAAATAAATATTAAAAAAAAAAAAGAATAGATTCCTGGGGCTGGAGAGATGGCCTAGCGGTTAAGAGCTCTGACTGCTCTTGCAGAGGACCCGGGTTCAATCCCCAGCACCTACATAGCGGCTGAGAACCATCTTCAACTCCTGTTCCAGGGGAATCCGACGCCCTCTTCTGACCTCTGAGGCACTGCACAACTCAGGTGCACAAGCCTACATACAGACAGTACATTCATACCCACAAAAAAATAAATAAAAAATTTAAAAAAGTTAAAAAAAAAAAAAGAATAGATTCCTAAAAGAATTCTAAAAGAATTGCTATATCAAGTACCAAGAACTGAATTTGCAACTTACAATTTCGAATAGTTATCACGGACATACATTATTTTAAGCATTTGAGAAACATAAAGTTACTCATCTCCTGACACTGGGATGTCTCTTATTTTTTCCTTATAGACAAAGAAATCTCCACACAGAGGTGATATAGCCTATCTGCAATTTTGGAATATGAACATTTTGAAGGGGTTAGATATTTCCAGTTTTGAAGTTGCTGGTTATTAGGAAATAGATTAGGGGCCTGGAGAGATGGCCTACCAGTTAAGAGCGCCAACCGCTCTTACAGAGGATCCGGGTTCTATCCCCAGCACCCACATGACGGCTGAGAACCGTCTGAAACTCCAATTCCAGGAGAACTCCAGTTCCAGGGGAATCCTACACCCTCTTCTGACCTCCGCGGCATTGCACGACACGGGTGCACAAACTTGCATGCAGACAGTACATTTATACACATACAAAAATAAATAAAATAAAATAAAATAAATTTTAAAAAAAGAAATAGATTATTGGGCTGGAGAGATGGCCTAGTGGTTAAGAGCACCGACTGCTCTTGCAGAGGACCCAGGTTTGATCCCCAGCACCCACATGGCAGCTAAGAACCGTCTGTAACTCCAATTCCAGGAGAACTCCAGTTCCAGGGGAATCCGAGACCCTCTTCTGACCTCTGTGGCATTGCACGACACGGGTGCACAGACCTGCATGCAGACAGTACATTCATACACATACAGAAATAAATAAAATTAATAATAAAAAAAATTAAAAAAAGAAAAGAAAGAAATAGATTATTTTGAGCACTTGGCAACAGCCTTTTCAACAGATGAGTCAAGTCCTAGTCTGACTGGCCCTTGTCATCTCAGGATTGCTCTCCCAGGTCATCCCTACTTTGGAAGACTTACTGAATTTTCTAGTGTGCCAGTTAGCTAGTCTCAATTGCTCAAAGAAAATGTTTTTCCATCCAATGAATTTGAGTCATTTGCCATCCAAGTAGTAAACTTTTTCTTCAAATAATTAAAAAGTCTGCCAGCTTGGTTCACAGCCAGCCATCACTTGGCCTTCTTGGTTTCCTCCCCAGCCAGTCTGGAGAGCTGATTTAGCGCTGATCCCACCATTTTTCCCAGAGTGCTGGTTTAGCCATGGACAGAATTCTTGACTGATGTTTTTTCCCCAAGAGTTCTGAAGGCATTACTCTATTGTCCTCTAGCTTCCACAGACAACAACTAGAAAGCTTAATTTAATTCTTACTCCATTATATATAAATTGTTCTTCCCTTTCAAGGTGCTTTTATAATCTTTTCCTTCATGCTGTAAAAATTTTCATGGTAAACAGTTTCCTTTTCTTCATTATTTGAATTAGGGGGCTTGTCCTTCAGTTCTGGAAAGCTTCCTCAGATTATGTTTTGAATAACTGCTTTTCATTTTGTTGTCTCTGTTCCATGTACTCATACTACTTAAGTATTTATTATGTGCCAGGATAGGGGCTAAACACTTCTATATGACATTAATCTTTTTTTTTTAGTCATTGAGAATTTCATACTATATGTATTGATCATATTTGCCTCCACTTCCCCAATTCCTCCCAGATCCACCCCTGCTTCCCTATCCACACAACTTTATGTCCTAATTTTTTTCCTTAAATCCATTGAGTCCAGTTTGTGTTGTTCACACACTCTTGTGTATGTGGCTATCCAATGGACCATGATCAATCTAACAGGGGACCAGTCCCTTAAAAAAAACTGACTCTCCCTCTTCCAGCAGCTATCTGTGGCCAACAGTTCCTCAGCCAGGGGTGGGACTTTGTGCTCAACCTCCCCTCTCCATGCTGTGGTTTTTGTCTGGCTTGAGCTTGCATTGGTCTTGTGCATGCCATCACAGTCACTGTGTATTCATATTTGCACCTGCCCTGTTGTGCCCAGAAAACAGTTTCCTTGTATTCATCCACCACTTCTGTCCCCTCTTCTGAAATGATCCCTGAGCCTTTGGAAGAGGTATGATAGAAGTGTTCCATTTAGGGCTGAACATTCTGCAATCTCTTATTCTGTTATGGGTCTCTGTGTTAATCACCATCTATTACAGAAAGAAGCTTCTCTGGTAAGGGTTAAGAGATGCACTAATCTAAGAGTATAATGGCATCATTAATAGTTGGTTTAATACTACATTCAGTTAGCAGAATAGTAGTAGTAGGTTTTCCCCCTAGGACCTAGGCCTGTCCAGCTAGAGGTTCTTGGCCCCATTAACACTGCCAAGTGTGGTTTTTGTCTTGTGGATTGGGCCTTAAATCCAATGAGAAAGTGGTTGATTATTCTCATGACATTTGTGCCACTATTATACCAGTGGGCATGTCTTGCCAGTTTCAGAGCTCTTAGAAAGAAGCACAAGGTTGGGTTTATCACAGTTACAACCTGACTCCTACTATCAGTTAGTCACTTTTCTCACTGCTGCAACAAAATACCTGACAAAAGCAATTTCAGAAAAGGATTTGTTTTGGCCACAGTTTAAGGATATCATCCATTAGAGCACCTGGAGTTTGAGACAGCTGATCGCATTTCATCCACAGTCAGGCAGCAGAGAGAGCTAAATGCTGATGCTCCACTTGCTTTCTACTTTCTTGAGTGCTGCTGTTCAGCTTGCTTTTTATTCAGTCCAGGACCCCAGCCTATGGTACTACCCACATTTAGCATGGGTCTTCCTTCCTCAGTCAGCCAGTCTAGAAACTCCCTCATAGATATTCCCAGAGGTTTGTCTCCTAGGTAACTGTAGATCCTGTCCAGTTAACAATCTTTATTAGCCATTACAAATTTCTTTATTAAAAAATATTTAAGGGAGTATAGGAAATACTGTCCATGTCGAGAAGTAGCAGGAGACACAAAAACAAATGAAGTAGATGTGGAAGTGAGACACAATTGAAGTTCCCTGGAAGGCTAAGCACTTGCTAATAGACAGATGATGATGTGTGTACTGGTTGGTTGTGAGGATTTCAGGGGGAATAGTGTGGATCACACTGGAAAGTATGCTTTTTCTCTAGCAGCTTCTCTCAGCAGTCTCTGAGTTAGTGGCATCATTCATCATTAATTTGGCCCAAGTATACCCTTGCCTTTCCTAGTCTTTAAGTTATTTGATTTTGTGCTTAAAACGTAATTTAAAACAATATATGAATTAATTTAAAATGATATATGAATTAGAAGGGTATTCGTATTTGCTTGCCCCCTGTTCTACTAATCTCACTCTATGTGTGTGTGTGTGTGTGTGTATGTAAAAATGTAAAAGATGGTTGTGATACAGATTCTCATAGACAATTCTTTTGCAGTTAGCTCTGAGAGCAGCTCCATCCTATGAAGATTTTGTAGCTGCACTAACCATAAAGGAAGGTGACCACCAGAAAGAAGCTTTCAGTATTGGGATGCAGAGGGACCTCAGCCTTTATCTCCCTGCTATGGAAAAGCAGCTGGCCATACTGGACACTTTATATGAGATCCATGGGCTGGAGTCTGACGAGGTGGTGTGACAGCTACACAACAACACTTCCTAACTTCAGGGAATAAAGCTTGCTAAAGTGTTGTGTTGCCCTAGTTACTTTCCAGCAACAACTTCACCATTTTCCAACCCCTTTTCTTGGGGAGATGGACAGAAAGAAGCAAAACATAGTGTTTTTATATATAATTTTTAATACATATGAATTTCATGTATTTAAAATCAAGGTGCTATATATTTCAGTTCAATAGGCCTACTGGAAACCAAATCATAGCTATTACAGGCTTGAGTAGCAAGTAATAAGAGAAAACTTTACAGATGAATTTGTTAGTATTGTGTTTTATATTGTTCTGATTGTTAGTTTTATAGGGCCACCCAAACCCAAGCTGTATCAAGGACTGTAACACATAGCCATTGTTTAAAACAGCTAAGAATTTGACTGAACACTGGCGGGAGTGTAAGCCCTGTTGTTGAAGTAGTTATAGTATAAGAGTTCATTTTTCTTAGGCTTTCTTCAATGGGTCCCCTCCTCTGTAGCCCTGCTGGCGAGGACAGCTGTGTAGTGAAGAGGGTCGCACGTCGGTGTGATCGTGCAATTGTGAGAAACCATGAGCAAGAACTGCCATCTCTATTGCCAGGTGGGACACTGGCTCAAGGAGGTGAGTGGTGTGACCCCCCATACTGGAGGGCAGGGTAGAAAGGTGAAGTCATTTGAGATGACACATGCCATGCTTTGCCAGCACATTTCCTGTGCATTATCTGAATTGGACATCACAACAAAACTGGCACTCCAGGGGACTTTTATCCTACTTCAGAAGTAACGTTTAGAGGGAGGAAGATGTGCTCATATTCAAGGAGTTTCTTGTTTGATTGGTTGGTTTTTTGTTGTTTGCTTAGTGTCTTGCTATGTAGCTCAGGCTGGTCTCAAACTCATGATCCTCCACCTCCTGAGTACTGGAACTCGAGGCACTTACTGCCATGCCTGGCTGCATGTATTCTCTTCAACCAGAGGAGCCAAGTGGCTCCCAGGCTAGATCACCTCTGTATTAAAAAAAACATGAAGTGCTTTCCTAGGACTTGCCTGAAGAACCCAGATCTGGAGGTAGATTTAAGAATTTATTTACTTGGGAGGCAGAGGCAGGTGGATCTTTGTGAGTTCAAGGCCAGCCTGGTCTACAGAGTGAGTTCCAGGACAGCTGGGACTACAGGGAGACCCTGTCTCGAAAAGACCAAAAAAAAAAAAAAAAAAAAAAAAGAAAAAATTTAACAAATGTAAAAAAAAAAAAAAAAAAAATCACACTTTAATCCCAGCATTTGGCAGGCAAAGGCAGGCAGATCTCTGTGAGCTCAAGGCCAGCCTGGTCTACCTAGTGAGTTCCAGGCCAGCTGGGGCTACAGGGAAACCCTATCTCAAAAAGGCAAAAGAAAAAAAAAAATTACCTATTGATAAACTTCCCAAGTGATAATTAAGTACACAAAGTCAAAGAACCACTCGGTTAAATTCTAGTTTTCAAAATGCCCAGTCTTCTGCAAGAATTAAATGATATATTCCTGTTTTTCAAACAGGAAGAGGCCATCATTCAAGTAAAATAATTAATTGGAGAGTAATAAGTAAAGCAACAAATTCAAGTAGAACAACAGTACAAAACATGATACCAACAAATTCATTTGTCAAATAGGTATCCATTTCTTACAGAGTGTTACTCAGACTGGGGCCCTCCTTTCCCAGCAGTGAACCAAGCTGACTAGAGTGTACATAAAAAAGGAGCCATGGGTGCCTTCTTCCTCCTGATAGCAGGAAGGGGTGTTCTAGCATAAGCACTTCTTCCTCCTGATAGCAGGAAGGGGTGTTCTAGCATAAGCACTTCTCAAGGTAGAAGGTTATTCATTGGACAGACTCCGGTAAATGGAACAGCCGTGCACAGAGCTGTTCCTGCTATGCATCCCTGGGGCAGGAGAATCCTCTGCTAAGTGCAGAGATCTCTGTGCAGGGAGAGGCACTCTTTAAACAAATGAGCATTTACTCAAATTATTGAAGCAGTATGGCTGCACACAAGACATGTAGTTCTAGCTACTCAGGAGTGCAAGACGGGAGGATCCCTTGAGCCCAGGATTTGAAAGCCAACAGGATCTGGCCTCTTAAAATGAAAAATGTTTTCTAAAAAACAAAGCAAGCATTTTGCTTACATAAGACCTTCTAGAAAATAAACCTCACAAAGGGAGAAAGGTGCTGAACTGTCAGCTGCATATTCCAGCGTTCGCTGTTGGCAGCTGCTGAGGAGCACGCCACTCTGCTCCCACTCCCGTGAGAACTGCGTGTGGGTCTCTTTCTCTGGCTAGTGTGAATGTGAGGGTGTGGCAGGGCATAATTCTACTTCCTGCCTTTGACTTGGCCTCTTTAGAGGGAGAAGGAAGAGTCTTCGCTCATCTCTGAGAGAGGACATCTAGGCACTGCATTGTCAGTGGTTAATGCTCCCAGGAAACTGTTGTTATTGTGGTCATGCCAAGCAACTGCTGGTGCCTCCTGTTAGCTCCAGTGAACCCTGTGGTCTCCGAGAGGAGGTAGCCACTCAGGCAAGGATACCTCAGGTCTACATTGAGGCTCCGATGCGTACAAAAGGAAAGGCACCCTGCCCAGTTCATGTTTGTAGGTACTATCTAGGTGTTTACTCAATTTTTGGAGGAAATATTTAATATCACCTATGATTAGACCATATATCTTAAATCTCTTGAATAATTTCCATTTTTCAGGCCCCATTTTTCCAACCTTGTATGTTTTTTATCAGTATTTTGCATATTGTTTGCCTAAAAGGGTCCTTAAATAACCAGACACTGAACCTAAATTAAAGAATAGATTCTTCTTGACCTGAACTTTGCCACATGCAGAACTTCCGCTTGGATAAGTAATTGCTTTTTTACTTTAGGTATCATTCTGATTTGCAGTTAGTTTCTAAGAAAGGAACAATGAACAAGATACTTAAAGTCCTCCCCAGAGCCCTCCCAGGAGTTTTGAGACACCTAAGCTATCTTCACCCCACAGAGCAGTCAGCTTGCTCTCATTGTTCACATTTTTTTTCAAATTCCTTTTCTAACACAATCCTTATAGAGAAGGTGGAGCAAAGGGAAATGTGTCTTCCTAGACACTAGACTTGAATAAGTAGTGTTGACTTAGCTTATGAAGCACTGCTCTACTGAGATTCCATCAGGTCTGTGCTCCTCTCTACCCACCTCACCCTGTAGCAGCCCGGCTTTGTACCTGCTGGGATTAGTATGTGTTGAACTAAACAACAGCTTTTGAATCATGGCCAAGTCTTATGTTCTTTTGAAAACCAGTCTGGTTGATTATAGCTAAACCTAGTGAAAAATGAACTAGAAGATATCTTTAGGAGTAGAAACCAACTGGGTAGAAACCTAGGAGGAGGGGACCCCCACAGCAGCTCTGCAGGGAGTCCAGACGGTGCTCTGGGAATGTTGAGCACATGCACTCTGGAATTGGCTTTGCAGGGTACCTTTCATTGGGGTGTATGAATATGGCTTGTTACTTTGTCTGACTCATTGTGAACATGAAAGCATCCCCCATGGTGGGGGACATGTGAACTTGCTAGTTTAGTCTTGTTTTTCTCTTTTCTCTGCTGTGAAAATTGCCAGCAATGCCCCCACTAGCAAGGCCCATGTATCCTCACTTCTAGCTCTTGTGCCTCTTCAGCAGCACAGCAGCTAGCCTAGGTTAGCATCTGTCACCAACCTAACCAGACTGCCTGGGCTTCACACAGAACCTGTGTTACATTTATAGCTGTAAGGGCAAGTGAGGGTCAGCTTGCATGGCGCCTGGGAGAGCTGATCTGGGTGAGGGGTGGCGCTGGGAAAGTGTGCCCTTTTCTCCTTTGGTTGTCACTTCCCTGTACTTACTCAAAAAGCTAATTCTTTCAACTTCATCTCTTCAGAATAGTATTTATAATTAAGAAAAGTGTGCAAAGTTAATAAAGTATACTTTGTTAAATTTGAAGTAGGGAAGTGAGCTGAAGAAGTTTTTCTAAGGAAACGTGGTCTAGCTATAGAAGTCATAGCTGGGAGTAGTGGCACACACCTTTTATCCCAGCAATCTGGAGAAAGAGGCAGGTGGATTTCTTCGAGTTCTAGGACAGCTGGGGCTGCAGGGACACCCTATCTCAAAAAGACAAAAAAAAAAAAAAATCATACATGAAGAAATTTCAGATAAAGCAATGGAGAAGTCAAAGGGTTGTGAGCAATACAAATAACATAAGACATTTTACGAAACTTCCTGGAGGAAAACTTTTCCTAAAAACATTTCCTAAAGTAGCATGTCCTACAGGCACTTGGCTGCATAATGGTGCATTTCTGAATCATTGATTCACACTACTTGCTTCAGATTTTAGTCATAGGTTACGGTACTTCTGTGTCCCTAGCCTCACGTTTCTTTTAAGATTAAATTTTTTTTTTTTTGAAAAAAAAAAGCTTTTTTATTTGAAAGTTTTTAGATGTAGAATTTCTAAGTAAATAAAGTCGAGATTAAGCCATTGTTTTGTTAGATGATCTTACATTTGACTCTACAGGGCCTGACCTGAGATATTCTGTGATACTGTTGTCTGTACACATTCGTGTGCGGCAGACCTCCATCCCTGTGAAATGTACAGAAAATGCTTTATAACTTCTGCTTCCATATGACCCTTTATAACCTGCAGTTGCTTACTCAGGGGTTTCATAGTAATGACATAAAAATACTTACTACACATCTAATGGTGTTTTAAGACTGTCTATAACAAAGTCTCGTTAAGGGTCCTTTCAACATCTCCATACACGTACTCTTCACCAGACCTTCCCTGGAAATGTTCCTGGTCCCATCCTGTCTAGACAGCATCCTGTGGAGAGTGACCATTTGCATGATTTCTTGTTACTCTGCTGCATTCAAGCACTCTAGGGCATGATTAAATGGTCATTGATGGTGCCTCTCTGGTACAAGTGATGCATGCATTGATCTCTCTTCTCCACTGTCTGTATATCCATTACTCAAAAGGGAAAAAAAAAATGGCACTGTTCTGCAATGCAAGCTTTCAAAATTCTTACAGACTGTGGGTCCTTATGAGTCACTTCTCTTTCACAGTGAAAACTTTTCTTAGAAGCTATGTAAATCTGCTCAATTTAAATGTCTCATGTAAAGTGTGGTCAGTATTCCTCCCTGTATATATACCTTCAGGCCGGGTGGTTCCCCCCATTCTGGGATGGATAGCCTGATCTCATCCACACAGACCCTTGTGCGTGTGACTGTTGACAGGTGTAGATGGAGTCAGTGATGAGAAGGGTTAGCTAGACAGCTGATGAGCCAGCCTCGTGGCATGGGTAGTATGATTCTGACATGTCATGAGAATTTCACTAGAATGTCATTAAACAGCCCAACTACCTCATGTGAAACTGGCTGTGGACAATCTATGTTAGATGGGAAATGTGTTCAGAGTCATTTACTCTGATTAATAGATTGAACAGAACAGAATGGTGTCTCTATAAAGAAGCATGTTATACCAGATGCCAAAGGCTAAATTATACATAAATTTCCTTGGATTTAGTTTTTGGTGTTAAATTCCACACTTCAGTATTCTTCTGAATGTTGCTAGTCTCGTAGATCCATGCACTTTGAGTAGCTGTCACAGTCTTACATAACCTGTTCTTGTTCTTCAGTGTTTTGAGTGAATATCATAATGCCAATAGGAAGCAAGTTAAACTACAAAAATGTCAGATGGATGCTTAATTTAATGGACCTTTACTTAGAATATAATGTATTGGAGCCTTTTAGGACCAACTGCTGAATGAAAATTCCATGTGTAAATTTGTTTGCTTCTCTGTCCATGTCATTATTCTCAATCCCATGGGAAAGTAGGGGTGGGTTTTACTTTCTTTGGAAAATGTTTGAAAACATGTCAGATTTTATATTCCTTAGTTACCAATAAACATATTTTCAGAATATTGAGAATACGTGTCTGCTTAGTTTTATGTGCCAGTAAGAAGCATCATTTATGGACTGTGCATGTCATGTCATGCTGGCCATCATCTTGAGCCCATCCTAGTCACGAATCCCCTTCTCCTAACAAGCACTGTAGTTATCTTCAGGTTACAAATGGGAGAACTGGGCACAGACTGGGAAGCCCTTTGCCTATTACCCACAAGTAATGAGGAATGGAGCAGGCTATAAACACCGCTGCCCAACTCGAAGATCTTCGTAAAGCATCCTAAAACCTCCAGGTAATTTTGAAGCATCAGTAAATGTAATGACATCTCTCTCGGTGTTTCAAGCATTCTAGAAATACTTGCTCCGTTTAGGCATAGTTTTGTTCCTCTTCGGCATGGTGCAAGTCTGTTTTCAGAGAAGTCGGCAGCAGTTGGGAGAGGCAGCGAGCACTGCAGCCAGGAGCCGCTGACTTCTCCCCTGGCCCCTCCCCTCAGGTACAGCCAGACCCTTGAGTGCACAGAAAATTTTAGGAGAGGTTTGAGAGAAGCAGAGTCTGTTAAGTAGAGAGAAGAGATAGTACACAGTTCAGATTTAAGCATAGGATTTTGGGAGTTGACATTTTAATTTTTCTTACATTCATATGAGCAGAGAAGATGTCCATGCCCTTTCTGTGGGTCACACCACACAGACGTGCCCACACTGTCATTACTCTAGCGGCACAAAGTGGAGCCTTTGGACCCATGAGGTTCACGTTGATACCTGAAGAATGTAGATGAGCTGGCACAGACACAGTTCACATTGCAGGTTGGCTTCTGTGTAAAGCTGTCTTCCCTAGCGAACAGAGCTGCCACATCTTTGCTGATACTTGTGTGTGGCCAAATTTAGGACATTTTGTTTTAGCTTTAGAGTTCAACTTGTCAGAAACTATTTTAGAATCTTAGATGTTGACAGTCTTTCATGGGATTACCTTAGAGGTAGCCTCTCCACCCTTATGCCCCCCCCCCGACTATTGAGCTTCAGAAGGCCAAACCTCCTTCCTAGAGTTTCCTCAGTCACTGAGGAAAATGGGGTGATCTTCCCCCTGGTTCTGACTTAGGCCGTTCTCAACTGTCCTTGCAATCGCATGGCCCTGGAGACCAGTCTCCCTTAGACAATCTTCAAGTTACACTTGAGATGCAAGCTACTCACCTGGGCTGTGGACTGCTAACTGCAGCCTAGACCTGTTTCCTGATCATCTCCTTAGCAGTCCTTTTACCTGAGACCCCAGACCTAGCCTTGTCGCTATTTAAACTTCTCTCCAAGTCAGTGTCATCACCAGTATTCCCATCTCTCAGACAGGAAACTCAGATGCCCTCAGTTCCTTCTGCTCTCTCTCTACCTGTCACTTCTGTCTCTAAGACCTCCTTCCACGTTCCCAGAGTTGTGGCTTGATCTCTGAGTGGTCCTTTTTGACTGGATTATCATGTCTTCCAAACCCAAAATGTTCTTTGTGGCTCCATGCCATGATTCAAGCTCCTTCACAAACTTGGAACGCCATATCACTTTTCCCATTTCTGGAAGATTCTCCCAAACTGTTAGACAAAAATCCCAGTCATAAGTTTCCTCTCAGTACTGCCATGACTTGAAGGTGGCTGGACCAATTCTTTGGTATTATTTTCTAGTTATTGGCATAGCTGCTGCTGACCCTGAACTTCAGATACTGAGCACCTGATGGTGCCTTCTCTGTGGGAAGATTTGAAAAGTGTTTGAGAAGCTGGGTATCACCTCAAATGGTTTCTTCTTCCTGAATCTTTCCAGTGTGGTAGTACTGTTATCCAGATAGAGAAAACTACATGTGAAGCAGTACCATGTGCATTTCTTCAGTTCTTTTCTGTTGTCTTGGATATTTGAGCAGTACTTTGAGAGACTGATCTCTCTCTCTCTCTCTCTCTCTCTCTCTCTCTCTCTCTCTCTCTGCACGTGTGCAGATACATTCTTTGTTCTTATAGGAGCATAGGTGACTCAAAAACAGCTATATCACTGACTGAAAAGTCCCATTCCTGTCATGGATGATGACCTCATGAGAGCTACATCATGAAGTTTCAGTTAACTTTCTGTCTTTTTTTTTAAGTTAAATCTTTTTTTAAAATTTTTTATTTATTCTTTATGTGTATGAATGTACTGTCTGCATGCAGGTCTGTGCACCCATATTGTGCAGTGCCACGGAGGTCAGAAGAGGGCATCGGATTCCCCTGGAACTAGAGTTAAAGATGGTTCTCAGCCGCCATGTAGGTGCTGGGGATCGAACCCAGGTCCTCTGCAAGAGCAGTCAGTGCTATTAACCGCTAGGCCATCTCTCCAGCCCCTTAACCTTCCATCTTTGATGTGCTCTAGCACCCTAACCCCCAAATCGCATGCAGCTTGGGGGGAGGAGGGAGTAGATGGCTGGAATCCCAGATATTTTGCTTATTTTTGTTGCCATGAATTCAAAGCCAAGTTATTCTGTAGGTCACCAAGGATGTCTGTGCTCCACAGAGGCCCATGGTCATGTCATGCCTAGAGGAAATAGCTATACCCCAACCACTTCTCCATTCAGAATTATCTCAGATGCAGCACTTTCTGCAAGTATAGAAGATATAATAGTCTGTCTTCAATAGTGCCTATAGTAAAAGCCTATTTTTTGGCTCTAGAATGTCCCCCCAAGTGTCTACATGTTCAAGAGTTGAGCCCCTGAGTGGTGCTATTGGGAGGCAGTAAAACCTTTGGGAGGTGGGGCCTAGTGCAAGATCTTTCGGTCATTGAGGGTGTGCTCTTGAAAGGGATTCTGAGGCCCCTTCTTCTCTGCCTTTCTTCTCACTCTTGGCTTGTGATGCAAGTTTTGCTCTAGTACACATTCTCACCATGATTTACTACTGCCTTGCCTCGGGCCCAAGTCAACAGGGCCAATTGATTATAGATAGAAACATTCAAAACTCTAAGCCAAAATCTTTGTATGAGCTGATTATCTTGGATATTGAAAGCTAACCCTATACATATGGTTACACTTATGTGCTCCCCATTGTCCCCTGTACAGACTAAAGACACTGCAGGGTAGGGTTATATTTGGCTGGTACAGCACTGTGTGGCTGTGGGGCATCACAGTAACAAAATACTTTCATATCAGCAGGTGCTGAGTGTCCCGTACTCTTCCACCCCACACCTTCTCACAAGAGGCTCCCCGCCATAGCCACCCCACAGACCAGCACCTACAGGAGTAAGATCAGACTTGGCAAGGAACCTCTGACCCTGTCTAAGAGCTATGGCCAGCCTCTATTCTCATGGTCAATATCTGTGTCATAATGCTCGTTAAATATTTTAACGTTACCCATGTGGGAAAGCATATAGAACATAGGCTCAAAAAAGAGAAGCAGATGCCAAATACGATGGGAAATATGACAAGGGGCATATACGGACACAGTATGAAAGCAAATTATCTGAACACAGTGGGTTACCTTAAATAAAATGATTTGGCAAGCAATGTGTAAATGTGCTACAGTCAGAAAGGGGGCATGTGGGGAACAGATGGAACCAATTTGGAAGAAAAGCTAATCCAACAGACAAAAGTTCCTGCAGGTGTACTATGCTCTCAAGAAACTTAGAACATGGATACATAAACATGCATTCAAAGACGAGCAGATGGAAGAACAGAGTGAGAGGAAATGGCAGACTGCAGAACAACATGAGCAAAGAATATCACAAGAAATCAATGAGCTAAAAATAGAAAGACCCAGGTGTGGTGGCACACACCTCTAATCAGTACTTGAGAGGTCGAGACAGAGGATCCTGGATCTGAGGCTAGTCTAAGCCACATAAGAAGACCCTGTCAGAAATAAATAGGTAGGTAAGTAAATAAAGTACAGAAACATGTTATCATGTCTGAAAACAGAAAAAAAAAGCCTAAACTGACAAGTAAAAGAAGGATTTTTAAAGTACTTTAATGGGCTGGAGAGATCTCTCAGCAGTTAAAAGCACTGGCTGTTCTTATAGGGGACCTGAGTTTGGTTCCCAGAACCTACATGGCACCTAACAACTGCCCTCAACCCTAGTTATAGATTATCCAATGCCCTCTTCTGACCTCCATGGGCATTCCACAACATACGTGCTCTTACATACACGCAGGCAATGCATTCATACACCTAAAAAATAATATAATTTAAAATGGTCAGGGACCATTGAGAAGAGGGGGCAGAAAGATTGTAAGAGTCAAGGAGGAGGTGAAGTCTTACAGGGTCCTAGTACCTTGCACATATGAACTTACAGCAATGATGACAGCATGCACATGATCCATGCAAACACAAACATGAAAACCCAGCATAGAACTGTGGAAATGGGCAACAGGCCCCAATCTTTGCCAAAGAACTGTTGGGGAACTGATTACTGCTGGGTAAGGAAGAGCTGATCTTTAAGGGAGTGACTCTAGATAGGCTGACTTGACCCCACTGGATGAATGTGCACTGAAGGACATCAGGAAATACTAACTTGACTTGATAGGCCTTAGCATAAATAACAGAATGCATGAAATCCAGTGTGTGGGGGGACTATGGGAGGGTGCTGATGGAGAAGGGGGTATAAAGATGATTAAGATATTGTGTATGAGGTACACAATTCATTAAAAAAAGTATTGTGTTCTTTATATACTGCTGGTGGGACTATAAACTGGTGAACCTATTATGGAAATCAGTATGGAGGTTCCTCAAAAAATTAAAAGTAGACCTGCTATATGATCCACCAGTGCCTCTCCTGGGAATACACCCAAAGGATTCTAAGTCAGAACACTATGGAAACACTGTAATTCACAGTTACCAACATATGGAGTAAGGCTACATACCCCTCAACAGATCAATGGACAAGGAAAAGGTGACACACACACACACACACACACACACACACACACACACACACATATATATATATACACGATGGAAGTTGGTTCAACTGTAAAGAACAATAAAATTATGGTATGACATATAACATGAAATCTGAAGGGCAATTATGAGAAAGAAGGAAGAGGTTTGAGGTGGGGACACAAGAGAGTAGTGGATTATGTCTGTCAGGAAAGCAAAAGGGGGGAAGAAATAGGAGAGAGCAGGGATCCATGAGAAGACAGTTTGGTGGTGAATAATAATGCAGGAACTTGTGTATAAAAAATATAGAGCCAGGCATGGTGGTTCACGCCTTTAATCCCAGCACTTGGAAGGCAGAGGTAGGCAGATCTCTGTGAGTTCAAGGCCCATCTAGTCTACATAGTGAGTTCCAGGCCAGCTGGAGCTACAGGGAGACCCTGTCTCAAAAAGACTGAAAAAAAAAAAGAAGAAAGGAAATAAAAATATAATGGTCTATTTTCAAGACAAAACTGCCTCAGTCGGGTTAGGTCCAGGTCCAGGTAAACAGAAAAACACTGGGCCTGTGCCAGTGTCTACTAGGCAAGCTCCCTACACCCAAGCTAAAAGTTTAGTGTAGAGAGCCTAGGTTGCCCAATGACCTGCAAATGTAGCAAAGTCCATGCATGTGAAAAGCCTTTTAAAAAAATAGGATGGAAAACAAACCTATGCACAGTCTTTTTGAGAAACAGACAAAATGGCAGATGGAGTATCAGATTGTAACCCGCTGATTACTCAGCCAATGAAGGAAAGAAGGAAGGCAAGGCACTGCCTTCAAGGTTATAAAACTTGTTCTCTGAGCTCAGACTAGGCACCCACCATTCGTCTGGGTTGTTGTCTAATGAACTGCCTGGTTTTCACTGTTCGGTCTCCATTGCTCATTATTATGAAGTGGGGGTGGGAGTCCCCATTCCTCACACTGGGTAACAGAACCAGTGCTGAGCCATGGCAACACTGGAAGTCACCTACACTATGCAATGCTCTTGAAGCTTGTTATTAGAATAATAGCTCCCATCCTTTTGTGCTGGGAATGGACCCAGAGCCTTGTGTATGCTAAGCATGTACCCTGAGCTACACCCCAGCCCTCCTCCATCTTAAAATAAAAGGACAGCATGCTTATCAAACAAAAGCCCATTCACATACAAAGTAAACCTCAATATTATAA
Source organism: Rhizomys pruinosus (assembly GCA_009823505.1). Lineage (NCBI taxonomy): Eukaryota > Metazoa > Chordata > Mammalia > Rodentia > Spalacidae > Rhizomys > Rhizomys pruinosus. Next base: position 608,853 of record VZQC01001084.1, on the reverse strand, counting down.
ACCTTACAAATATAAGCAATAAATTGAGAGTGGGGAAGGCTGGTAGAAGAGCGCAGTCTTCAGTTTTCACAACAGAGTGGCAGAGTTAATATTGTTTAAAACACACCCACCTACTAACTAATAATGTTGGACACTTTTGGCATTCTTTTAAATAAACTTAAAGGGATTTTTATTGATTTTCTTGTTTTGTATTTTTTTTTTTTTTGAGATAGGGTCTCATAGCCCAGGCTGGCCTCAAATTCCAGATTCTTCTGACTCAGCCTCCCAATTTCTGGGATTACCAATGCAGCGTCCATGCACGTGCATGTATACACACACACACACACACACACACGCACACACACACACACACACACACACACACACACACAAACCTCAGCTATTTAAATCAATATTTTGGGGAAACAAAACATGGTTCAGATAAAGGTGGTGTGGGTTCTGTGAGTGCAGCAGAGTCCCTCTCAGATCTTGGTGAGCTTAATTTGGGAGCTGGACTGCCAAGAGATCAGCAGTCACCAAAGCCACCCTGTGGCTTACAGGCTCCTTGCTGAATGCCAAAGGAGGGTGAGGAACTTCAGCCAAGGAGGGAGCAGAGCACAGGGAGGGCTATTAAGGAAGAGTGAGGTCAACGTCTGTGAGAGGTGCCAATGCAAAGCACAAAGAGGGAAGGGATAGTTTATTCTGGAGCCACATCTGAGTGACCATGGCCTGGGAACACAGATTCAAGTTACCCCAAATCCATGTACCAGTGTGGAAGAGTTTCATAACATTTTTATAGTGAGAGAACAAAGAAACTGGAGAGCTGGCTCAGCAGTGAGGAGCACTGGCTGCTCTTGCAGAGGACCCAGGTTCAATCATTTGCATGGACTGAAAGTTCTGAGCCCATGAGCCTAAACGTAAGTCTTTTCTCAATTTATTCAGGCATTTTATGTCAGTGACAGAAAGCTGACACCCTAGAAGCTCCAGGCACATTATTTTGAATCTTGATCTCACCACACTTCATTTCCCCACTGATTATTTCTTTACCAATATGGAACTATTATATCCCATTTTATTTATATTTTTTTTGGTATTTTTTGAGACAGGGTCTCCCTTTTAGTCCCAGCTGGCCTGGAGCTTGCTCTGTAGACCAGGCTGGCCTTGAACTCACGGAGATCTGCCTGCCTCTGCCTCCCAAGTGCTAGGATTAAAGGTGTGTGCCACCATGCCCAGCCCCCAAATATCCCATTTTATATAACTCAAGAGTGTTACAACATTCTTTGAGTCTCAAGGGGAAAACTGAACTCTCAGCGACACTTAGAGACTTGGCCAGTACATCTGAAACAAATGGGAAGTTGGGAGAAGCCATTTGGAGCAGTGCCAGTCCTCTTGCAGGAGCCAGGGAGACTCAGCAGCAAGGGGTTTTGCACATGAGTTGGCTGCAGTCACTTGCTCACTCAGAGGAGCTGAAAGATTTCTTTCTTTGTGCTGCTGTGAGTTGGGAAATGAAATGTTAGATCTTTCCTTGTCCCAACAAAAGCATCTAGCAATAGAGCTGGAGCTCAGCTGTGCTCAGGCTGATCAAGCTGGCCAGCCCTCGATGGCAGGTGAGTGGATGGATCAGTGAGCTTTAGTAAGATGTGTTTGTTTGTTTTAAGGCCCTCTAAGCACTATTTGGTAAAAAAAAAACAAAACTTTTTTGCCCTATATTTACAAGGCATGTGCAAAAGCAACTTAGGACCCTTTCCCATTGTGCCCCAAAGTTTCATAAAGTCTCAAATCCTCACGTTGTCCGTATGGAACGACGGACACCAGACTGCGGGGCTGGCAACCACTTTCATTCCCAGTGCCATCGTGATAGGGATCATGAGATGTTCAGAGGGTCAAATCAGGGATTGTACATAACCTACATGGTAAGTGTCCTGCAGAGGGTCAGAGCTCCAAAATGAGGGCTGGATATGGCAGAGTGTACCCTAGTCCTAGCTGAGTAGAGGAGGAAGTGGGAAGATTAGCTGAAGACCCTATGTAAAAAAATTAACAAATTAATCTCCCAAACTGATAGAAGTATACCTAGAGATCCAGAGAGTGTCCCTGTTCTCTAGTTACCAAGGGATGGTTGACAAACATGTACCTTCCAACCCCTGGATACACAGAACTCTACAGCAAGAGGAAATGTGGGCAGCAGACAGGAGCACAGGGCAGAGACCCAGAGCAGGAGAGAAGACTGGGTGCCGGGGCTACTGCCTGGGGCCAGCCCCATGCCTTACTGCTGCTACTTAGAGAAGTCATGAATCCTGCTTTATTTGAAGCTCATTGAAATCAGTGTTCACATCACTTGGAACCAAAATAAGCCTGAGTTTTGTGGTAAGCTCTAACATTTGCCAGGTTGGCACACCTCTTGATGTTTTCTACCTCCATATGGCCATGGTCCTTTACGGTGAAGCTCACAGAAGAAAGCACATCTAAACCGGAGCCATCTGGGGGACCCAATTTAATCCCAAATGCTCCAGCATGACACTGGGCTAAGATTTGGGCTTCTGTCAGCTTTTATCTACTTCCTGAAAAACAGTTCCAATCATGAACACTGCTACACTAGTAACCACTTTAGGAAACTTTATAGACACTGTCTCACCCAACTCAGAATAACTAGGAAGGGGGAGACGGTAGCAGCTGCATCTGGAGGTGAGAAAAGAATCCAAGCGTTGCCTGCTTTGCTCAAGGTGAGTGACAAAGCTTGGGAGAGGACAGTGGTGGGACAGACAGCTGGCTCCTCAGGACACTCCTTTACTGCTGTCACTGTGCATATGTCTCTATGTCTTCTGGTGTAAGAAAGACTTTGGAATCACACAGACCTGGCATTGGATCCCCCCTGCCGCTCCCCTACAATGGGGCCCTGACCTTGTCAGCTCCCTTCTCGTAAGTCACTTTCTCCTCTCTAAGTTGAGCATCTCTGATCTAAAAGCCTAAAATCCAAAATTTTTTGAGTGCTGACATGATGCTACCCAACCCATGACAAGTCAAAGCCAAAATGCAGTCCAGCACTAGGAACATGATGCAAATCACCTTCAGTTGTGTGTACAGGATATATATGGAGGCTAGCAACCTGCAGAGAGATGACTGTCTCCACTCATAACAATATTGGAAGAGCTGGATGAGGCAGCATATTCAATCCTGGGCATGTTGCCTCACACACTGGACGGACAATAGCTTGGTCCAACTGTAGCCCAAAGTCTCCTAAGGTCAGCTGACAGCCACACATAATAGGTGTCTGTGAGGATCCTTCTGAGGATGAGAGTAAAACCTCACTGGGCTTGGTACAAGCAGATCTGGATTCTGGTCCTGCCTTTGTAATTCACAGTGTGGGTTATGCTGGGAAGGCACTTAACCCTTCATCCTTTGTTTCTGTATTGGGCAGGGAGATGGGTCCTGAGTATCATGTGAAATACCTTTTGCCAGCACAGTTCAGGTTGGAGCAGGGAAGGACTAGATGTGCACTGTAGTGGTGGAGTAAGGATGCACGTCCATGCGTCTGATGGATACCTAACTCCTTCTTGGCTGACGCTAACAGGAAATTACAGGAATAAATTTGTCTATAGTCTGTTCATAAATGATATTACTTATATTATGGCTTCTTCTAAGACCCTTTCAGTTGTTTGAGTTAATCAGCTAAATATTCAGGATTGGTAGAATGGCGGGTTGCTAGCTTAAAAGGATACCTATAATATCTCAGATTTGACACTGCTGAACAGGCTTCCAAGATGATGCCCAAACCAATTATCCTGTTGAAAGCAGGGACAGGTAGCTCTTAAGGCGTCCCTCAGCTTATGAGTAACCAGTGCCCACTGGGTTATTTCCGAGACTCTAAGAACCGGCCTGGGTCCCTGTGGAATGAACAAGTAGTCTGTACATAGCCAAGGCAAAGCAGTGATTTCTAATTATGGGGCCACAGTTCTGAAATATCTTGCCCATCCTGCAGCAAAGACTTTTGTGGGTGTTGCCAAACCCCAAAATTCTGAAGTCAGTGATGATACCACCTCAGAGGCCCTGCTGCTGAGTCTCTGAAGCAGTGTGTAGAGGAAGGTTTGAACTCCCACGTCATTGCTGGCGTTTCTCACATAGCCGTAAGTTGGGTACTAAAAGATCAGAGTTTGCTGTGACTGTGAACAAGCGCAGTAAGTGGACGAGAGGAAGGAGGAAGGAACCGAGGTGCTCTGTGACAGCCCTGAGCTCCACCTGACCTCAGAAGGCGGTCTTCACCAGGATGACACTGATGTCACGCTCTGTGACTGGCTCTAGCTTACAATGACTGGGATCAGGAAGGTGCAGTGTGGAGTCCTGGAGGGCTCCCAGCTGGTGGCGAGAGTCTCTCCTGTTGGGTGTCAATTGCATCCAAATCACAAAACCCCCACGTCTACCATCTTAGACACTGAGCTCATGCTGAAAGCAGAGAAAAGACTGTTGAAATCAAAGTCCACTCAGTGCGGCATTATCAGGAGATTGTCTATGCTGAGTGGAATTCTCTGTGACAGGGGAGGGAAAACCCATCATTCTGGAGCCTAAGTCTTTGTGTCCAAACCCCCAGCTGGGCCACCCAGTCCTTTGCTGATCTGGACACATTCTATGCTGCCCAGGTGTCTGAGGAGAGGATCCGAAGAGTGACAGTGACGGCCTGTGGAGACGCAACCCAGACCTGTGTGAATGCTCTGACTCCAGACTATGTACTTGAAGAGACCCAGACTGCAGGCAAGAAGTACAGTTTCCTTGCTGGCTGCCACGAAGCCAGACTTGCACCTTATTTGTCCATGGCAGTGCTGAGCCCTTTACAGAGAAGACGCTGCAATCCCAACGTAGCATATTGTGACATCAGGAAGACCATCGAGAACAGCTCAGTAGTGGCTGGTTTGGAGACCATCAAGACAGTACCCGTGGGATTACCCAAGGACCATGCCAGGGAAACAGCAGCTGTTGATTGGGGCATTGCCAAGGCTTTAGGGATTATTCCATGCCAGCTCTGTGGCAGTGCTGGCTCAGACATCCTCAACAAGCTTGGGCTCGGCACATGCTGAGGAGCATGTGGCCCTGAGTGAAGATGAACAAGGACACTGCTACAACCTTGAAGCTGAGCAGGAGCCAGGCATGATGCCAGCCAACACCTTGACAGCAGCCTCTGAGGCCATCGTGTGCCTGTGTCCATAGAAGAGATGAGAACGCCCACTCCACTGTGGACACTCTGCCAGCTGTTGGCTGGAGCTGAGGCCAAGGCCACCTCCATTGAGAGGCACCCAGCATGCCTTACAGCTGGCTGACAGTAAGTATAGTCACTCTCCAAGAATTGAATTAATGGTGAGGAAATATTTTTTTTTGTTTTTTGTTTTTTTTTTTTTTTAGTCTTTTTGAGACAGGGTCTCCCTGTAGCCCCAGCTGTCCTGGAACTCTCTCTGTAGACCAGGCCGGCCTTGAACTCACAAAGATCCACCTGCCTCTGCCTCCCAAGTGCTAGGATTAAAGGCGTGCACCACCATGCCCAGCGGCGAGGAAATATTTGTAATTAGTTCACTCCTCTCACAAGGTGTTAAGTAAAACTTAAGGTAATTTGCTGTCACTCACCCAAACAGCATTCTCTGTCTCCTATAGGCCCATGCCAGTTCCCTGCATTTCAAGACAAGTTCAGTTAGCAAAAGTGTCACCACACCAGGCAATGAACAGTCACACAGATGAGTTTCTTTGGTATGGCAATCCCATGTCAGGTGCCTTAGAAACACTCTTTCTGCTCTCCAGGATTCTGTGGCCCAATAATGGACAGAAGATGCATTCTTGAATGACCATGCTATAAAACGAATGCAAATGTAAATAAGTATAAGCCCAGTGCTTTGGGAGCAGGTAGGGCCTGTGCCCATTTAGTTGGCTGCCTGGGAGAGGCAGTAGCAAGACTTATGTTCAGGGATGGGTGCACCAAGTAGACACTCTGGGCTACAGGCAACTGAAGCCCGGAGCAACACTGCTAACCATCTTCCCATCGTGGATTTTTGTAAAGCACTGCACCCATTTGTGGAATGTACATTCTTTTCAAGTACATGAGACACATATCAAGTTAAGTCACATGCTGAACCATCAGCAAGTCTAAAACCCTTGATCTGAAGAAAGATTCTTAGGAGGCCAGGGGCAGCTGTGTGACTCTTCAATAATCCATGAAACGGGGCAACTGGGTGGCCAAACCAGACCAAACCAACAGATTGCACTACAAAACTGAGTGTTTCCTGAAGTGTCAGCAACTAGCTGGGTCAAAGCAACAGAAATGTATTCTTCTCCGGGTTTGAAGCTAAACATCTGAAATAAAGTCTGGCAATGAGGGTACCAGAGGAGAAGAATGTCCTGCATGTTTTCGTCCTCCCATGGTTGCTGATAGTTCTTAGCATCCCTAGCACGTGGCTGTGTTGCTGGTGTCTCTGCCTCCATCTTTACATGGTCACTTCCTGGCTTTCCTCACGTGGACACCGTCATTGGCTTTAGAACTCATCCTGATTCACTATGACCACATTTTAATTGCATCTGCAATGACTAGATCCCCAAATAAGAACACATTCACAGATGCCAGAGACTAAGATTTAAATAAATCTGTTGGAAAGACAGTTCAACCTACGGGGTAATTGACCAAATAAATAATAAATAATAATGAAATGAACTAAAATAAAACCGCACTTAGCTAGTTTTTATCAACACCACAAATCATTTCAATGATGGAAGAAAAGAGTTCAACAAATGGTGCTGGAACAACTTCCATCTCCATGGGGAAAAAAATGAACCCCAACCCACACTTCACATCACACACAACGTATTTGAGATAGATCATATGACTGAATTTGTAGTAGTGGAAATTCTAGATGGGGCTTCCCCAGGGAACACAGGGCAGTACATATGAACCTGGGGGAGGCAAGAATTTTCCAGGATACATTAAAAAATGATAAATTGGACTAAAACTAAACTAAAAGCTTATATTTATGGAAAATATGCTCTTAAGCAATTACAGATGGAAGTCAACATCACGATACATAGAACTAGGGAAAAGTGTGTTCATAGTATGTAAAGGACTCTAACAGCTTAATGATAAAACAATAGAGAAGAAATTTAAATGCACAACAATGAGCAAATATTTTACAAATGACTACATATAATGTCAGTAAAATATGAAAAAGTTTCAATCTCATTAGTCACAAAGGATATGTAAATTAAAACTAAAATTAAAACTACCCAAGCACTAGTATCGCTAAGGTTAGAATTAAGGAGAGAAAAACAACAAATGTTAGAAACTGGCAGGCTCACACATTACTACCCAGAGTATAGAACAGTCTATCTTCCCTTAGAATTGTTCTGGTACTTGGAAACCAGTCTAAATAGATTTTTAAAAAATTTAGAAAATTCCCATAAATCTTTAGGAAATACACAAAACACAACAGAAAATCAAGAAGCATAAGCAGATACCTCACAGAGGAGGAAATATAAGCGAGGGTGTGGGAAGAGTGGGGCTGGCGTGGCCCACGCCTGGGCTCTTGCAATGCCTCATCTGTGGCTGCCTGCTTCTGCTTCTGCTTCTGCTTCTGCTTCCTTTTCCTCTCACGAGTGTTTGCCTGTATGTATGTAAGTGCACCACATGCATGCAATGCCCAGAAGAGGGTGCCGGATATCCTGGGACAGGTGCTATGGGCAGTTGTTAGCTACCATATGGGTGCTGGGAACCAAACCCAGGTTCTCTTCAAGAGCATCCAATGCTCTTAACCACTGAGCTGTCTCTTCAGTCCCTCTTCTCACTCTTTAATTCTAGTGACACTGGTCATATAGGTAGGGAATATCTTCTTGTAGATTGTGGCTTGTCTTTTTACTTTGTGTGACATGTGCTTTAATACAAATTTTTTATTTTAATATGATAAAATGTAATTTGTTATTCTTTTATGATTAGTGCTTGGTTTAGAAACCATCTATTATTCTTATGAGTTTTTTCCTAATAATTCTGTAACTTCCTCTCCTGGAAAATTAGTTCTGTATGGAACAACATCTGTATGAACTTTCTCTTTTTTATTTATTTATTTATTTATTTATTTATTTATGTATTTATTTATTTACTTGAATGTACTGTCTGCATATAGGTTTTTTGCACCTGTGTAGTGCAATGCACGGGAGGTCAGAAGAGGGTGTCAGATTCCCTGGAACTAGAGTTAAAGACAGTTCTTAGCCACCATGTGGGTGCTGGGGATCGAACCCGGGTCCTCTGCAAGAGCAGTCGGTGCTCTTAACTGCTAGGCCATCTCTCCAGCCCAAACATTCTCTTTTCTTCTATGGATAGCCGCTTGTCTCAGTCCCATCAGTGCATGGATAGTCTTTTCCTGTTGTTTAATTGTGATCCCTGTCATACATAATGAGTTCACCTCTCAAAGCTCTGTGTTCATTTGTGTTTGAGTTGTATCGCTACCAGGCTTAGCTGCATGCCTTTCCTCCCATGGCTGCTTTGACTACCTTTGTCTTTAGTCTTCTAGATGAATTAACCATCATGCTAAGTTAGAATTTTAACTGAAATTATCCTGACTTTATAGGCTGACTTTGGTGGCACTATAGTTTAGATGTCAAATATCCTCCAAAAGTCGTATGAAAAGGCTGAGTCTCTGGGCCAGGCCCATTGGGAGGTGGTAGAACCATAGGAATGGGGTCCTTTGGTCCCTGGGGTGTAGCCTTTAAGGAGATTGCAGGACTCCTAACCCCTTCTTTTTTCTCTTTTGCTTCTGGACAAAGGACATCTCTTTCTCTAAGTAGTTTAATAAAGGTGTTCTGAAGCAACCGAATATTATAAGAGGGTTTTTTTTTCACATTCACTGAGACAACCAGTGAATGTGAAAAAGAGATTGTGAATCCTAGCCATCCTTGCATTCCTAGAATAAACCCAATTTGTTGATGACATGCCACAGTGAACATTTCTACATTTGATGGCCTAATGTTTTAAGATTTTTGCACTTATAGCCTGAAGTTAGATTTGCCTTTAATTTTCTCGTGTCCTTATCTGATTTGCCCTCAAAATTATTATAGTTCATAGAATGAGGCAGATATTTGTCCAGTTTATATACACTGAAAAGTTTGTGTAAGTTAACAGAGTCCTCTTCTGAGAGTAGCTGTAACTGATGTCACCTCTGGGTACAATGGGTCCCTGTCTCTGTCCCCATTCTCCCTCCACCTCTTTCTCTTTATCTCTTCTTTCTTCTCTCTCCTCTCTGGCTCTTTCCTCTTGTTTCTTTACTAGTGGGGAGAGTAGGTTTGGAAACTCCTTATTCAAGCTATAAATCTAACTAAAATTCATATTTCTTAAGTAACATTATTATGTCTTTCTAGGAAACTGTGCCTTTGATGTCTGTTTCCAATTTAGTGATCAGTGGTGTTAACTGTACATTATAAAAACTTACTTTAAGGACTGGAGAGATGGCCTAGCAGTTAAGAGCGCCGACTGCTCTTGCAGAGGACCCAGGTTCGATCCCCAGCGCCCACATGGCGGCTGAGAGCCATCTGAGAACTCCAGTTCCAGGGGAATCCTACACCCTCTTCTGACCTCTGTGGCATTGCACAACATGGGTACACAAACCTACATGCAGACAGTACATTCATACACATAAAAAAAATAAAATTAAAAAGAAATAAAAAACTTACTTTAGATAAAAAGTCAGTAAAACTTGTCTTCATCTTTTCTGAGAGAGAGAGAGAGAGAGAGAGAGAGAGATAGAGAGACAGAGAGAGACAGAGAGAGACAGAGAGAGAGAGAGGGAGAGAGGGAGAGAGAGAGATAGAGAGAGACAGACAGAGAGAGAGAGAGGGAGAGAGAGAGAGGGAGAGAGAGAGAGGGAGAGAGATAGAGAGGGAGAGAGAGACAGAGACAGAGAGAGAGAGGGAGAGAGGGAGAGAGAGACAGAGAGACAGAGAGAGACAGAGAGAGAGAGGGAGAGAGGGAGAGAGACAGAGAGACAGAGAGAGACAGAGAGAGACAGAGAGAGAGAGGGAGAGAGGGAGAGAGAGAGAGAGACAGAGAGAGAGAGAGAGAGAGCACCAAGTCAGCCTTCTCACTGACCAGTGGCTTCCTTCCACAAGATCTGCCTACACACACACACACACACACACACACACATACACACACACACACACACACACACACACACACACATACACACACCCCAGTGCTGAGCAATTGCCTTACTTATCAGCTCCTAAAACAAGAACCACTTAAATCTGTCTCACTCATGGTCATTTGCCACCCAATAAACTGGGCTAATCCCTGTGCTTCTGCACTAAGAATTAGACAGGGCATCCTGAGCAGTCATTCTCCATGAAGTGCACTTGAAAGTCTTCCTTGGGCCTGCTGGGGCTTCTCTATGCAATGGAACCCACACCTTGATTCCACCTCCTGACCTTTATGTTGTAGGTTTCACCCAACAGAGCCAGGAACCTGGCAGGTGCTAATGAAGGAATGACCTCACAGTGTTGGTACACAGCTGTCCTTAGTATCATGGTTTCCTCTGACTTCACTACTCTGTACGCTATGACCCATCATATCTAATGAGATCTTTGTCTCAATGAAGTACCCAGAGGTTTCGCTGATTATTGTTTACATTTAATTTAAAATAATTTTAGATGCATAAAAAAGTTGCAAAAGGTGATACAGAAGCCATGTGTAACATTCGTCCTGCTTCTCCGCTCTCACATAACTGCCTACATTTATTTTAAAAGAGATGAAGTGGGCTGGAGAAATGGCTCAGCAGTTGAGAGTGCCTACTGCTCTTGCAGAGGACCCAGGTTCGATTCCCAGCACCAACATGGCAGCTAAGAACCGTCTTTGAGCCAGGCGTGGTTGTGCTTGCCTTTGATCCTAGAGCTTGGGAAGTGGAGGCAGGCGGATCTCTATGAGTTCCAGGCCAGCCTGGTCTACAGAGTGAGTTCCAGGCCAGCTGGGGCTATCGGGAGACCCTGTCTCAAAAAAATTTTTTAAATAAATAAATAAATAAATAATAAATAAATAAAACAAAAAGAGATGGAGTGTAGTGAGGTAAAGTCTTTATGCTGCCTCCTTCTGTTCCAGGATGTAATGGTGCAATGATACCACATTGCACTCGGAGCATCTTATTCATTCTTTACAAACTATAATTATAGCCGGGCGTGGTGGTGCATGACTTTATTCCCAGCACTGGGGAGGCAGATCCAGTGAGTTCAAGGCCAGCCTGATCTACGTAGCTCATTCCAGGCCAGCTACAGGGAGACCCTGTCTCAAAAAAAAAAAAAAATCAACTATATTAACAAAGAATTATATGCCATAAACTTGCTCACTTAAAATATATATGATTCAGTGGTTTTTATTATACTTACAAAGTCATGCATCCCTTACCATAATATAATTTTAGAATATCTTCATTTCCCTTAAGAGAAACCTGTACTCATTAAGCAGTCTGAGCACTTGATGTGAAATGTCTCCCATAAGCTCCGGAATTTGCACACTTGGTGCCCAGCCGCCGGCGCTGTTTTGGGAAGTTGTGAAGCCTCTAGGAGGCAGAGCCTTCCTGGAAGAAGTGGGTCACTGGGAGCAGGCCTTTAAGTTTCATAGCCTACTTCCTGTCTGATCTGTACTACCTGTGGACAGGATACAAGTCTCAGACTAATGCTACAACACCTTTCCCACCATAATGGCCCGCACCCACCTTCAATTGGGGGTCACAGTCAACCTTGCTTCCTTAGGCTGCCTCCTGTAAGGTGCTTGGTCACTGTGACAGGAAAAGTAACTAATACACAGTCATTCCTCAGATGTCCTCCTCTAATCAGAGGCAACTGCTCATCTGCTTTCTGGCTCTATACATTTAACCATTTTAGACCTTCCATATAAATGCAGTCATTTAATACAGAGTGTTTTATGACTGATAGTTTGCAGTTAGCAAGTTTTTGTGGTTCATTTATATTATAATATGTATTCATTTTATTTTTATTTTTTTGTGATGTGGGATTTCATTACATGGGCACCAACTTTTGTTTATCCAGTTCCAATTAATGAGTCTTTGGACTGTTCCCAGCTTTTGCTTCTTAACAATACTGCTATGGGTATTTTTGTCCCAGTGTGGATACATGCTTTTATTTCTGCTGGGTATATTACCTGCCACAGAACTGTTTGGTCACATGGTAACTTAATATTTAACATTTTCAGAAACTACCAAACTACTTCTAAAGTGACCGAACTTGTGGGAATGAAACTTTGTGTGTGGCTTGAAGTGAGAAATTGTAAGACCTGTCCCGGGAGATCTCCAGTTATATCTCTGTGGGCTTCCAGAGTTACCTATAGCCAGAAGATTCAGGATATTACAATGATTCTTGCTTCGCCCTATCTCTGCAAAGTTCCAGGTCCCTTCCCTTGAGGCATTGAGCAGAATGTCACACCTCTAGTTACCTGTTGCACAAACCTGAGCTCTGCAGCACCCCCCCCATTAGAACCAAGTTGGCTCACCCCTCCCTTCCGCCTGCTCCCCACTTCCTTGCCCAAAGCACTGTAGTCTAAAATATACAGACTCCACTGACAGAAAATAAACGGAGTTCCTATCCTCCCTGGCTCTCCACGCCTGTGTGTGAGTTCGTTCTACTGGTGATCTCCGGTGGTTTTCCCTCCACGCTTCTTGCAGGAGCAGGCTCAGAGACTGCCTGCCTGCAGGCAGGAGGCAAGTCCTGGAGCTGAGCCAAGAAGTGGAAGGCGGTCACGAGTGACTCAAAGACACTGACCCAACATGAACTGATTGCAATTCATCACTAATATTTAAGGGTTCTGATTATCCTTCTATCAACACTTGAACCATTTTACAATTCATCACTAATATGTAAGGGTTCTGATTATCCTTCTATCAACACTTATTACTGTCTTGTTTTGTTTCTTACTATAACCATCCCAGTGAGTGCACAGTGGTGTCCATTGTGATTTTGATTTGCAATTCTCTATTGACTAATGATGTTGTACATCTTTCCATGTGCTTATTAGCTTTGTGTATTTTCCTTACCAAAAGGTTTCTTCAAATCCTTTGCCCAACCTCTTATTTTTGATTTGCAAGAGTTTATAATATATTTGAGATGTGAGTCCCCTTTCAGACACAGGATTTGTAAAGTCTCTGTAGTCAGAGTCTGTCTTTTCACTTTCTTGATGCTGTTATTTGAAGCACGAAGTTTTTTATTTTGATGAAGTTTCTGGGCTTTCATTTGTGCTATTGTACTGTATTTAAGAAGCCATTAGCCTGGTGTGGTAGTACATGCCTTTGATCCCAACACATGGGAGGCAGAGGCAGGCAGATCTCTGTGAGTTCAAGGCCCGCCTGGTCTACATAGCAAGCTCCAGACCAGCTGGGACTAAAGGGAGACCCTGCCTCAAAACGACAACAAACAAGAAACCCCTATAGAATGGAAGTTAATTTCAGCAGCTTTCAGGCTTTCTTCTTTTTCAATACATCCAATTAAGGCCACCAGTGACTCCAGCTTTGCTGTCGTCGCAGCCCTCAAGTTCTGAAGCAGTATTGCCACATTTAGGGGTGAGCTTGTACTCATTCTTCCAAGATTTCTCTTTGGCCCCAACTATTTAACTCTATAATTTTTTTTAAAGTCTCTTTCATCTAATGCTAATATAATTTCACTGTCTTCTGGCCTCTGCTGTGGCTACTATGTCATGTTCTGTGAGTTATTTACCTGGAATAATAATTTTGTGCTTTCATTATTTTCAGTTTTTATGTCACTGGATTTTACTATGCCCATTGAGGACAGCCTATGCTTGGGATTTGTTTCTGATATCTGAAAGTCTATTTCTAAATTCATATACTTAGTATACATATATGTATGTGCACATGTGTATATTATGTATATGCATATATGTCTGTATGTATGGAATACTGATATAATTTGATTCATTTATGCCCTCAGTTAAAGTTTTCTTTTTACCATCTTTAAGCTTGCTTCTTTTTTCCCCTTTCCCTACTCCATCAGATTGAAATTTTATTTCTCCCTTTATTCTGTTCTTTCCATAAATTTTAGCATTTATACCTGACAAGCCTAGAGTTTAATCTATATCTTTCTTCCAAAAGAATGAATAATGTTGGAACATTTCAACACTAGCCACCTGTCTCTAGTTCTTGTCCTCTGATATTTGTGACCCTCGTTGTCTCAAATTACCCACTATTGTCATCAGCAGTAGTTACCACAGTCAGCGATTGGTCTGATGTGCCCACCTGTTCACTGTCTTTGAAGATCATTTTTTATTTTTCTCTTCCATTTCCTTCTGGTTTTGACTTTCTCTTCCCTAGAGTACACCTCCAGAAAATCATTCTGTGAGAGCCTATGAGTGATGAGTTCCCTTGGTCTGTGTCATGCAATGCTCTCAGAGGCCAGAAGATGGGGTAGAATCCCCTGGAACTAGAGTTGCCAATAGCTGTTAGCCTCCTTACGGATGCTGGGAACTGGAGTTGGGAGCTGCACAAAAGCAGACGATGCTCTTAACTGCTGAGCCACCTCTCCAGCCCTGAGTTATTTCATTTCTTATGGTTGAATTGAGCATGTACCATCATTCCAAGGATTCCTTTCTTTCTTCAGTTCTGGAAAAGACCCACTCTTATCTCTTTGAACACAGCTTCTGCACAATTCTCCCTACTGCTTTCTCTGGAACACTGAGCATATACATACTGGACTCTCTTCTCTGGAACACTGAGCATATACATACTGGAGTCTCTTCTCTGGAACACCTAGCATATACATACTGGACTCTCTTCTCTGGAACACTGAGCATATACATACTGGACTCTCTTCTCTGGAATACCTAGCATATACACATTGGACTTTCTTCTGCTTTGTGTCTCTTAACCTCTTTTTTACATCTTTTTTACATTTTTTACATCTTTTTTACATTTTCCATCTCTTTATCCTCTTGCTGTATTTCATATAACATCCTCAGATGGGACTTATAACTTATTGATTCTCTTTTCAACCTCCTTTTTATCAGCTCACGTTTTTGCATAAAAATTTTATTGAATTTTTGTGTCCTTCATACATAATATTGCGATCAATCTTAATCACTTTTATACCTCTTCTCCCTTGGTACCCTCCCACAAACCCCCTCACTGGAATTCATACATTCTGTCATCTGCGTTAAGGCTTACTGTGCTAAATTTATGTCCCCAGCAGTTCCTCAGTGCAAATTCATCCACTGAGCTCTAGTCAGCCTATCCTCACTTTAGGAAGACCAGGTCTTCATGCAACAGTAAGCAGCTGCCAATATTTCTTCAGCTAAGATTGGGTTCTGCTGCCCAGTTCCCCAGTCCCATGCTGGAGTTTTGTCTGGTTGAGCTTGCCTGGGTCTTGTGCATGCTAACACCATTGCTGTAGGTTCATAGGAGCAGGGTCTCAGGAGTTCGTAGGATTCATTTCCATATGGTCTTTCATCACCTCCCTGGCTCTTACAATCTTTCTGCCCCCTCTTCCACAATGGTCCCTGAGCCCTGGGTGAGTGAAGCTAAATATAGGAGACCTGTCCGTGGACCCACCACACTCTGCAGACTCCTAATCTCCACGGTTTGGCCATTTATGATCTTTTGAGTTCCTGGCCCCCTGTTGTATTGAGGGAGCTTCATTAATGAGAGTTAAGAGATTAATTAGTGTCCTCTTGGCCCCTCATTCTATGCTGCATGAGGCTTAGGTGTAGAGATTCCATTGTAGATGTGCTGCTTAGCTTGGGCAATTCATAGACAATGTCTGTGTGTGGCCAGTTGTGGTACTCTGTTATAGTCTTTATCTGGTTCAAAAGAAGCTTAAGCTTCTTTATTGATTGATGTCTAGGATATTTGTCTTTAAATATAAGGATACCTATTTTTCACTAAGTAACAAGTTTCCTTAGCTTAAGGATGTGACAGCCTTGGGAATTTCTCTAAGATCTATGACCCCTCCACCTGTGTATACACATGAGTTTCCTCCCACTGAGTGGGATTTAAGTCCAATTAGTTAGCCACTGATTGCCCCCAAAATAAAAGTTAGCCACTACTACACCAATGTCGTATGCTATGCCAGATATTGATGTGGATATTTGGTTTTAAAACTGATGTTGGACCATCAATTGCTGTTCTCCCTTAATGGCGTGCACAGTGCTCTCCAGAGCTGTGAGAGCTGGCCTTCAGGGGAGGTGGCTTCCAGGTCAGGTCCAGCTCCATTGCTCCAAATCTGGTCTCCCAAGTATGTCATGTCTTCAGCAATAGTCTCTTACCTTCAGGTTTGGGGAGGGAATGGAGGACTATGGCAATAGCCTGCTTAATTTTGGGAGTCTCTTGGACTACCCTGGCCAACAACTCAAAGGAAAGTTTCTCCTGTCTAGCACTGTTTCTTGTTATGTTGCCTTCAGCTATGCACATGGACTCATATAGAGATATTGTATGTATAATTTGTCATTAGATTGTTAGACTAATACGATTCCCTCGGGTTTTTTGCACTGGCCAGTTATTTATCTCTCCTGTTTCCGTTTCCCCCTCCCTGTCTATCCTTCCCTCCAGGTCTTCCCCACTTAAAGTGTCCCCATTTCCCCATCTCTCCCTTGATAACACCAGTCTCCTATGGTCCCACCTCTCTTGAACTCCTTTCCCTTTATCTCCAAATTTCCTTCTAAAACTCTTCTCCATTCCCATTTAAATGCCCCCATTTTATCGATTTCTCCATTAATAGCACCCGTCTCCTGCTGTTCTTCCCTCTCAGGTTCCCTCTCTCCCTTTACCTCCCTAGTTCCCTTCCATTTTCCTGGTTCCTTCAGCTACATCAGGATATATTCTCACATACAAGGATTTGATGCTAGGATCCTCAAATGAGGAAAATCATATGTTATTTGTTTTTCTGAGACCATGTTACTTTGTTTAGCATAAAAGCTTATAGTTCCATCCATTTACCTGAAAATTTCACGATGTCTCTCTTTACCACTGAGTAGAACTTCATTGTGTAAATGTACCACATTTTCATTATCTACTTGTCAGTTGAGGGATGTTTAGGTTGCTTCCATCTCTTAGCTATTGTGAAAACAGCAGCAATAAACACCCATGTGCAAGTATCTCTGCAATAGGATGAATCATTTGGGTATAAGCCAAGGAGTGGTATAATCGGGTCAAATGGTAGGTTCATTTTTAGTTTATCAGGAGTTCTCCATTCTGCTTTCCATAGGAGTTGCATGAGCTTGCAATCCCACCAGCAGTGAGTGACTGTTCCCCTTTCCCCATATCTTCTCTAGCATTTGGTATCATTTGTTTTCTTGATCCTAGCTAGTCTTACTGGGGTAAGATGAAATCTTAAAGTGGTTTTAATTTTCATTTCCCTAACTACTAATGATGTTGAGGAATTTTTAAGATGTTTCTTAGCCATCTTTATTTCTTCTTTTGAGAACTCTCTGTTCAGATCCTTAACCCACCTTTTAATTGAGTCACTTGTTTTCTCAATTTGTTGTTTTTTGATGTTAAACCTCTGTCTTATCTGTTGCTAGTGAAGATTTTCCCCCACTGTGGGTTTTCTCTTCACCTCTTTGATTGTTTCTTTTGCTGCAGAAGTTTTTTAGTTTAATGAGGTTCCACTATTTGATTGTTGATCTTATTTCCTGCACAACTACTGCCTGATTTAGAAAGGCTTTTCCTGCACCTATATCTTTTAGGTTACTTGTCAGTGTTTTCTTCAGAGTTTCAGGTTTCACATTGAGGTCTTTGATCCATTTGGAGTTGACTTTTGTGCAAGGTGAAAGATAAGGGTCTAGTTTCATTCTTCTACAGGTGGAGATCCAGTTCTGACAGACCATTTGCCGGAGATGCTGCCTTTCCTCCACTGAGTGTTCTTGGCCCCCTTGTCAAGTATCAGGTGGCTGAAATTGCATATGCTCAAGTTGGGGTCTTCAATTATGTTCCATTGATCTACCAGTCTATTTTTGTTCCAGTATCATGCTGTTTTTGTGACTATATCTCTGTAGTACAGTTTGAAATTTGTTATAGTAATCCCCCCTGCACTGCTCTTTGTGCTCAGGGTTGGTTTAGCTATCCAGGGTCTTTTGTACTTCCATATGGGTTTTAGAATTTTTTTTCTAATTCTATGAAGACTGTCATGGGGATTTTGATTGGGACTTCATTGAATCTATATATTATTTTTTATACGATGGACATTTTCACTGTATTAATTCTTCTAATCCATGAGCATAGGAGGTCCTTTCATCTTTTGGTGTTGCATTAGTCACTTTTCTGTTGCTGTGATAGAACCACCATGACCAAGAGAACTTATAAAAGGAAGAGTTTATTTGAGCTCATGGTTCCAGGGGAATTAGAGTCCATCACAGTGGGAGGCATGGTGGCAGGAGGTGCTGGAACAGAAGCAGAAAGCAGAGGTTCACATCTTCAAGCAGGCACAGGAAGCAGAGAGAGACTGGAGATTGGTGAGGCCTTTTGAACTCTCTAAGCCCGCCCTGAGTGACAAGCTTCCTCTAGCATGGCCACACCTTCTAAGACCTCTCAAAACAGTGCTACCAACTGGGGACAAAATGTCCAAATACCCTTGAGTAGATGGAACTGGTAAATGAAAAGCCAAAAAGAGCCAGGGGCTCCCTGCCCCCTCCAAAACCTGAGTGACTCCTGAGGACCAGATCCTCAACCGACCTTGAGAAAACAAAAACCTTGGTTAATCTGGGCTAACTGTGTGGCCTTAAACATCCAAAAAGAAAGCGTAACCAAAATAAATAATTAGTAAGGCCTGAGATATACTTCAGGTATAAAGCTTGAGATTTTAGTAAAAAGACAAAAAGTAAACAAACAAACAAACAAAAACACTGTTCTTTTCCCTGTCTTCAACTCTTACTGGCAAGTGCAAGTGCAGCTACCCTGTGGCTGCCACTGCTTTTGCCATATTTCAAAGATGTGAGACACAGCTTTTCAACCTTCCAATATGGACTGAAGACTTATGTCTCTCCAAGAATCCTCCAAACCTTCAGTGCCAGGTGGGGACTGCTGAGACATCCAACTTATGGACTGAGCAACTACTGTGGTTTCAGCCTCTTCAGAGTATAGACTGCCATTGTTGGACTTCCCAATCTGTGTCATGGAGGCCAGTACAGAAAGATCAAGACGGGACTTGGTGCTTACTGGACCTCATTTGGTGACCATGGGAAGGAAAGACCCCAGTGTGGAACACAAGGGCAGGACTGATGGTTGTTTGGGCTTGCCAAGAAGGAGCCTTCAAATAATTCCTTAAGGAAAACATGACATCTTTCAGCCTAATAAAAAGAAATCATAAGCTGAAGATGCTAAAACCTATGACATCATAATCTTGATATATGTGTGGCATGCATATATGCATATTTTGGAGTGATACAAATTGGAAGGAACAACAACAAAAAAAAGACTGGGTTAAAGAACTGACTGAAACCATAAACTTCTGCCCAAAACAGTAAACTGCATTGAAAATTTTTAAAGAGACTGAGAAAAAGATATAAAACATGTTTGGCAGAATGCATGAGCTCTGGTGGGGTGGGGGGGGCAAAGAAGGGGGAATCATCGGTCTAGACTTGATTGGGAAATTTTGTATGAAATGCACAAAGCTTCAATAAAAATTGGCTTTGGAAAACCACCACAGGTGTCTTCCTCAATATCTTTCTTTCTTTCCTTCTCTTTCTTTTTTTTTTTTTTTTTGTTCTCCCTTTAGTCCCAGCTGGTCTCGGAACTAATGCCTGTAGTTACAAGGCCAGGCGCTTGTAACTCTACACTAGAGAATCTCACCCCTGTCCACTCTGTTCGCGTGTTCAATCCCCATGTTGCTTTGTGATTTAAAGGCTTGCACCCTGACTCAACGATGGTTCTTAGCCTTCATGTGGGTGCTGGGGAATCGAACCTGGGTACTCTGCCAGAGGCGTCAGTGCTCTTAACTGCTGAGCTATCTCCAGCACCCCCTCAATATCTTTTTTAAGATTTGTAATTTTTCATTGTAGAGATTTTTGATGAATTTGGTCAGGTTATTTCCAACTATTTTTTTATTTGTTAAGGATTCTACATATATAAAGAGCACAGTTATTTTTCAGATCACATTATTATTGGTCTTAGTATTATGCTCTACAATTTGTAATTGGCACTAGCATCCACAGATGAGGGATACATTCATCGTTTTGTTTTTCTGGGACTGTGTTACTTCACTCAGCATGCTAACTCCATCCATTTACCTGCAAAGTCTCGTGCTGTCATCTTTCTTTACTGCTTCCTAGAATCCATGTGTAATGTACACATTTTTCTATACCACTATTCAGTTGAGGGGCACTTGGGTTGGTTCCAGCTCTCTTGGCTATTGTGAAGAGAAGCTGCAATAACCATGGCTATGCATGTATCTCTGCGGTAAGATTGAGTCTTTTGTGGGTACATACCCAGGAGTGTATGGCTGGGTCCGGTGGGCAAGTTCAATTCCAAGTCTTCCAAGGTTGTCCACACTGCTTTCCATTAGTGGTTCCATGTAAACTTACGAGTTTACATTCCCACCAGCGCAGTGGATGAGTGTCCCCGTTCCCCACACTCTCTCGGCACTGTGGTATCATATTTTGTTTCTTGATCCTAGCCAGTCTTATTGGAGTGAGATGATATTGTAAAGTGGTTTTAATTTGCATTTCTTAATTGTTGAGTGAACTTGACACTTTTTAAGATTTTTTTCAGCCATCTCTAATTCCTCATTTGTGAATCTCTTTGTTAGCATTGGCTCCATCTTTTGAGTGGGTCATTTGTTTTCTTCTTTGTTTTTTGAGGTTTTTATATTCTGGAAATCAATCTTTGTCAGATGTATTCTGCGGTGAAGGTTTCCGCATTCTGTGGGTTTTCTCTTCTTCCTTGATTGTTTCTTTTGATGTTCAGAAGCTTTTGATTTTATGAGGTCCCATTTGTTCAATTGTTGACCTTAATTCTTGTGCAGCTGCTGTCTGATTTAGGAAGTCTTTTCCTATGCATATGTTCCTACATATTTTTTGAGGCTATTGTGAATCAGATGCTTCCATGTACTCTTTCTTTAATTGCTTGTTATAGAAAGGCTACTGATTTTCAAAGATTAATTTTGTAACCTGACACTTTACTGAGAGTATTAATCATCTTTACTGGGATATTTCTTGGTGGGAAATTTTTGGTATCTCTTGATGATCATATAATACTGCATCTACGCAAAAAGGGAATGGTTTCTGGGTCTCTTTTTTCAATTGTACTTCTTTCATATATCCTTCTGCTGACTTAGATGCTCTCAAGCCAAAAGAGTTTCAGCAATAATAAAATGATATATATATATTATATATATAACCGTCATATCTAGCGATATCACAAATTACTACTATAGTATATAATATAATTATATATATACTAACTTCAAGACTTACATAACAAAGAATCAGTAGTGGTAATGTGTGTGTGTGTTGTGTCTTTTGGAAATCCCTAGTGGGTGGTTGCAACTCTTGTTCCCCTAGTTATCACAGAGTTTTTTTTTTTTTTTTTTTTTTTTTTTGTATGTTCAGTGTGTTTCAAAATATATTAGACTAGGCTGGCTCGAACCACGAGGGATCCCTGCTCTATCTTGAGTTGCCATTAATTTCGTCAGTATATAACTGTGGCCCACCATGCCCATCAACTTTTTGAAGTGGTATATACACTTTGACCTACTTAAAAGGCTGTCAATTTTTCCATTGAATGATGGATTGGCTGTGGGCTTGTTGTATATAGCTTATTATTAGATTGAGATATATTGCCCTCCAGTTCCATAATTCCCTCAGGACTTTTAACATACATAAGACAAAGTTGAACTTTTCATCAAAAGCCCTTTTATTCAAGCCACTTCTAAATTTCAGTGTCTTGGGCTGTAGCAATTGCCTAGCATATGTGAGGCCATGATTTAGTTACCAGCATAAATAAATCTATAAATAAATAAGTTCAATGACTCCAGTCACCACTTATATACTTCTGTTTCTTTTCAAAATCTTCCTCTTTTCTCTTATTGCAATAATTGTTCTGGTCAATTTTTTGTTACTATAACAAAATATCTAAGATGACTAACTTCTAAAGGTAAATGATTTGCCTGGGGGGAAGTTCCAGTCCAGGATTGATTGGCCCTGTTGGTTTAGGCGTTAGTGAGGGGACATAGGATGGTGAAAATAGATGGTGAAGTAAAATTGTTCTTATGTCCAAGATGAAAAAGGAAGAGGAAGAAACTGGGGTCCCACAGTCTCTTTCAAGGGCAAAGCCCCAGTGATTCAAGGACTGTCTACAAAGCCCTGTCTCTTAAAGGTTCTAAGGACATCCTCACAGAACTTCTCTGATGGATCAACTTTTAACACATGGGCTTTTGGAGGACATTCAGCATTCAAAGACTAGCATCAGTAATTTCCAAGCACATACACTTTTCTAAGTAATTTTATTATATAGTATATATATATCTATAAACCCACTTAAACTTCATAACCCATCTCTTGTGAGCATTGTTAATATCCCCATTTGACAGATGTGGGCACTAAATACAGAAATATTAGGTAACTCCCAATGTCACTGTGTAAAATTAAAAATAATTGGGTGCTGGAGAGATGGGTTAGCGGTTAAGAGCACCGATTGCTCTTGAGCAGAGGACCAGGTTTCAATCCCCAGCACCCATGGTGGCCGAGAACCATGACATAACTCGATTCCAGGAGAACTCCAGTTCAGGGGAATCGACGTCCCTCTTCTGACTTCCAAGGCATTGCACAACACGGGTGCACAAACATGCATGAGAAGTAACATTCATAACATAAAATTAATTAATTAATTAAAAATTAAAAGTAGTGTTAACTTTCAAACATAGCACCTCTCCAGCTTCTGTGGTTATAACCACTGTGTAAGAGTGCCTTCATAGCTGGGTGTGGTGGCGCACGCCTTTAATCTAGCACTTGGGAGGCAGAGGCAGGCGGATCTTTGTGAGTTTCAAGGCCAACCTGGTCTACAGAGCAAATTCAGGCCAGCTGGACAGCTGGGGCTCCAGGGAGACCCTGATCTCAAAAGACAAAAAAAAAAAAAGAAAAAAAAAGAGTGCCTTTATCAGGTCTGTTCATTCCTGTGTTTCAATTCCGTCTTCTAGGCTTTTAATCAACTGAAACATGATTCTGTTAGGTGATGTTCTAGGAAGTCTCTGCTGCTTCTTTCTGTGTCTGCTGGCTCTGATGGAGGGGTGTTTTTACATTTACATTATTTTTTTTTGTGACCTCATCTTTAGACAGACTTGCTTTTCTGTGAGGCTCCCCTGTGGCCTGCACTGTAGATGAGTCCCTCAAGGGCTCTTTTGCATTTGCCACAGGAAGATTTCTACACCTGGACATCTGATCATGTATCTTTTTAGAGGATAGTTACTGACTTGTTTGCTGGACCACCTGCAAATTTCAATCTCTACATTTGGAGAGGAAATAGACTAGAATTTGTTTTTCAGATGAACATTTTTTTTCTACTGAGAGCCATACGCCATTCTTTCTTTCTTGTCTCTCTGTGCTTAATGATGGTTTTCTTAATCTCCTCTTCCAGTATGGGTATAGCCCTTTAGAAACTGCTACAGTTTTCAGCCAACCCAGCTGTACCAACATTTCTCATCCTTACTGCTTATGCCTCTTTCTGTTGCCAACACATCTTGAAGCCTTTTTTTTTTCTCCCTTGTCCATTTCATCGTAGTTTTTGAACTATATACTGTTTTGCTAGATTTTGTCACTTTTGTAAGCATATGGCAGCAGTTTTCAGATTATTTTCTTTCCTTTTATGAGACAGAACTCTCATTCTACTCTTTAAAAATTCATTTTCTTGCCTATATAACCAATAAAGCTAATATTGGTCTCCTTAGGTAAGCAAACTCCTCCATCAGTATCACTACACCTCACCTGCCTGGAAATACTGTTGCAGCCATATGCCTGTTATCCACAATCTAATTGGCTATATAGTCTCTCCTTGGGGGAATAACTTCATGGCTTATGTCCACAAGCTTACATCCTTAGTGTTAGGAGATGTTATAAGCCACAGTAAGACCTTGTTCATCTTTTTACAGAAAAGCTATAGTTTCATGGATTGTACGCATCCCAAACATCTGTGTCTATACCAAAGTAACCTACAATAATAATTAGTACTGTTTAAATCCCATATACCTCTAATTGCTTGGTGCTTCATTAGTAGGATTGAAAGGTATTCCTGACAAACTGTCAGCCCATGAAAAGGAAACAGCCTGTGATCAGAGTTCAAAACGACATCTCCAGAGAAAGTAGACTGTTTTGCTTCTCGTCCACCTGTGCCTCGTTTCTAACGCAGGGACAATCTGCAGAAGAGGGGCAAGGTAAAATGTAAGGGCTGCGTTGGGGTGAATGGTGAACTTACAGCAATATAGACTGGACACTTATTTGATCAACATGATTGTAATACAAGCCCTTCAGCTGGATGGTGGGAGCCTTGGGCTGTGTGGGAATTTGGGCATAGCTGCTTGCAAATTGGTTTTACTTAGTTTAAGATGCTTTGTACTCACAACTTATTACTTATTGTTAATAAATAAATAATCATTCATTTTCTCCTCATTATCTAATGAAAAGTTGAGAGTAGGTCATAAAAAGAAGACACCACAACTAGAAATGCCCTTGGCCTATGCGTTTCCTTATTCTTTATTGTATATGTCTAGATAAGCATGCGTACTTCTGTATGTGTAAATACATGTACAACATAACTAGATTTGTATAGTACATGTATTTCATTGTGTCATTTTCAGTAATATTATAATTGTGTTTTACTTCCTGTCCATTAAATTCATTTTAAAAGAAAAAATCCTCAAATTTCCCAGGTGTATGTGTATGTAATATTTGTGTATATATATATATACATTATATACTATATATATATATATATATAGAGAGAGAGAGAGAGAGAGAGAGAGAGAGAGAGAAGCAATACAAGTTGGAGAGAACAACAACAAAAGAACTGGAAAAAAAAGCCAACTGAATCAGTGAAGTTCTCCCCAAAACAATAAGCCTCTACTTTGAAAAAAAACTCTGGAAAGACTCAGAAAAAGATGCAAGACATATATGACAGAGTGCATGAACTCAGGTGGGGTGGGGGCATGGAAAGGCAAATAACTCTAAATTGGATTGAGAAATGATGTATGATGTATGAATGTTTAATAACAATAAAAAATATATTTAAAAATTTCATTTTAAAACAATTGGAAAAACTTCTATCTTAGGCCACTTAAGGACACATGGAGCCCAGAGTGAGATACTCAGCAGGTAAAGAAAGATCTTTGTGCCAAAGCTAAACCAAGAAGAGATTGACAGCTTAAACAGACCCATAATATATGAAGAAATTGAAAATGTAATAAGAGACCTCCTAACTAAAAAATGTCCAGGCCCAGATGGTTTCACAGCAGAATTTAGAAAACGTTTAAAGAAGACTTACAACCATTATTACTCAAACTGTTCAGAAGGATACAAGCAGAGCGAAATCTCCCAAATTCCTTCTAAGAAACCAGCATCACTCTAATACCCAAACCAGGCAAGGATGCAACCAAAAAAAAGAACTACAGACCCATCTCATTAATGAACTCAGATGCAAAAATTCTCGACAAAATACTTGCAAACTGTATACAGACCCACATCAAAAAAGATCATCCACCATGATCAAGTTGGATTCATACCAGAGATGCAGGGATTGTTCAACATACGAAAATCAGTAAATATCATAAAACACATAAATGGACTGAAGGACAAAAACCACATGATCATCTCAATTGATGCAGAAAAAGCCTTTGACAAAATCCAACATCCCTTCATGTTTAAAGTACTAGAGGGAATTGGACTGGAAGGATCATTCCTCAACATAATCAAAGCCATATATAAGAAACCCACAGCCAGAATCATCCTAAATGGAGAAAAATTAGAAGGATTCCCCATAAAGGTAGGTACCCGGCAAGGCTGCCCCTTGTCGCCTCTTCAAAATAGTGCTTGAAACACTGGCTAGGGCAATAAGGCAAGAAAAGGAAGTTAAAGGAATACTACTTGGAAAAGAGGAAGTCAAACTATCCCTTTTTTGCAGACAATATGATAATTTACCTAAGTGATGCTAAAAACTCCACCAGAAAACTCCTAGAAATGATTAAGAGTTTCAGTAAAGTGGCAGGATACAAAATTAACCTAGAAAAATCAGTAGCCTTTTTTTTACACCAAAACAAGCAACTGAAGAAGGAATAAAAGGAGACCTTCACACTCACAATAGCCTCAAAAACAATAAAATACCTAGGAATAAACCTAACCAAAGACACCAAAGATCTCTACAACAAAAATGATAAACTCCTGAAGAAGGAGATTGAAGAAGACATCAGAAGATGGAAAGACCTCCCATGCTCATGGATTGGAAAAATTAATCTAGTAAAAATGTCCATTCTACCCAAATTAATATACCAATTCAATGCAATTCTAATTAAAATCCCTAAGACATTCTTCACAGGCTTGGAAAAAAAATTCTTAAATTCATGTGGAAAAACAGAAGACCTGAATAGCCAAAGCAGCCCCGAGTGAAAAGAGCAATACAGGGGGGATTTCTATACCAGACACCAAACTATACTACAGAGCTATAGTCATAAAAACAGCTCGGTACTGGCACAAAAACAAACCTGTAGACCAAAGGAACAAAATTGAAGATCCAAACTTGAGCACATACAATTTCAGCCACCTCATATTTGACAAGGGGGCCAAAAAGACTCAATGGAGGAAAGACAGCATCTTCAGCAAATGGTGTTGGCAAAACTGGATCACCACTTGTAGAAGAATATAATTAAACCCCCACCTCTCACCCTGTACAAAAAATCAACTCCAAATGGATCAAAGACCTCAGTTTGAAACCCAAAACTCTGAAGGTGATAGAAGAAAAAGTTGGCAGCAACTTACAAGACATAGGTATAGAAAAAGACTTTCTTTTTTTTTTCACATAAATTTATTTATTTATTTATTTTTAACAAATCTAGACCCGTGTTCCTGCCCATTCCCCCACCCCGCCAGAGCTCATGCATTCTGCCAAACATGCTTTTCATCCCTTAGTCTAAAGTAGACTGTTTTGCTTCTCTCCACCTGTGCCCCTTTTCTAAGCCTATGGGAACAATCTGCAGAAGAGGGCAAGGTAAAATGTAAGGGCTGCGATTGGGGTGAATGGTGAAACTACAGCAAATAAGACTGACACTTATTTGATCAACAATATATGTACATACAAGCCCCTTCAGCTGGATGGTGGGAGCCTTGGGCTTGTGTGTTTGGGCATAGCTGCTTGCAAATTGGTTTTACGTGAAGGATGCTTTGTACTTCACAACTTATTACTTATTGTAATAAATAAATAATACATTCATTTTCTCTCTTCATTATATTAATGAAAAGTTGAGAGTAGTCATAAAAAGAAGACACCACAACTAGAAATGCCCTTGGCCTATGCGTTTCCTTATTCTTTATTGTATATGTCTAGATAAGCATGCGTACTTCTGTATGTGTAAATAAATGTACAACATAACTAGATTTGTATAGTACATGTATTTACATGTGTCATTTTCAGTTAATATTATATTGTGTTTTCTTATGTCATTAAAATTCATTTTAAAAAGAAAAGAAAATCCTCCAATTCAGGTGATATGTGTATGTAATATTTAGTATATGTGTATATATATCATATTACATTATATTATACATACTAATATATATATATATATATATATATATTAACCCACTTAAACTTCATAACCCATCTCTTGTGAGCATTGTTAATATCCCCATTTGACAGATGTGGGCACTAAATACAGAAATATTAGGTAACTCCCAATGTCACCTGTGTAAAAAATTAAAAAATAATTGGGGCTGGAGAGATGGCTTAGCGGTTAAGAGCACCGATTGCTCTTGCAGAGGACCAGGGTTCAATCCCCAGCACCCACATGGTGGCCGAGAACCATGCATAACTCTGATTCCAGGAGAACTCCAGTTCCAGGGGAATCCGACGCCCTCTTCTGACTTCCAAGGCATTGCACAACACGGGTGCACAAACCTGCATGCAGATAGTACATTCATACACATAAAATTAATTAATTAATTAAAAAAATTAAAAGTAGTGTTAACTTTCAAACATAGCACCTCTCCAGCTTCTGTGGTTATAACCACTGTGTAAGAGTGCCTTCATAGCTGGGTGTGGTGGCGCACGCCTTTAATCCTAGCACTTGGGAGGCAGAGGCAGGCGGATCTTTGTGAGTTCAAGGCCAGCCTGGTCTACAGAGCAAATTCCAGGACAGCTGGGGCTCCAGGGAGACCCTGTCTCAAAAAGACAAAAAAAAAAAAAAAAAGGAAAAAAAAGAGTGCCTTTATCAGGTCTGTTCATTCCTGTGTTTCAATTCCGTCTTCTAGGCTTTTAATCAACTGAAACATGATTCTGTTAGGTGATGTTCTAGGAAGTCTCTGCTGCTTCTTTCTGTGTCTGCTGGCTCTGATGGAGGGGTGTTTTTACATTTCATTATTTTTTTTTGTGACCTCATCTTTAGACAGACTTGCTTTTCTGTGAGGCTCCCCTGTGGCCTGCACTGTAGATGAGTCCCTCAAGGGCTCTTTTGCATTTGCCACAGGAAGATTTCTACACCTGGACATCTGATCATGTATCTTTTTAGAGGATAGTTACTGACTTGTTTGCTGGACCACCTGCAAATTTCAATCTCTACATTTGGAGAGGAAATAGACTAGAATTTGTTTTTCAGATGAACATTTTTTTTCTACTGAGAGCCATACACATTCTTTCTTTGTCTCTCTGTGCTTAATGATGGTTTTCTTAATCTCCTCTTCCAGTATGGGTATAGCCCTTTAGAAACTGCTACAGTTTTCAGCCAACCCAGCTGTACCAACATTTCTCATCCTTACTGCTTATGCCTCTTTCTGTTGCCAACACACTTGAAGCCTTTTTTTTTTCTCCCTTGTCCATTCATCTGAGTTTTGAACATATACTTTTTGCTAGATTTTGTCAAGCTTTTGTAAGCAATATGGCAACAGTTTTCAGATTATTTTTCTTTCCTTTTATGAGAATCAGAACTCTCATTCTACTCTTTAAAAATTCATTTTCTTGCCATTAAACCAATAAAGCAAATATTGGTCTCCTTGAGTAAAGCAAGACTCCTCCATCAGTATCAGCTACACTTCACCTGCCTGGAAATACTGTGCAGCCATATGCCTGTATATCCCAAATCTAATTGGCTATTAGCTCTCTCCTTGGAGGAATAACTCATGGCTGATACCTCAAGCTTACATCCTCTAGTGGTTAGGAGATGTTATAAGCCACAGTAAGACCTTGTCATCTTTTACAGAAAAGCTATAGTTCATGGATTAGCATACCATCCAAACATCTGTGTCTGTACCAAAGTAACCTACCATAATAATTAGTACTGTTTAAATGCCCATATATCTAATTGCTTGTGCTTCATTAGTAGGATTGAAAGGTTATTCCTGAACAAACTGTCAGCCCATGAAAGGAAACAGCCTGAACTGATCAGAGTCCAAAACGACATCTCCAGAGTCTTTTTGAGGACAGGTTCTCCCTGTTAGCTCCAGCTGCCTGGAAGTCACTCGTTAGACCAGGCTGGCCTTGAAACTCACAGAGATCCACCTATATCTGTCTTTGGAGTGCCAGGGAATAAGGCGTGTGCCGACCAATGCCTGCAAATAGATGTATCTTGTCTTTAACGATGCATAGCAGCTACACTGCTGTAGATAGATGTACCACATTTTCCCTCTCCACTCATCACTATTGAGGGCAACTTGGGTTGTTCTGGCTCTCAAACTATTGTGGAAGAGAGCTGACTAATAAAGGCAAGGTTCTGTAAGGATAATGTCTCGTGTCAGTAAAGGGAAGAGGCTAATGGATAATATGACGGACAGCAAGCATTGGTTATGCTAGGTCAGGGGTCAGCCACTCGATCTTGATGGTTTAAAAGAGTCGCACCACACTGCTTTTCTATAGTGGTTGTACAAGTTCTGCATTCCACCAGCAGTGGGATGAGTGTTTCCCCTTTCCCTACACCTTCTCCAGCATTTGGTATCCATTTGTTTTCTTGATCGCTACCAATCAGCCTTTATCAGGGTGAGTGACATTTTAAAGTGGGTTTTAATTTGCATTACCTTAATTAATTATGATGTTGAACACTTTTAAGATGTTCTCAGCCATATCTTTCCTCACTTGTGAAGTCTTTGATCAGCTCTTTACTCCATTTTGAATTAAGGCATTTGTTTTCTTCTTTTTTTTTTTTTTTTTGAGTAGTTTATATATTCCGGAGTTAGTGCTCTGTCAGATTTATCAGCATGAAGGTTTCCTCCCCACTCTGTGGTTTTCTCTTCACTTCCTGATTGTTTCTTTTTGCGTAGCTTTGTGTTTAATAAGGTCCTGCTTGTCAATTGTCGAACGTTATTTCCTGTGCAGCTGCTGTCTGATTTTAATGAAAGTCCTTCTTTTCTACCCCAACATCAAGAAAAGATCATCCATCATGACCAAGTTGGATTCATATCAGAGATGCCAGGGAAATGGTCAACAACAAAATCATACAATCATCAAAACAACATAAAAAGAACAAAGACAAAAACCACAGCCCATCATCAAAATTGATGCTGAAAAAGCTTTGACAAAATCCAGCATCCCTTCCATGTTTAAAGTCCCTAGAGGGAATTGGATTAGAGGTATCATTCCTCAATGTAATCAACACCATAAACAGGAAACCCACAGCCAAATATCATCCAAATGGGAAATGGACAGAAACATTCCCTTTTAAAGTAGGAACTCGGCAAAGGCTGCCCCCTGTCCCACTCCTCTTCAATATAGTGCTTGAAACACTTGCTAGAGCAATAGGCAAGAAAAGGATATTAAAAGGATGACTAATTGGAAAAGAGGAAGTCAAACTATCTCCTTTTGCCTGATATTTATTATTGTTTACTTTTAAGGGATGCTAAAACCACCAGAAAACCTCCTAGAAATGAATTAACAGCTTCAGGCAAAGTGGCAGTGATACAAAATTAACCTTAAAAATCAATGGCCTTTCGACACCAAAAGAAGCAACTGGAGAAAGATTCAAAGAGACCTTGCAACTCGACAATACCTCAAAAACGAATAAGATACCTTTAGGAAACCTAACAAAGACCACCAAAGAGAGCCTCTGACAACAAAATTGTTAAACCCTTAAAGAAAGAAATTGAAGAAGACCTCAGAAGATGGAAAAAACCTCCCATGCTCATGATTGGAAAAATTACATTGTAAAATGTCCATTTTAATCCAAAACTCTTGTATAATTTAATGCAATCCCCAATCTAAAATCCCCAGAGTTTCTTACAGGCTTTGGGAAACAAAGTTTTCTTAAATTAATTTGGAAAAACAAAGACCCTGAATCAGTCAATCAACCCTGAGTGAAAAGAGCCTACAACAGGAGGGATCTCTATACCAGATTTCAAACTTAAATACTACAGGGCTAATAGTCATAAAAACAGCGCGTGGTACTGGCACAAAAACTGACCCATTTACCAATGGAACAAAACGAAGATCCAAACCTGAACACATACAATTTCAGACACCTCATATTTGAAACAGGGGCCAAAAACCACAATGAGAAAAGACAGCATCTTCAGCAAGTGGTGTTGGGCAAAACTGGATCACCACTTGTAGAGAATGAAATTAAACCCCATACCTCTTGCCCTGTACCAAAGTCAACCTAACAGATTGGATTAAAAGACCCTCAACTGAAAACCCCCAAACTCTGAAGGTTGATAGAAGAAAAAAAAGTTTGCAGCAGACTAACAAGACATAGGCATAGAAAAGATTCCTGAAATCAGACAGCAGCTGCACAAGATTAAGGTTCAAGAAATTGAAACAAATGGGACCTTAATCAATCAAAAGCTTCTGATAACATCAAAAGAAACCATATCCAGGAGGGGATATAAAAGGAAAACCACAGAGTGGGAGGAAACCTTCACCTGCAGAAAATCTACAAAGCATTGATTTCCAGAATATATAAATCTTCCAAAAAAAGAAAAAAGAAAACAAATGACCCCTCAATAGATGGAGCAAAGAACGAAACAGAGACTTCACAAGTGAGGAATTAGAGATGTCTGAGAAACACCTCAAGAAGCTGTTCAACATCACTAATCATTAAGGAAATGCAAACAAAACCACTTTAAGATATCATCTTACTCCAATAAGACTGGCTAGGATCAAGAAAAAAATGAATTATACCAATTGCTGGAAGGTGGTGGGGAAGAGGGGAACACTCATCACTGCTGGGGGAATGTAAACTCGTACAGCCACTATGAAAAGCATTGTGGAGAACCCTTGGAGAACCAATAATCGCTTGCCATGACCCACATACCATCCTGGACATGTAGCCTCAAGACTTACGCCACCACGAGATACATGCACGCCATGTTTATTGGCAGCTCTCTTCACATTAGCAAGGAGCTGGAACCAACCTAAAGTGCCCCTCAACTGACGAGTGGATAGAGAAAATGTGGTACATCTACACAATGGAAGTTCATGCAGCAGTAAAGAAAGACGACATATTGAGCTTTGCAGGAAAATGGCTGAGCTAGAGGACTCATCTGAGTGAAGTAACACAGTCCCAGAAAAACAAACGACAAATGGTATCCCTCATCTGTGGATGCTAGTGCCAATTACCCAGTTGTAAGTATTTCTTGTGTAGGGGCCCCCTGAGCTTTTACAAAGCAGTTGGGCGTAAAGCACTTTTGGAAACAACAACAACAACAAAAACAACAACAACAACAACAAACAACAGAAAGACCACATCAAAGAACTGACTGAAAACAGTGAAACTTCTGCTCAAAACAGT
Organism: Rhizomys pruinosus; assembly: GCA_009823505.1. Classification (NCBI taxonomy): domain Eukaryota; kingdom Metazoa; phylum Chordata; class Mammalia; order Rodentia; family Spalacidae; genus Rhizomys; species Rhizomys pruinosus. The sequence goes on along the minus strand of VZQC01001084.1, from coordinate 575,955 downwards.
CAACTTCCCCATGGAAAATATTGAGAAAGAGCTAAGGGATGAAAGCATGTTTGGCAGAATGCATGAGCTCTGGGGGGTGGGGGAATGGGCAGGAACACGGGTCTAGATTGTTTAAAAATAAATAAAATAAATAAATTTATGTGAAAAAAAAGAAAGTCTTTTTCTATAACCTAATTCTTGTAAGTTGCTGCAAACTTTTCTTTCTATCAACCTTCAGAGTTTTTTGGGTTCAAACTGAGGTCTTTGATCCATTTGGAGTTGATTTTTTGTACAGGGTGAGAGGTGGGGGTTAATTATATTCTTCTACAGTGGTGATCCAGTTTTGCCAACACCATTTGCTGAAGATGCTGTCTTTCCTCCATTGAGTCTTTTTGGCCCCTTGTCAAATTATGAGGGTGGTGAAATTGTATGTGCTCAAGTTTGGATCTTCAATTTTGTTCCTTTGGTCTACAGGTTTGTTTTTGTGCCAGTACCGAGCTGTTTTTAATGACTATAGCTCTGTAGTATATAGTTTGGTGTCTGGTATAGAAATCCCCCCTGTATTGCTCTTTTCACTCGGGGCTGCTTTTTGGCTATTCAGGTCTTCTGTTTTTCACAATTTAAGAATTTTTTTTCCAAGCCTGTGAAGATGTCTTAGGGATTTATTAGATTGCATTGAATTGTATATTAATTTGGGTAGAATGACATTTTTACTAGATTATTTTTCCAATCCATGAGCCAGGGAGGTCTTCCATCTCTGATGTCTTTCTCAATCTCTTTCTTCAGAGTTTAAAATTTTGTTGTAGAGATCTTTGGTGGTCTTTGTTAGGTTCCTAGGTATTTTATTGTTTTTGAGGCTATTGTGAGTGTGAAGGTCTCCTTTTATTCCTTCTTCAGTTGCTTGTTTTTGGTGTAAAAAAAAGGCTACTGATTTTTCCTAGGTTAATTTTTGTATCCTGCCACTTTACTGAAACTCTTAATCATTTCTAGGAGTTTGGTGGAGTTTTTTAGCATCACTTAGGTAAATTTATCATATTGTCTCTCAAAAAGGGATAGTTTGACTTCCTCTTTCCAAGTAGTATTCCTTTTAACTTCCTTTCTTGCCTTATTTGCCCTAGCCAGTGTTTCAAGCACTATATTTGAAGAGGCGACAAGGGCAGCCTTGCGTTCCTACCTTTAGGGAAATCCTTCTAATTTTTGCTCCATTTTGGATGATCTGGCTGTGGGTTTCCTTATATATGGCTTTGATTATGTTGAGGAATGATCCTTCCAGTCCAATTCCCTCTAGTACTTTAAACATGAAAGGGATGTGGATTTTGTCAAAGCTTTTTTCTGCATCAATTGAGATGATCATGTGGTTTTTGTCCTTCAGTCCATTTATGTGTTTTATGAATATTTACTGATTTTCGTATATGTTGAACATTCCTGACTCTCTGGTATGAATCCAACTTGATCCATGGTGGATATCTTTTTTGATGTGGGCCTGTATACAGTTTGCAAGATATTTTTGAGAATTTTTGCATCTGAGTTCATTAATGAGATGGGTCTGTAGTTCTTTTTTTTGGTTGCATCCTTGCCTGGTTTGGTATTAGAGTGATGCTGGTTTCTTAGAAGGAATTTGGGAGATTTTCGCTCTGCTTTTATCCTCTGAACAGTTTGAGTAATAATGGTTGTAAGTCTTCTTTAAACGTTTCTAAATTCTGCTTGTGAAACCTCTGGGCCTGGACATTTTTAGTTAGGAAGGTCTCTTATTACATTTTCAATTCTTCATATATTAGGGTCTTTTAACTGTTCCCTCTCTTGGTTTAGCTTTGGCACAAAGATCTTTCTTTACTGCTGAGTATCTCACTCTGGCTCCATGTGTCCTTAAGTGGCTAAGATAGAAGTTTTTCCAATTTTTAAAAATGAATTTTTTAAATATATTTTTATATGTTATTAAAACATTCAATAATCATACATCATTTCTCAATCCAATTTAGAGTTATTGTGCCTTTCCATGCCCCCACCCACCTGAGTTCATGCACTCTGCTNCATATGTCTTTGTAGGTTGCTGCCTAAATTTTCTTCTATCACCTTCAGATTCTGGGTTCAATGAAGGTCTTTGATCCTTTGGAGTTGATTTTTTGCTACAGGGTGAGAGGTGGGGGTTAATTATATTCTTCTACAGTGTGATCCAGTTTTGCCAACACCATTTGCTGAAGATGCTGTCTTTCCTCCATTGGTCTTTTTGCCCCTTTCAATTATGAGGTGGGCTGAAATTGTATGTGCTCAAGTTTGGATCTTCAATTTTTGTTCCTTTGGTCTACAGGTTTGTTTTTGTGCCAGTACCGAGCTGTTTTTATGACTATAGCTCTGTAGTATATTTTGGTGTCTGGTATAGAAATCCCCCCTGTATTGCTCTTTTCACTCGGGGCTGCTTTGGCTATTCAGGTCTTCTGTTTTTCCACAGAATTTAAGAATTTTTCCAAGCCTGTGAGAATGTCCTTAGGGATTTTAATTAGAATGCATTATGTATATTAATTTGGGTAGAATGGACATTTTTACTAGATTAATTTTCCAATCCATGAGCATGGGAGGTCTTTCCTCTTCTGATGTCTTCTTCAATCTCCTCTTCAGGAGTTTATATTGTTTGTTGTAGAGATCTTTGGTGTCTTGTTAGGTTTATTCCTAGGTATTTTATTGTTTTTGAGGCTATGTGTGAGTGTGAAGGTCTCCTTTTATTCCTTCTTCAGTTGCTTGTTTTTGGTGTAAAAAAAGGCTACTGATTTTTCTAGGTTAATTTTGTTATCCTGCCACTTTACTGAAACTCTTAATCATTTCTAGGAGTTTCTTGGTGGAGTTTTTTAGCATCACTTAGGTAAATTATCATATTGTCTGCCAAAAGAGGAGTTTGACTTCCTCTTTCCAAGTAGTATCCTTTAACTTCCTTTCTTGCCTTATTGCCCTAGCCAGTGTTTCAAGCACTATTTGAAGAGGCGACAAGGGCAGCCTTGCCGGGTCCTACCTTTATGGGAATCCTTCTAATTTTTGCTCCATTTTGGATGATCTGGCTGTGGTTTCTTATATATGGCTTTGATTATGTTGAGGAATGATCCTTCCAGTCCAATTCCCTTAGACTTTAAACATGAAAGGGATGTTGGATTTTGTCAAGGCTTTTTCTGCATCAATTAGATGATCATGTGGTTTTTGTCCTTCAGTCCATTTATGTGTTTTATGTAATATTACTGATTTTCGTATTGTTGAACAATCCCTGCTCTCTGGTATGAATCCAACTTGATCATGGTGGATGATCTTTTTTGATGTGGTCTGTATACAGTTTGCAAGTATTTTGTTGAGAATTTTTGCATCTGAGTTCATTAATGAGATGGGTCTGTAGTTCTTTTTTTTGGTTGCATCCTTGCCTGGTTTGGGTATTAGAGTGATGCTGGTTTCTTAGAAGAGAATTTGGGAGATTTCCTCTGTTTGTATCCTCTGAACAGTTTGAGTAATAATGGTTGTAAGTCTTCTTTAAACGTTTCTAAATCTGCTTGTGAAACCATCTGGGCCTGGACATTTTTAGTTAGGAAGGTCTCTTATTACATTTTCAATTTCTTCATATATTATGGGTCTGTTTAAGCTGTCAATCTCTTCTTGGTTTAGCTTTGGCACAAAGATCTTTCTTTACTGCTGAGTATCTCACTCCGGGCTCCATGTGTCCTTAAGTGGCCTAAGATAGAAGTTTTTCCAATTTTTAAAATGAAATTTTTTAAATATATTTTTTATTGTTATTAAAAATTCAACATCATACATCATTTCTCAATCCAATTTAGAGTTATTTGCCTTTCCATGCCCCCCCCACCTGAGTTCATGCACTCTGTCATATATGTCTTTGCATCTTTTTTTCTGAGTCTTTCCAGAGTTTTTTTCAAAGTAGAGGCTTATTGTTTGGGGATTATTTTATAAGATTTTTGCTTTTTTTTCAGTTTCTTTTGTTGTTGTTCTCTCCAACTTGTATTGCTTCTCTCTCTCTCTCTCTCTCTCTCTCTCTGCTCCTATATATATATTATATATATATATAATGTATATATATATATACACATATACTAAATAATACATACACATATCACCTGAATTGGAGGATTTTCTTTTCTTTTTAAAATGAATTTTTAATGACATAAGAAAACACAATATAATATTAACTGAAAATGACACATGTAAATACATGTACTATACAAATCTAGTTATGTTGTACATGTATTTACACATACAGAAGTACGCATGCTTATCTAGACATATACAATAAAGAATAAGGAAACGCATAGGCCAAGGGCATTTCTAGTTGTGGTGTCTTCTTTTTATGACTACTCTCAACTTTTCATTAATATAATGAAGAGAAAATGAATGTATTTATTTATTTATTAACAATAAGTAATAAGTTGTGAGTACAAACATCCTTCACGTAAAACCAATTTTGCAAGCAGCTATGCCCAAACCCACACAAGCCCAAGGCTCCCACCATCCAGCTGAAGGGCTTGTATGTACATATAGTTGTGATCAAATAAGTGTCCAGTCTATATTGCTGTAGTTTCACCATTCACCCCAATCGCAGCCCTTACATTTTACCTTGCCCCTCTTCTGCAGATTGTTCCCTAGGCTTAGAAAAGGGGCACAGGTGGACGAGAAGCAAAACAGTCTACTTTCAAAAAAAAAAAAAAAAAAAAAAAAAAAAAAAAATGACATCATGAAATTTGCAGGTAGATGGACGGAACTAGAAGATTTTATGCTAAGTGAAGTAACACAGTCCCAGAAAAACAAAAGACAAACGGTATCCCTCATCTGTGGATGCTAGTACCAAGTACCTTGTTGTAAGACAAACTGAGCAACATTAGTGTTATATTCCTCATGATCTGAAAACAACTGTCCTCTTACATTGTGAATCCCTAAACAGGTTCTAAAATTAACCTACCATTTATTTTCAGACCTTGGATTTTTGGTATATGATGGAGGGTATGTATGCATCTTTTAAAGTAATATAAAATTAAAATGGAAAAATGTGAATCAAGAAATATGGTATGGAAATAACATACAGTTTGTTTTCTTTTTTTAATTATTTTTATGTGTATGAGTGTACTGACTGCATGTAGGTTGGTGCACCGTGTCATGCAATGCTGTGGAGGTCAGAAAGAGGGCGTCGGATTCCACTGGAACTGGAGTTAAAGACAGTTCTTGGCCACCATGTGGAACCCGGGTCCTCTGCAAGAGCACTCAGCACTCTTAACTGCTGAGTGATCCCTCCAGCCCCTAGTTTGTTTTCAAAAAGATACAATTTTAATATAGGTGCAATGTAACAGGCTGGTGCAACTTAGCCTTTCTGGGTGCTTAACGACCATACTTAATGTCTATACCAATTTGGCCAAGGGACCTAAGGGATAACTTTGTTCCTTGCCCTCAGAGGTCAGCCAAGTCTTAGGGGAACAGGAAGACCGGTGACCCACATTTGCAGGACATTTCAAGAGACGCTTTGCAAATGTGGGTCACCAGTCTTCCTGTTCAGGAGGTCTTGGAGATCCACTAATGGCACTTCAGCCTGTGTCCAGTCTATAAAGAGGAGAGTCTGCTCATGCTTCAGAAAAGGAAGCCTGGTCTAGCAAGACCTGATTTTGTCCTCAAGTGGATGGAACTGGTAAATGAAAAGCTGAAAAGAGCAAGGGGCTCCCACCCTCCTCCCCCCAAAAAAGCCCCCAAGAGACCCCTGAGGACCAGATCCTCAAGAAAACAAAAACTTGGTTAATCTGGGCTAACTGTGTGGCCTTAAGCATCCAAAAGGAAAGTAAAACCAGAAATAAATAATCAGTAAGACCAGAGAAACTGTACTACAGATATAAAACTTGAGATCTTAGTAAAAAGACAAAAAGAAAAAAAGAGAGAGCACTGTTGTTTGTCCTGTCTTCAATTCTTACTGGCAGGTGCATCTCCTTTGTGGCTGCCACTGCTTTTGCCACTCCTCAAAGACATGAGACATAGCTTTTTAACCTTCCAATATGGACTGAAGACTCATGTCTCTCCAAGAATCCTCTAAACCTTCAATGCCAGATGGGGACTACTGAGATACCCAGCTTGTGGACTGAGCAGCTAAGGGGATTTCAACCTCATCAGAGTATAGACCACCATTGTTGGACTGCTCAGGCTGTATCATGGAGGCCAGTACAGGGGGATTAAGACAAGATGTGTGCTTACTGGAATTCATTTGGGGGACCATGGGAGGGAGGGAAAGACCCCAGTGTGGAGCACAAGGGCAGGATTGATGGTTGTTTGGGCTTGCCAAGGAGGAAACTTTGAACACTTCCTTAAGGAAAACATGACATCTTTTAGGAAAAAAAAATCCTCAAATTCAGGTGATATGTGTATGTATGTATGTATGCATGTATGTATGTGTGTATATAACTATGTATATGTGTGTATATATATATGTGTATATATATTGAAACAATACAGGTTAGAGAGAACAACAACAAAATAACGGGAAAAATCTCTGGAGACTCAGAAAAAGATGCAAGACATATATGGCAGAGTGCAGGGACTCAGGTGGGGTGGGGGTCATGGAAAGAGAAGTGACTCTAAATTCGATTGAGAAATGATTTATGACTAATGGAAAAGGTTTAATAACAATAAAAAAGAAAGATCTTTGCCACGAAGTCCGAGGACCCAAGTTCAGTCTCCACCATCCACATGGTGGAAGGAGAGAACCAGCTCTGGAAAGTTGTCCTCTGACCTCCAAATGTGCACTGTGGTGTGCACACTCATCAAAAATAATAAATAAATTAGAGAGATAGATAGATAAATAGAGATAGATAGATATAGGTAGATGATAGATAGATGTAGATAGATGATAGTGATAGATGATAGATAGATAGATAGATAGATAGATAGATAGATAGATAGATGATAGATAGATGATAGAAACATCAAACATGTACTTGGCCATTCTGTATATTTACTATTCCACACCCACAGGAATACCCAAGCTAATAGCCAATTAATTCCAGTTAATTTTTTTTTTAATTTTTTTTTTATTAATTTTATTTATTTCTGTATGTGTATGAATGTACTGTCTGCATGCAAGTTTGTGCACCCGTGTCGTGCAATGCTGCGGAGGTCAGAAGAGGGTCTCGGATTCCCCTGGAACTGGAGTTCTCCTGGAACTGGAGCTTCAGACGGTTCTTGGCCGCCATGTGGGTGCTGGGGATTGAACCCGGGTCCTCTGCAAGAGCGGTCGGCGCTCTTAACCGCTAGGCCATCTCTCCAGCCCAATTCCAGTTAATTTTATGACCTGGTTAGATGCCTTATATTTAAAGAATATAAAGTTGTGACTCTTCTACAGAAATAATCTTCATTCCACTATTCTGAATAACTGAACTATATTTCTGGTCTCTAATGTGCTTCAGATCTTCCATACTTAGATACTCCCCTATTGTAGCTTTCTTGATGAAAATTGCTCAGTGAGGTTGGAATGTGTGAAGTGGGCCTCCAACACAGCTGCAGTGTGTGAGAGAACAGAATGTAACAGCAAGTCTCTCTATAGCCCAGAGGACAAAGATGACCCAAAACCAAGGTTAGAGAATGACAAGCATGCTGAATGGCATGGTGCTCCCTTCCCTTCTTCTAAAAGCAGTCTGGCTGAGAGAATGGGTGTTATGTTTCACTTCTCCTGCAGATGCTGGTCTAACTTTGGTTCAGCCCTTCATCTGCCTCCAGCTGACAGAATGACTGAGGAAGGCAGACTGAATATTTGGGAGGAGACGGTTCTGGAAATTGTGGTGGGGGTTGCAGGGTTACAGTATGGAAAGCATTCTAGGAAGACAGATTCTCAGCTCATTGCAATCAAGAACCCAACTCAAACTCATGCACCATAGTGAATGGTGAGTGTCTGCACATCCTAGAAGCCATTTCATGGCCCTCAGCTGTCAGCACTGTCTCAGCCAATTACCTGAATCCCAAGTTAAGATTTTCTTGATGATGATGATGAGATGATGATAATGATGATGATGATGGTGATGATGGTGATAGTGATGATCATCATCATGATGATGGTGATGGTGATGATGATGATGATGGTGATGGTGATGGTGATGATGGTGATGGTGATGATGGTATGATAGTGATGATGATGATGATGGTATGGTGATGGTGATGATGGTGATGATGGTGATGATGGTGTTGATGGTGATGATGGTGATGGTGATGATGGTGACGATGGTGATGGTGATAGTGGTGATGGTGATGATGATGGTGATGATGATGATGGTGATGGTGATGATGGTGATGATGATGATGATGATGTTGATGATGATGGTGATGGTGATGATGATGATGATGGTGATGGTGATGGTGATGATGATGATGATGATGGTGATGGTGATGATGGTGATGATGGTGATGGTGATGGTGGTGGTGATGATGATAATGATGGTGATGATGGTGATGGTGATGTGGTGATGGTGATGATGGTGATGGTGATGTGGTGATGGTGATGATGATGGTGATGGTGATGATGGTGATGATGATGGTGATGGTGATGATGGTGATGATGGTGATGGTGATGGTGATGATGGTGATGGTGATGGTGATGATGGTGATGGTGATGATTATGATGATGGTGAAGGTGATGATGGTGATGGTGATGGTGATGTGGTGATGGTGATGATGATGGTGATGGTGATGATGGTAATGGTGATGGTGATGATGATGGTGGTGGTGATGGTGATGATGGTGATGATGATGGTGATGGTGATGATGGCGATGGTGATGATGGTGATGATGATGATGGTGATGGTGATGATGATAGTGATGAAGGTGATGATGGTGATGGTGATGATGGTGATAGTGATGATGGTGATGGTGATGATGATGATGGTGATAGTGATGATGGTGATGGTGATGTGATGATGGTGATGGTGATGATGGTGATGGTGATGGTGATGATGGTGATAGTGATGATGGTGATGGTGATGATAGTGATGGTGATGATGATGATGGTGATGATGGTGGTGATGATG
>VZQC01001084.1:459306-566357 GCA_009823505.1 Rhizomys pruinosus | reverse complement strand
AAAAGAAAGAAAATCATGCTCAACTGTTGGAGTTTGTGACCTGTGAAAACCTTGCCAGCCAAACTTGGAGAAGCTGTCTGAGGGCCTTTATTACAGCTATGCAATATTCACCTGAGGTGAATGGGAACGGCAGGGGCTGACTTGGGAGAGGCCAGTGCTGGAACCGGGGAGCTGCAGGGCCAGTGCTGGAACCGGGGAGCTGCAGGGCCAGAGCTGGAACTGGGGAGCTGCAGGGCCAGTGCTGGAACCGGGGAGCTGCAGGGCCAGTGCTGGAACCGGGGAGCTGCAGGGCCAGTGCTGGAACCGGGGAGCTGCAGGGCCAGTGCTGGGACTGGGGAGCTGCAGGGCTTGCCTCCTCTCTCCTAGCCTCTCCTTGCCCTTCTTCCCTCTGCTCTTGCTGAGGATGGACTTCCCACTCTCACCATAAACTAGAACCTAGTGCCCTTGTGTCCTAAGTCATGTGCCACGTGCTAGGTGCATGCAGATTTGAACCTTCTGTCTCTATGCTCCACTCCCAGATTCTCAGATAAGAATGGGAAGGGCCAACTTTGGTTCCATTTCGGAACTCCCTGAATTCCATCAACGGTGGCCTGAGAGGCACTAACATATCTGCTATGTTCGTAACACATGGGGTCAGCACATAGTCACCAGAGAACCCCAAAAGATGATGTCTTCTCAGTCATTGTGGGACTGACACCTCACTTTCCCCATGCACGAAGTAGAAGAAACAATATCTGTTGAGCCCTGTTTGAAGGAAGGCAAAGGGAACTGATATGCACTAGCCATTGTAGGACATTAACTGGGTTATCTGCACAAATTTTGAAAATAATCCTAAAGGATGGGCATAATTTCCATATTTGCATAAAGAAAATGATGTTACTAGAGGTTTGTTAGCAAGTGGCAGAGCTCAGATCTGAACCTAGATGGAACCAGCCTCCATCCTGGAAAAGAGCTGTTAAGATTGAGATCACATCTACAAACTGTGCCTTAAATTCTCATCTACTAATAACTTTCCAGGGGCAGGATCGCCTATGTAGTAAACGCTCAGCATGGGAAGTCGTTAGTGAGAGTGCCTTGCCCTCCATTACAGCAACAGTCTTAGCATCACAGGGTGTTTTGCTCACATTAATCCACCAAACACCTCTAAAGAGTGGGCACCCATCTGCCTTGAGAGGTTTTTACAAGAGGCGCGTTTTATTAAAAATGAAGCTGGAGATGAAAACAGCAGCTGATGTCTGTCTTAACTGTAATTGACCTTCAGCCACCAATTGGTATAATGGGTTAGAGAGCCTGGCGTTGCCGTGTGAATGTGCTAGCTTGCCGGTGTATTATCATAGCCTTTTTGGTACTTAGCCGATACACAAAGCTCAGGCTGTCTTTGTAAAAAAGAAATTAGCAATAGGCAATGATCAATCACCTATGGTTTTTTCACCCCTGAGATGATCAAATATCTCAGATGCAATCCAGGCTCTGAGAACAAACAGTTTTTTAGGCCTTCAATAAAAAAGCCAAGAATTTAATCATTAGGGAAATGTAAATTAAAGTCAAAATGAGGTACTTCTTCATACACACTATGATCGCTATAATTAGAGGGGGAAAGACCAGATAATAACAAGTGCTGGCAAGGATGTGGAGAAATTGGAACCTTGGTATGTGGATAGTGATAATGTAAATGGCACAGCTGTTGTAGGAAGCAGTCTGGCAGTTCCTCAGTGGGTTAAACATAGAATTACATATGGCTCAGGATTCCACTCCTGGGTGTAGACCCAAAAGAATTAGAAACAGATGTTGAAAGAACAGCTCATACGCAAACGATCATGGCAACACTATTCACAGTATCGAAAAGGTGAAATGGCTCAGGTGCCATCAAGTGGATAAACAAAATGTGCTGTATCTGTATAGTGAAGTACAGCCAAAAGAAGGAACAGACTGCTGATACATGCTATAACATGGAAGCTTAAAACATGGTAAGTGAAAGAACCCAGATATAAGAGGCCAGTAGTGTGTGATTCCATTTGTATGAAGTATTTATAGGTAAACCCATAAAGACTGAAAGCAGATTGCTGATTCCAGAGGTTGGGAGAGGGGAGAATAGGATATGACTAGTGAAATGGATATGGAGTTTCATTTGAGGTAATGAAAGTGTTCCTGAGTAGAGTGGCAATGGTTACACAATGTTGTAATATATTACATGCCATTAATGGCAAACTTTCCCTTATAGGTATTTCACCATAATTGCTAGGAAATGCCTAGGGGCCTCTCTGAAAATATCAACAGTTTTCTTTCTCCTTAGGGCATTGTGAGTGAATGAATGAGCTCTGAACGTGTGGTTCTAGGTTTTACTGAATTCATTAAAATGCTTGGGGGAGGGGCTGGAGAGATGGCCTAGCGGTTAAGAGCGCCGACAGCTCTTGCAGAGGATCTGGGTTCGATCCCCAGTGCCCACGTGGCAGCTGAGAACCATCTTTAACTCCAGTTCCAGGGGAATCCGACACTCTCTTCTGACCTCCGTGGCATTGCATGACACGGGTGCACAAACCTGCATGCAGACAGTACATTCATACACATACAAAATAAATAAAATTTAAAAAAAATAAAATGCTTGGGGGAAAGCCTTTAAGCCTAGATACCCCTGCACACACCTAGCCTCTCACTCTTGGCAGTACATCTCCAAAGAAGAATTTTTCACTGGCTCTAACCCCTTGTGTACATGATTTCTGCTTTTTCCCTTGAACAACTGCCAGAGACAAGGTTACTTACTGTGATTAGACTTGGAAGCTAGAGTGGCAGGTTACACAAGAAACGCACATGGCTTTTCCTCTTTGTCACATCTGCCTCTTGTACCTCTTGTACCTCTTGTACGATTCCATTTTCTTCTATGGGAGGTTGGTCCAACAGTGGATGCCAGGAAGACAGTGGTCAGAAACAGACTGGAGAGGGATTGAAGTGGCCAAAAAGATGGAGGGTTTACAGTTTATTGGTATTTCTTTACCTGGAAAATGAGTTGGCTACATTCATTTGTGACTTAATCACTGTCTCTCTGTTCACGGGCACATTTTGGAGACAATGCTGTTTCAATTTCTAAATCAGTAAAGAAGCAAGGCCGAAAATCCCAAAAGAGGCTAACTAATGTTTCCAGGGGAAACACTGGCCTCATCACTGTGTGTCTGTCTTCCCTGTAGGGAAAAGTGCTCATACTTTTCCTGTGCAGGCGTAGAGCTACTTGAAGCCAGTCTAGACATTCTTCCATCAGCTTGCTTTCGCTCTCACAAGGAATTTGGAGGAATGCTGGTTCAGGTAGGCCTTAAGAGAAAGCAGTATGCCTAATTTGCTCTATGTGTATACAGATGGGTCTTGGTCTGGGTGCTTCCATCTAAGGAAGGGAAGAAAGCAACATGCATTTGGTAGAAACCATTCTTCCTGGGCTAAGTGATATGAGGTCTGATCGTCTCTGTCTGGGTTGATGGTTCAACAACTGCATTTCTCAGTCAGCCCTGATCTGGAGGAAAACCTCTGACACTCTCCAGTGAGCTGTGTGGCAAAACTAGCATGTTAGGTAGGTTGGATAGATTAAATATGTTTTCATCTTGTATATCTTCCATTTATGATGGATGTATTTGGAAGGCAACAAGCCCAATCCTAACAGGAATCTATGTAGAAATCAAAGAACAATGACCCAAAGAGACAAGACTTTTCAGGGTGAATCTGGTGATTCTGCCTGGGTTTCCATTAAATGACCTTCCTGCTAAGAGGCAAAATCAAAACACATTGTCTTGGGGACTGCTGTAGGAATCGGCCCTTCTGGCTAATCTGATGGGGTTTGGGAAAGAAACACCATCCTATCTATATGCAGATCTCTCCGTGTCCTCATTGCCAAGTATATACAGCTCATGCAAGACCCTAAACTGGTGTGCGTGTGCTGCGCTTCTGGCTGCACTTCCCACTGCTATTCCTCTACTTTATTTCTTAAATAAGCTTACTATGACTCATGCTCAGTTTCCTATATTCTGTGAATCCACCCTATTCCAAGGGGTTTTTTTTGTTGTTGTTGTTGTTCTTATTGTTAAAAAGAACTAGTTTCCTATCGAAAAGTACCATAGCTATAAAGATCTTCCTTATGGCAGTGCCTTGCATGTGTGTGTATTTTTACATTTTTATTTTAATTTATATGCATGTACATGCCATATGTATGTGGGGGTGGGGGGTTCCCTGTAGAGGCCAGAAAAAGGCATTGGTTCCCTGGAGCTGGGGTTACAGGTGGTTGTGAGCTGCCAGGTATAGGCTCTAGAAACCAAACCCAGGCCCTCTGAAAAAGCTGTAAGCACTGTTAACTCTGGAGCCATCTTTCCAGCTTCTGTGTGTATTTATTTTGAACTAATGGAACAGATGTTCTTTGGTATGCCTTCTGAGCTCTGTATTACAGCTCCCTGAGAGTGCCCCACCTCCATCAGCCAGCCATGTTTGTGGTAATTGCTGTACTCCCTGGCTGTAAATGGACTCCTGGCCTAAGGGAGCCAATCATATTGGGGTTAGAATTTTTGAGGTGGCAATTGGCCTGTGGGCTGGGATAAAAGTTATGAACACCAGTAAGTGGAAGCTGCCGTCATGTAAAACCATTCTCACCCATATTCCTGGAGGAGAAAAAGTGGACATTTAAAGAAAAGGGCACTGATGTGAAGGTGAGAGATGAAAAGGTGACTTGAGTGGAGAGAGGTGGGGGGGGTGAATGCTCACTCCTGGTGGACTTCCGGGTCCTGAGTTTAAGCTCTCAGGAAGTTGTGCCTGTCATTGAGAGCTACGAAATACTCAGATTTTTATGCAACCCCACCTCCACCCCCCAACACACACAGACACACCCTCCTCAGCTAGCAAGTTTCTAGTCTTCTACTGACATCCAGAAGACCTTGGACTAATAAGAACCTATTTCTGGTTATGTCTTGTCTTTTTTGGTTGTGAGCCGTTAATAGCTGTGTCAACTCTTCAGCTCACTTCTGGTTATTTCTGATCCCAGAACCAGAGAATAAACCTTGATTCTCTCAGCATTCATTAATCTAGTTATGAATGTTAGATATGGAATTCTCCAGTCCATTTGTTTTATTTTTAAAATTGTGGTACTCATGGAAGCTGTAGCTTCCTCTGGGTCACAATGAGATTTTCTGAACGCTAGTCTAGGGTCCTCCTCACTGCACAAAGCTGCCTCTGTACAAAAACACTCAGTGTCCTGTTGGCGTGTACAATATACAGTGCTAGCCCCAGCAGTGCCACAGGATCAATAAGGGGTGGACAGAAGATCCAGGTTGAGCAGTTAGAACACTGCAGAAACCTGGGTTATCCCCAGAGATTAGATACAACTCAGAAAAACTATGTAAAGACTTTAGGGAGACTTGCAGAAACTCAAAGAGAAAGGGGAGTTATGAGAAAAGATAGTTTTCTGAATAGCATGGAGGAAGAGAAGCAAGAGTGGGGAGGAAGCCAGGCGTCCAAGAGCTGTGTTAGGCAGCGAGAGCCAGCCGCACCTGGAGCTGTTCAGCTCCCAAACTTCTCAGCCACCATAGGCTATATTCATTATTGTTGTTGTTATTACTATGTGTAAGTCAGAGAACAACTCAAAAAATATTTTACTTGGGGCTGGAGAGATGGCCTAGCAGTTAAGAGCACTGACTGCTCTTGCAGAGGACCCGGGTTTGATCCCTAGCACCTACATGGCAGCTGAGAACCGTCTTTGACTCCAGTTCCATGGGAATCAGACGCCCTCTTCTGACCTCTGCAGCATTGCATGACATGGGTGCACAAACCTACATGCAGACAGTACATTCATACACATACAAAATTAAATAAATAATTATTAAAAAAATTTTACTTATTATCTTTATTTTATGTGTATGAATATATTGTCTGCATGTAATTAAATGTACCTGTGTCATGCAATGCCCGAGGAGGTCAGAAGAAGGCATCAGATGCCCTGGAACTGGAGTTATGGACATTTGTTAGCTGCCATGTGGGTGCTGGGAATTAAATCCAGGTCCTCCGCAAGAACAAGCAGTGCTCTTAACCTCTGAGCCATCTTCCCACCCCCAACCCCACCCCCGAGGACAACTTTAGGAGTCAGTTCTCTCCTACCACCACGTGGGTCCCAGGGATTGAGCTCAGACGTTCTGGCTTGGCAGCAGGTGCCTTTACCCACTGAGCCTACTTACTTAAGCTCCTTTGAGTTGAGTGTAATATAATAATCTTCCTGTGAATGTCAAAATTGGTTTGGAGGTCTTTTTCAATACCACACCATCCATCAGTGCTCAAGTCCCTTGTATAAAATGGCATAATATTTGCATTTACCTTATGTACATTTTCCACTATAATTTTTTGTGTGTATTTTTGAGACAGGGTATCCCTTTAGTCCCAGCTGGCATGGAACTCACTCTGTAGACCAGGCTGGCCTTGAAGTCACAGAGATCCACCTGCCTCTGCCTCCCGAGCGCTGGGATTAAAGGTTTGCGGTACCACGCCCAGCTAATTTAAACTACCTTCAGATTACTTACAATACCTAATGCAATGTAAATGCTTCCCAAATAGTTGTAGTAACATATTGTTTAGGGAATAATAACAAGAAAAATGTACATATTTCAGTAAAATATGGTGCAACTTATTTTCCAAATATTTTTCATTCAAAGTTGGATGAATCCTTAGATGTAGGACTTACAGAAATGGGGTGATATACAATCGGTGAAGGAAGAATACAAAACATTTTTTTTTACCAAATGTAATTTGATTTTATACACATCTACTTCTTATTTTTATATATTAGAGAAATATTGTATCTTTGAGTCATTGTAATGGGTGCTAATAATTTTGGTTAAAAGGTCACTTAACAGGGGACTAGAGAGATGGCTCAGTGGTTGAGACCACTGGCTCCTCTTGCAGAAAACCTGGGTTTGATTCCCAAGCACCCACATGGCGGCCAACAACTGTCTGTAACTCCAGTTCCAGAGGATCTGATGCCCTCTTCTGCCCTCTACACGGCATTGCATGACACAAGTGCACAGATAAAATGCTCATGCATAAAATAAAATAAAATAAAATACACTGTAGCATGCTTTATTTTTTTTTTAAAGTCTAACATAAGCCATTATGGCTAACCTAAGAACAACAAAGCAGTACAATTATATGGATACTATTGTTTGCTAAAGATAAAGTAACTATATAGAGAAGCAGGAGTTCTTTTTGAGGATTCCAAACAACTTTTGTTATATAGGTTATAACTACTGATATTTATTGTATCACAAATAGGAATTAAAAGTCTGATGGCTGTGGTTTATTTGCAAATTAGAGTCATGAGTGCATGGTAATCCAACACAGAGGATACATGACTGCTACAAATTCACACTTCCCTTAGTTCTGTTCCAAAGGGGGAAAAATGTCAATTTGTTGTGGAATGTGAAAGGGGGATAAAAAGTGAGTTACACTTGCCCTAGTTTGTAATACTTGAGTGTTGAGAAGTAGTTCTGGAATGTGCTAGGATCTTGCAAAGATTGCTCAGTTTAGGTGTGCTTATCTTATTAGTATACATTACTGGCCTATATTCTACCTGGCAGCAAAGATTCTGGGTCTTACCAGAATAAGTTCCTGTACTTTATGCTAATTTTGTCCTCATATCCTATTATTTAAGGAAGACAAAGTGCAAACATTCTTTACTTATGAAAGAACAAAGGTTCTTTTTAATTGTTATCATCTGTATATATTTTCTGTTTTGTTTTATTCGTTTTTATTTTACATGGCTGAGTGTTTTAACCTTCATGTATGTAAGCATATCACATGTGTGCAATGCCCACAGAGGCCAGAAGAGGGCATCTGATCCCCTGGAACTGGAGTTATGCTGGTTGTTAGCTGCCACATGGATGTTAGGAACAAAACCCGGGTTCTCTGCAAGAGTGTGGGTCCAGGTAAATCCATTATGGCTGAGTATAAGAGAGCTGGCTTCTCACCCTGATAACCTAGAAGGTGGGAAGGAAATGGGAACTGCTCCTGCTCCTCATATTGGACACCAGGCACCCGCAGCCCACCGCCCAGGGGAGTGTAGCTTGAAGTGTAGCATTCCTTTTTTTAAAAATTTTTTTTTTATTATTATTTTTCTTTGCATGTGTATGAATGTACTGTCTGCATGCAGGTCTGTGCACCCGTGTCGTGCAATGCCGCGGAGGTCAGAAGAGGGTCTCGGATTCCCCTGGAGCTGGAGTTCTCCTGGAATTGGAGTTACAGACGGTTCTCAGCCGCCATGTGGGTGCTGGGGATCGAACCCGGGTCCTCTGCAAGAGCGTCGGTGCTCTTACCCGCTAGGCCATCTCTCCAGCCCCGAAGTGTAGCATTCCTAAGCTTATCTTTCCTGAGGCATGTGCACCCTGTGCTCAGGAGGCAAACGGTGCAAGCCATAAGCTTATCCCGGGAGGCTATGGTGCTCCTGCCATAAAGCTTAGCTGTTGCAAAGCGCACATAAGCCACAGCAGAGTGATCCTGGTCTCATCAGACCTGGCTGCCCACTAAGTCTCTATACATGGTTCGGGATGGCCTAGAACTTACTGTATAACCCAGGCTGGCTTTGAACTCCCAAATCTTCCTGCCTCAGTTTCCCAGATGCTGGAATTACAAGTGTTGACCCTAGGTCTAGCTTGACCATCCACTCTAAAGAACCAAAAATAGATGAGACTGGACTCCATAAGCCAACACTTAGAAAATCCAAGGAAAATTATCTGGTGTCTGACTTGCAAGATCCCAGTCTTACAGGAAGAGAGAAATATTACTTCCAGGAAACTTAAGAAATTTGGAAGACTTTAAGAAGAAAGACATTCACTCAAAATTTACAGATCCTGTGGATGAAACTTGATAGTAAGAGTATCCAACCATGCCTCCTCCTAGCTGGTCTACCTGAAACTGTCTAGCGACCCCTACTCCAGGGTTCCACTCACAATGGACCCCAACTGCTCCCGCGCCACAGATGGATCCTGCACCTGCGCTGGCTCCTGCAAGTGCAAAGAGTGCAAATGCAAGAAGAGCTGCTGAGCCTTCTGTCCCATGGGCTGTGCAAAGTGTGCCCAGGGCTGCGTCTGCAAAAAAGAGGCTTCCAACAAGTGCAGCTGCTGCGCCTAACGTGGGCACGTCCCTGAAACCACGTGTAAATAGAGCGATGTGTACAAACCTGGATTTGTTTTTTTACTACCCTGACCGATTTCCCAACACCTCTTTCTATGAAGCATGTAACTGATAATAAAAATCATTGAAAAAAAATAAAAACAAATTCCTAGTCACAGAATAGCAAATCAAAAGTCTCCCATTAGATTCATTATGAAAACTTCTAGAGAGAAGTTAATTGTATATTTTTTTAAGTTAGTTAATTGTATATTGGCAAATACTATGTGAACCTGTATTTTATAGGTTAAAATTAAAAATAATCTTTCTTTGGGGCTGGGGTTATAGCTCAGTGTTAGAACACTTGCATAACATGCATATATAGGATACAACCCCTAGCACTGCAACAGTAATAGTAACAACAATAATAAATCTTTCTTTGAGACTGTTATGATCACAAAAGGAAATGGGGCAGGGATTAGGGAAAAGTTGTGAAAGACTGAAATAGACCAAAGTTTACCAGAGACCCATGGAAAGCTCCACATCCTTTCAGTGCTAACCCTTGGGAGTCTAAAGTTTGTGTCTTTGAACTCCTTTATGAAAAGCTGATACCAGTGCAAGTAAAAACTGCTCCATTAAATGCCATTGATTCCTGCCCAGTGGCTACTAACCCATTTGGCATCTATTGTGGGTTTCATTTCAGCATTCTTGATTCAACTATAAGAGAGCAGCACTTTGAGTTTGCCTTTATGGCATCTTGCAGCATCCCTCATTAAGGAGTTAAGTGAAATTTCTAATGCTTCATTTTACCTTTGTATAAGTTTCATGATTTTATCTTGGGAAGATAGAGCCTTGGGCTGGAGGTGTCACAAAGTGCTTGCCTAGGGTGCGATAAAACCAGGGTTCCTCTGTAGTAAGCACTTAATAAAAATAAAAATTAAAGAAACGAGAAGAAAGCATCCTTTGCCAAAGATTTTCCCATCACGGTTTCTCGGTCCTTCACTTCTGTGCTTCTCTTTCCAACGTGTATCTCTTGAGAAGCAGCACAGAGATGAGCTTTATGTTTTATCCTACCTGGCAATCACTTGAACTCTCAGGATCAAGGACCAGCCAGATCTGCTATAACTAGCCTCCCTCCAGATTTGGTTCATGTGAAATAAAGATAAACTATCTTGATTAATCTTTTCAGTCAAAATTTGGGTTAGGAGAGATTAATGCAATACCTAATTGTGCTGGATAGCTTTAGTGTCAACTTGACACACCTGGGTTGAGGGAGCCTCAAATGGGGAATTGTCTCCATTGGACTAGCCTGTAGCCATGTCTGTGGGGCATTTTCTTGATAGTTGAGTGATGTGGGAGGGCCCAGCCCACTATGGATGGTGCTACCCCAGAGCAGGTGGTTCTGTATTGTATAAGAAAGCAGAGGCCAGGTGTGGTGGTACATGCATTTGGGAAGCAGAGCCAAGCGATCTCTGTGCATTCAAGGCCAGCCTGTTGTACATAGCGAGTTCCAGGCCAGCTGGAGCTAAAGGGAGAAAGAAGAAAAGAAAAGAGAAGAGAAGAGAAGAGAAGAGAAGAGAAGAGAAGAGAAGAGAAGAGAAGAGAAGAGAAGAGAAGAGAAGAGAAGAGAAGAGAAGAGAAGAGAAGAGAAGAGAAGAGAAGAGAAGAGAAGAGAAGAGAAGAGAAGAGAAGAGAAGAGAAGAGAAGAGAAGAGAAGAGAAGAGAAGAGAAGAGAAGAGAAGAGAAGAGAAGAGAAGAGAAGAGAAGAGAAGAGAAGAAGAGAAGAGAAGAGAAGAGAGAAGAGAAGAGAAGAGAAGAGAAGAGAAAAGAGTGGAAGGAAGAGTGGAAGGAAGAGTGGAAGGAAGGAGGGAAGGAGGGAGGGAGGGAGGGAAGGAAGGAAGGAAAGAAGGAAGGAAGGAAGGAGAAAAGCAAGCAGGCTGAGCATGGGTCAGGGGACTAAGCCAGTAAGTAGCATTCTTCCATGGCCTGTGCCTCCTGCCTCCAGGTTCCTGCCCAGAGTTCCTACCTTAGGCTCCCTAAGTGGTGAACTGTGACCTGGGAGATAGAAGCTGAATAAACCCTTTCCTCCCCAAGATGGTGTTGATCAGAAGGTTTTGTCACAGCAATTGAAAGCAAAATAGAACACTAATTAATGCACCTTCAAATTTGAACACTTCTAGAATTAATAAAATCTCATGCTTCTACACACATTATATGAATGCAGTGTCTAATTAGCATGTATTAAAAAAACTTGGGGGGTCTTTTTGACACAGGGTCTCTCTGTAGCCACAGCCTTCCTAGAACTCACTATGTAGACCAGGCTGGCCTTCAACTCACAGAGTTTAATCCCAGCCTCCAGAATGCTGGATTAAAGCCATGCACCACCACCCACGGCTACATTAAAATTTTAACTTACATACCTGACTTAGTAAGCTACTTCTATACACATTGTATACCAAGACCACTACTGTAAGAAGTTTAGGTATATAGACAAATTTCTTACATTTTTAAAACCCCTTATGGATTCCTGATTACCTTTACCTAACACACACACACACACACACACACACACACACACACACCTGTTAAACCCTTACAAGGTCAGAGATATAAACCCAGTTTTACAAACGTAGAAACTGGGGTTTTCCAGGGTTAGGTGACATACTCAAGGCCACACTGTCAATTAGTGTTGAAGTCACAATCTGCAGTCATTGTCACACCCAAGTTTTTCCCTTACCACCAGTCTGAGCCACACTTTCATCTCCTTTCCCATCATCCCAGCTGGTGCTAGCACATTGGTGTAGAGCTGAGCTATCACACGTGGTATCACGGAGCCGGCTGTGTCATAAGAAAGTTGCTAACAGAGCAAAGCTTCCTTCCAGTCGGCAAATCATCCTCGAGCACCTTTTTCTGAAGGAAAGCCTTTGTGCTTGCAGGTGCTCTGGAGCACATACTCTAGGGACATCTCTCTAGAGGGAAAGCTCAGGTAACCGGTCCTTATAAGCCTTGGCAGGCACATGACATAGAGAAAGAATTATCACGATCTGAAGACAAACAGAAAAAAAAATGTAAAAAGCTCAGTTTTGATGCTTCTCTAGCCTTAACATCACCAGTGAGACTGCTCCAAAATGGAAGTTTCTTGTGCTGCGCTCTGCCTAGAAGGGAAGCAAAGCTGTAGAACCAGAAACAACACAACTCTGTAGCTGGAAATAAGGGCAAGGGAAGACACAATTGAACAATGCAGAATACTGAAGTGTTTGGATCAATAAGCAATAAATGAAAAATAATTTAAAGAACACTGAGCAGAGCTCAGTGTTAGAGCTCATGCTTAGCACACACAAGATCTTGGGGGTGGGGGGGGTCTAGATTCAACCTTTTAGAGAAATATCAATAAAGAGATAACTTTATAAAAGCTAACAGTAGCATACTCAGAACTAACTCAGAATGAGCTTTCTTAGGCACCAGATAAAAACCCTTACTTAACTGGTTTTCCTGAGCTTTAGTGAACATTGGGGTAAATGTCAATCATTCAGCTATATAAATTTATCTGTTATTTTTATTTTATGCATATGAGTGTATTGCTTGCATGTATGTAGGTGCCCCCATGTTGTGCAATGCCCACAGAAGAGGGCATCAGATCCCCTGGAACTGGAGTTATGGACGGTTGTTAGCTAGCTACCATATGGGTGCTGGAAATCAAATCTGAGTCCTCTATGAGAGCAGCCAGGGCTCTTAACCACTGAGTTCTCTCTCCAGCCCCAATTTATGTAAGTTTTTAATTTGTGCTGACCTGTCAATTTCAGTTTTCTTTAGACTCTAGTTTCAAGGAGACATTAACTTGGGCACAAACCCCACTCTCAATCTCCCCTTCACTTAGCCTCCCTAGTGTGCACCTTGCATTGTGTTTGGAGATGGAGAGCCCTCTTCTTGTGCTGCTTTCTTGTGTGGTGGTCTTCAGATCCTTGGCTCACTGGACAAATCACAAAGTCTTCTATGTACCGGCACCTCCTGGAGCTTATGGTGTCTAGTGTCTCCTGACAGGATGACAGGTGGACATTGGGGCCAGCACTTCCTCCTGCTATGGAACCATGAAGCTGCACAGGTGAAGCAGAATTTGCCAAAGAGGAGAGCTAAATAAATGAACTTACTCATTGGTGATAAAACAAAACAAAACAAAAACCAGCAGACTCAAGGGGCTGGAGAGCTGACTTTAGCAGGAGAGGCTGGGGAGTGGCAACTCCACCCTGGGCTCCTAAAATCTCCCAGCCAGTGGGTGAGCACCTGGCTTTTCTTCCCAGTTCACAGCTCCCAAAAGCGTGTGGCAATTTTCAAAGACAGCAAAGCTTCTGTGCACAAAGAGTTCTCTGAGTACAATGAAGACACCCAGTGATGAAAAGAAATTTTCATTTCCTTCTATTTCCAGGCAATGGTCAAAGGCTCATGGCAACACAAGAAAGTGGGTTCTGAGCTGGGTGTGGTGGTGGTGGCACATACCTTTAATACCAACACTCAGGAGACAGAGGGAGAGGCAGGCAGAGCTCTGGGAATTCACAACCAGTCTTGTCTATATAAAAAGTGTCAAGCCAGCCATGGATACAATAGTGAGACCCTGTAAAAAGATGAAAAAAGGAGAAGGGTGAGGAGGTGAGGAGGTGAGGAGGAGGAGGAGGAAGAGGGGGAAGGTTCAGGAGTCCCTGATGTTTCTTTGCCTGCTGGGAACACAAAGGACCAGGCAGAAGAACATTGCCCTTGGGCTGGAATGTGTGGATCTCTGGGCTGTCCCCTAGGGCTAACCCAAGGCAGTGAGGTTTGGTGAAAACTTATCATTGTATTTAAGCAGTGGTGATTTTTCCAGTCATCTGAGGTTCAAGTAACAAACTTCCTAGGACAGATACGTACGCATGCTCTTCACTGTCACTGAAAGCGACCCAAACAGGCCTGCCAAGAGGCTTCCCTCACTCCATCTGTGCTCCTCCAGGGAGGGCCATTTCTCCCTCCATGAGGTATTTGGCTCTGTTTGGAGATACTTTCGGTTGTCACATGGTGAGAACCATGTTACTACATGTAGTGGGTAAGGGGCCAGGGCTGATGTGTTGTGTTGTGTTGTTGTTGTTGTTGTTGTTGTTTCTTGTTATAGCCCAGAATGAGTTAATTTAAAGTAATACAGAATTCAGGTGTTTCTGAGGAAGCAACTCGGCCCAGGCAGGGAAATGGGCTACTAAAACAAGAGCTCATTTACAGCCTTGTTACTGGAAGATCAAATGGGATGCAGCTGCTAAGCCCTAAATTCATTGATTCCATGTTAAACCATCCTGGGACAGTCTCCATTTGATTTAATATCTACTTCTCCTCGTTAATGCTTTTCTCCTAGTTACCTTCGACTAGGACTTGAGTACATCATGTTATTGCTAGACTGTCTTCCTTGCTTTTACCAGGATTTATGTATGCCCTTAATGGTTAAGTGCCTTCCCCCAAAGTTATTAGTTCACCTAAGTCTTATCTCTTGGAGATCTCTCCCCTCGTCTCCTTTGTGTGAAGCACATTCCTTAAAATCCCAGCCCTTTTCTGGAGCTTTCTGAGAGCCATGTGTTTTCTCCCTATGTAAACTTGTAACAAAGGCAAGATAGTGAGATTTGCTGTAGAGATTAGCCATAAGAACCTGTATGAGGCTTGCCATTAGAGAAACTCAGAATTAAGAGGTTTTGCCTGGAGGCTGCCCTAGTGGCCTTCACACAGCAAGACTCGCTCGCAGGGTGCAAGGTGTGGGCCTGGACCCCCTCAGTTTCTGTGATAAAATATCCTAAACTTGGAAGGAAGGAAGGAAGGAAGGAAGGAAGGAAGGAAGGAAGGAAGGAAGGAAGGAAGGAAGGAAGGAAGGAAAGAAGGAAGGAAGGAAGGACTTATTTTAGCTCACGATTCAAGGAGCCAAGGCAGCAGGAGTTTGAAAGCACTGTCAAGAAGCAGAGACACAAATGCTGGCCTGCTAATGCTGAGTGCTCTCTCCATCCTATACATTATCCCCAGCCCAGGGAATGGTTATCTCCCTCCCCCAACCCCCCAACCTCCTTTTACTATTTCTATAGTCTAGGATTCCAGCAAAGGCGGAATACCACCCAGTGTACACGTATTCCCACCTCAGTGGCTTATTCATTCTAATCCCCCCCAGACATGGCCAGAGCCCCATCTCCCAGAGGATTGTAGATTCTATCAAGCTGACAGTTGACTTTAATCAGCACAGCAACTCTTTCTACAAATCATCCCAAAGAATTAGATTAAGAATAGCAATGGCATGCTGAGTGTGATGGCCACACATCTTTAGTCCCAGCACTCAGGAGGCACAGGCAGGTGGATCTCTGTGAGTTCAAGGCCAGCCTTGTCTACATAGTGAGTTCCAGGACAATTGGAGCTACAGAGAAACTCTGTCTCAAAAAACAAACAAAAGAGTAACAATGGATTTTTTCACCTACAAGCTAGGATAAGGACTTTACATCTCTTATCTCACTATTGTCTCTCTTTTTCAAAAAGAAAGCTGAGGCTCAGGGCACTTAAAGAACTTATAGATGCACGTAACACTTATAGATACACATAACACTTATAGGTGCACATAACACTTATACATACACATAACACTTACAGATACACATAACACTTATAGATGCACATAACACTTATAGATGCACATAACACTTACAGATGCACATAACACTTACAGATACACATAACACTTATAGATACACATAACACAGATACACATAACACTTACAGATACACATAACACTTACAGATACACATAACACTTATAGATACACATAACACAGATAAACATAACACAGATACACATAACACTTATAGATACACATAACACTTATAGATGCACATAACACTTATAGACGCACATAACAGTTATAGATACACATAACACTTATAGACGCACATAACACTTATAGACGCACATAACACTTATAGACGCACATAACACTTACAGACGCACATAACACTTATAGACGCACATAACATTTATAGATGCACATAACACTTATAGATGCACATAACACATATAGATGCACATAACACTTATACATACACATAACACTTATAGATACACATAACACTTACAGATACACATAACACTTATAGATGCACATAACACTTATAGATGCACATAACACTTATAGACGCACATAACACAGACGCAAATAACACTTATAGACGCACATAACACTTATAGACGCACATAACACTTATAGATGCACATAACACGTATAGATGCACATAACACTTATAGACGCACATAACACATAGATGCACATAACACGTATAGACGCACATAACACTTATAGATGCACATAACACGTATAGATGCACATAATACTTATAGATGCACATAACACTTATAGATACACATAACACTTATAGATGCACATAACACTTATAGATGCACATAACACTTATAGATGCACATAACACTTATAGACGCACATAACACTTATAGATGCACATAACACTTACATATACACATAACACTTATACATACACATAACACTTATAGGTGCACATAACACTTATAGACGCACATAACACGTATAGATGCACATAACACTTATACATACACATAACACTTACAGATACACATAACACTTACAGATACACATAACACTTATAGATACACATAACACTTACAGACGCACATAACATAGACGCACATAACACAGACGCACATAACACTTACAGACGCACATAACACTTATAGACGCACATAACACTTATAGATGCACATAACACTTATAGATGCACATAACACGTATAGATGCACATAACACTTATACATAAACATAACACAGATACACATAACACTTACAGATACACATAACACTTATAGATACACATAACACTTACAGATGCACATAACACTTACAGACGCACATAACACTTATAGATGCACATAACACTTATAGATGCACATAACACTTATAGATGCACATAACACTTATAGATGCACATAACACTTATAGATGCACATAACACTTATAGATGCACATAACACTTATAGATGCACATAACACTTATAGATGCACATAACACTTATAGATGCACATAACACTTATAGATGCACATAACACTTATAGATGCACATAACACTTATAGATGCACATAACACTTATAGATGCACATAACACTTATAGATGCACATAACACTTATAGATGCACATAACACTTATAGATGCACATAACACTTATAGATGCACATAACACTTATAGATGCACATAACACTTATAGATGCACATAACACTTATAGATGCACATAACACTTATAGATGCACATAACACTTATAGATGCACATAACACTTATAGATGCACATAACACTTATAGATGCACATAACACTTATAGATGCACATAACACTTATAGATGCACATAACACTTATAGATGCACATAACACTTATAGATGCACATAACACTTATAGATGCACATAACACTTATAGATGCACATAACACTTATAGATGCACATAACACTTATAGATGCACATAACACTTATAGATGCACATAACACTTATAGATGCACATAACACTTATAGATGCACATAACACTTATAGATGCACATAACACTTATAGATGCACATAACACTTATAGATGCACATAACACTTATAGATGCACATAACACTTATAGATGCACATAACACTTATAGATGCACATAACACTTATAGATGCACATAACACTTATAGATGCACATAACACTTATAGATGCACATAACACTTATAGATGCACATAACACTTATAGATGCACATAACACTTATAGATGCACATAACACTTATAGATGCACATAACACTTATAGATGCACATAACACTTATAGATGCACATAACACTTATAGATGCACATAACACTTATAGATGCACATAACACTTATAGATGCACATAACACTTATAGATGCACATAACACTTATAGATGCACATAACACTTATAGATGCACATAACACTTATAGATGCACATAACACTTATAGATGCACATAACACTTATAGATGCACATAACACTTATAGATGCACATAACACTTATAGATGCACATAACACTTATAGATGCACATAACACTTATAGATGCACATAACACTTATAGATGCACATAACACTTATAGATGCACATAACACTTATAGATGCACATAACACTTATAGATGCACATAACACTTATAGATGCACATAACACTTATAGATGCACATAACACTTATAGATGCACATAACACTTATAGATGCACATAACACTTATAGATGCACATAACACTTATAGATGCACATAACACTTATAGATGCACATAACACGTATAGATGCACATAACACTTATAGATACACATAACACTTATAGATGCACATAACACTTATAGATACACATAGCACAGATACACATAACACTTATAGATACACATAACACTTATAGATGCACATAACACTTATAGATGCACATAACACTTATAGACGCACATAATACTTATAGTTGCACGTGACACTTATAGATACACATAAAACTTAAAATCAATAGGAGTCAACCAGACTGTAACTGTAAAGTTCCTGTTCTTTTTCTCGATGCCTCCCTGAAGATACCAACAGTATGTGTCCAATTCATTGAGCCTGGAATTCCAGTTTTCATCCTAAGAATATTTCAGTCTTTCTGACAAAGCTATTTGTTAAATAAAGACAACTGTGTAATTATAGAAACTCAACATTTGGAGACAATTTGATAGATAGATGGATTTTAAAACACGTGACTTAGGGGCTGGAGAGATGGCCTAGCGGTTAAGAGCACCGACTGCTCTTGCAGAGGACCGGGGTTCGATCCCCAGCACCCACATGGCAGCTGAAAACCGTATTTAACTGCAGTTCCAGGGGAATCTGACACCCTCTTCTGACCTCCACGGCATTGCACGACACGGGTGCACAAACCTACATGCAGACAGTACATTTATACACATACAAAAATTAATTAAAAGATTAAAAACAAAAAAAGTGACTTAGTTCCCCCTTTCCAAAAAGGAGAAAAGCACTGTTTTACATAGTTTCATGTCAAATACAAAGAATTTTTCATTTTTGGAATTTCCTGATTAACATGTATTAAGCCTTAATTGCCAGGACCAGATAAAACTATAAAGAAGCTTGAGATACCTATGATGCTTTCATTTTTTAATGACACTTTGCAACTTCATAACAATATATTCAATATAACACTATACTGAGATTTTATTCCTTTGTACCTATCTCTTTCATTGTCTCCTGTATTAGTTTCTATTATTACAAGAGAAATTTAAACAAACTCAACAGCTTAAAAAAAATCATTTAGTGGTTCACAGTTTTGTTAGTTGAAAAGGTAGTTCAGTTATGCACAATTGGGTTCTTGGCTCAGGATCAGTTAATTAGTGCAGAGTCTTCCAGAGCTGCTTGGTCTACAGATTAAAATCTGATTGGATAATTGGAGATGCATGTGCATGGAAGAGGACAAGGATCTTGGGGACTGTGCTGGTTTGAATCCCTAAGTGTTTGAATGCTTGGCTCTAGGTGGTGCCCGGTTTGCAGAAGCTTAGGAGGTATGGCCTTGCTTGAGGAAGCAGGTCACTGGGGTGGGCCGTGAGAGCTCCCATCCTCGCCCAGCTTTCAGTCTGTCGCTTTGCTTCCTTTATGTGCTTGAGGATATAAACTCTCAGCTTTCTGTTCCAGCTGCCTCTGCCAATGTGATGGACTCAACTCTCTAGAGCTCTAGACCTAATAATCTCTTCCTTCTACAAGTCGCCTTGGTTCATGGTGTTTTATCATAACAGAATAGTACTACGGGGGCCATCTTAGGATGCCATCTAGAGCTGTATGCTCCTTGAGGCCCAAACTGTGCCTTGTTCATCTTGGTCTGTTAGGGTCCGAGAATCCACACCAGACTCACCGAAGGATGGAAAACCAAGACTTTATTTTGGGAAAAAGTAAACCAGCATGCTGGGGTGGGAGGGAAAAGTCTCTGACCCCGATAAGTTGGCTCACAGACTCTTTTATACAGGGTCTAGGGGAATTTTAGCAGAGTTTGGGTAACTTCTAGCCTTATTGGATAAAAGCAGGGTTATGGCTCATGGTTAGGTCAGCCCATCTTCCCCCACATACCAAGTTATCTTTAGACACAATCTTGGGACTGGAAGACGAAATGTTGAGTCAGTCCACCTGCCCTCACATATCAACAGTTATCTTTAGACAAGTTTAAATTTTATTAGCTGTTCTAGAGCAACTGACTTTGTCCCCAAAAAGTTCAGTTGCCAATAAACCTTGAGAAATTGACCTTTTCCCCAAATTGGGCAGGTTTCAGTAACTGCTTAAAGTGGTGGCTATACTCAAAATGGAGTCAGTGTGGGCCTCTCTTACAGTCAGGTGGCCAAAAGATACCCCATAGATGTTCACTGAAATAAACTGGCTTAAAGGAAGACAAGCGAGGTCTGGAAATTGTTACACAGGATCAAACTTCTGAGTAAGGACAGCTCCGGATAGGAAAAAGTGTAAGAATAACTTTTTTTTTTTTTTTAATGTCTTTTTGAGACTTTTAGTCCCAGCTGGCCTGGAACTTGCTATGTAGATGAGGCTGGTCTTGAACTCACAGAGATCCACCTGCCTTTGCCTCCTGAGTGCTGGGATTAAAGGCATGTGCCACCACGCTCCAAGGGAATTACTTTTTTTATAAATGGACATAATCTGGACTGATGACTTTAACACCCCCCAAACCATGTGCTCTTGTGTCTTATGACCTGGGCACCAGATCTTTCCTGGGAACCACAGTTTGGTATTCCACCACAAAAGACAATGAAGGAATGAGTGAATGAATGAGGTATGCTTGAGAATTGATATACAAAGCCCGGAAAGGAAGTGCACGTCTCCGTTGCACTCAGTAGAGGTTGGGAAGGATGAGTGACCTTGGGTGAATGGGATATTCTAGAACTAGGGATGAAAAAGCCAGGTGGTCCGTTAAGATTAGGGTGGGGCCAAACTTGTACTTCCTCAACTGAAGCTGGAGAAACCATTTTGAATAAAATTATGGATGGGTCGGGACTGGGGACACAGTTCCAGCAGAACAGTTCCATCCACACAGTTCCAGGAGACTGGCGGATCCAAGAGCTCTCAAAGGTCCTCTCAGTTCCGCCCCACTCTTAAAAACTACATTTAAGGGTTAGGCTTTTTGTAGTTAAAATGTTGAAGCAAAAATGATCAGAAGCAAAGCGTTGCCCAGGACGCCTGGGGACTGCACCCTGTCCTACACTCTTCCTTCACTGGGTCGGAGGTTCTCTACTTTTCCTATAGGGACACAGCTCCAGTTTACTACGGGGAGCCAGAAAGAGAATTCCCACCCCAGAAATGGGCAAATCGGACAACTCTAGAATCACGTCTATTTCCTGGAGTAAGGGATGTGTTCTCTAGGATCCTCCCGGCTTATCTGCCAGCCCTGCAAGGGTGGGGACACATACCACTCATATTTATCACCCCAGGCTGGTAAAGTTCTAAAGGCACACTTAAAAATAATCACCCACGAGTGTAGAATGGATGCTATTTAAACGTGTCTCTGCTGGAAGTCAAGTGTTCCAGGAGAGGTCTGTGGCACGTCCTCAATCCCGTGTGCCTGCTGGGTCTGTAACCGCCAGAACATTCAACAGGTGTGATTAATGGGCGCTGTACAGTGTTTTAAAACGTACTTTCGCAGTGGGCTGTGGATGTAGCTCAGTGGTAAAGTGCCTGTGTAAGAAGCGAAAGACCCTGTGTTCAATCCCCATCTCAAAAACAACAACCCCCCCCCAGCAATTGGCCATCTTTTGTCATCCAATTTAAATTCAAGCTGGATAATATTAAAGCTAGTCTAATGAAGGATATTCTAAAGAGTATTCAGCCTTATGTAAGTGTAAAACACATTAAGGAGGAACATTTTGCGTTAATAGGAGGACCGAATTTTGGTTTCTGCACAAAGCTTTATCCCTAGATTTTCTCAGAGCGTCCAGTACTAGCCTCAGGCAAGATCCGAAGTATCTGCAGTTCTGGGTGCGCCCCTGGCATTTAAATTCCGTTTCCGAGACTGCTTTCCAAAGTCTACAACTCCGCCTAAAGGGTGTCAGGATGCCTGGCAGGCGCAAAGCTCTGGGCCCGCGCTGTGACGTCACCAGGCTCTGAGGCCGGGGCCAGTCCTGGGGCTCGGAGGATTGGTCAGGGCGCATGACGTCACGAGCCGGGGCGGCCCCTGGGCTGGCGGGGGCCGGGGGATGCTCCGGGTTCCTTTCCAAAGAAAGCGGGCGGGTGGGGGCGGGGCGGGGGCGGAGTCGCGGGCGCAGTCGGGGCCGCCGCCCCCGTTCACACCGCGTGTAAACAGTCCCGGCAGCGGAGCCCGCAGCCAGGGAGCCCGGGAGCCCAGGGAGCCCGGAGTCCCGGCGGGTGGGTGGGCGAACGGGAGCGCGGGGCGGCGCCGCGATGGAGTTCCAGCAGCTGGCGGACGTCGCCGAGAAATGGTGCTCCAGCACGCCCTTCGAACTCATCGCGGCCGAGGAGACCGAGCGCAGGATGGACTTCTACGCCGACCCGGGCGTCTCCTTCTACGTGCTGTGTCCCGACAACGGCTGCGGCGACAATTTTGTGAGTGTTGGGGGAGGGCGCGGCGTCCGCGTCCCTGAGCTGGAGCCCGGGGCCGCGGGGGAGGCCAGGGTGGGGCTGGGTGGGCCGCAGCGGGCGCCCGACCACCCGAAGCCGGCTGTGCGGCGTCCTCCCGAGGCCACCCCTTTCCCCGGTGCTCCGGGCCACATGACCCGCCCCCGTGCCCGGCGCGTGGCGGGGCATCCCGGAGGTGTCCCCTGCGTCGCACCGGCCGGCCTGGGGCGCACAGCTCCTGCCGCAGGGTCGCAGGTCCGGAGCTCGCTACGCCCAGGCGTCCCGTCCAGGGAGGCGTCGGTCCCCTTCGGCGTGCTCAGACACAACTCTGCAGGCGCCCCGCCCGGGAGGGCCCTCGCCGCTGCCTGCGAGCCCCTCACGAGGACAAAAGCCTGTGTCCACGCTCGTGATGCCCGATATCTTGCACCCTCTTTGCGGAATTACACCCTGGGGCTTAAAAATGCACGCGCGCGTGCGCACACATCCTTACACGCACACACACCACACACACGCACACACAGGGGCACGCCTATCCCTGGTCCCCCTGCTTCCATTGCTCCTCTGTGAGCTGCCCACGAGCTGTGTGTGGCCTGGGCAGGTTCTGACCCTCCGGGAAGCTGTCGTGATCCTCGCGAGGCCATTCGGTTTTTACAGAGGGGGAAACCATCCTCCCTGGCCTGAGGGACCGGGACCAGGAACTGCGGAGTCCAGCCCCTTGGCTTTGCTCCCCGCCCACTAAGGATCTTGGCGCTGACAGTTTAGAAAGGGGATGCGGAGAACTGGAGAGTTCTGATGGGGGGGGGGGGCAGTGGGGTGCAGGCGTGGTGGGAATGGCGCGTGCCATGGAGTGCTTGTAAGCACTGGATATAAATGATGGTCCCCAAATATAAAATGGAGGCGGCTGGGTACGAGGGTTCTCGTGTGGTGGCTGGCCTGAGCCTGTGGAGCAGGCGCTGCTGCTGCCCCTGCGGACAGAAATAGAGCGGTACGTCTGCTTGGCTTGGCTCCTCAGGTGGAGTGACAAAGCCACGCCCCATCCACCCATGGGAAGTTCGCGGAGGAGTTAAGAGACCGCAAGACCTCCTTTTTCAGACCCCGACGTGCGTAGGCTTGTCCACAGGTGGCCAATAAAGTAAAGCCTCCCCAACACCCACTGGGAATAGAGAAGGGCCCACGTAATCCTGTCTGTAAGGATGGCTTTGAGGCACAGTTAGATTCTGAGATGCCCTGAGCTAGGCATCCCCGAAGTTAGTTTAATAATACCAGCCCCCTGTTGATAGGTCTTGTAGGTACAACGTCTAGCAGGCTGATAGACAGCAGGTGTCCTGTAAATTTCAAGTTCAGCAACCTGGGGTTCCCTGAACTTCACTTTAAAAAGCCTTACCTAGAGCTAAGGATTTAGCTCAGTCGGTACAGTGCTTACCTAACATGTATGAAGCCCTGGATTGGATCCCCAGCACTACAAAAACCCTGTATGGTGGTGCAAGCCTGTAATCTCTAGACTCAGGAGGAGGAAACAGGAAGATCATCCTGGGCTACCTGGAGAGTCTCAGGCCAGCCTAGGATACACCAGACATGGCTCAAAAATAAAAAAGGGGCTGGAGAGATGGCTTAGCAGTTATTTCCCAGTCATTTCCCAGCACCTACATGGCGGCTAACAACCATCTGTAACTCTGGTTCAGAGCCTCTGACATCCTCTTTTGGCCTCTGTAGGCATTGCACCATAGGAGTGTACTTCCGTGCAGGCAATATACTCATACACATAAAACAGAAATAATAAATAAAATATAAAATATAAATAATTCACCTGTAAAATAGTTTTCACAGCTGAGAGCAAATAAGGTGTTATTATACATGTAAGCACAAAGGAACTTCTTAACATGAAGTGTTGGCTGGCCATTTAAATGGAGGAGATAAGGAAGTAGAAGGTAACTCCTTGAGCACACTGGAAGTTTCTCAAAATTTCTAGAGGCCATGATAGACAAATGGCCACTTGATGGACTTTTCCTATCTAAAATCTCCTCAGATCTCAAAGGCCAAGCACGTCAAGGGATTACCTCTTGGTTATTTTCATTTTTCCAGGAAAATCTATTAAGCATTGGAAGGAATTTTAGTGGAATCTCTACTATTTGAAAGATATTATGTAGCATTTCTGATTTTATAAAGTTTTATATCATTTATTTGCTTGACAGGTATTGGTTAAAGACTTAGTTTTCCCCCCTCCCCCCAGGTCAGTCCTGGATCAGGGCTGTCTGACATGGCTTTCTGAGACATTCTGCTTATTATGGTGGTTTGCCACTCCAAGAGGCAGTGTGACAGTAGTCAGGAGCCTAGACTCCACTCTTTTTTTTGTTTTTTGGTCTTTTTGATATGGGGTCTCCCTTTTAGTCCCTGCTGGCCTGGAACTTACTCTGTAGACTAGGCTGGCCTTGAACTCACAGAGATCCGACTGCCTCTGCCTCCTAAGTGCTGAGATCACCACACCTGGTTCAGACTCCATTCTTGACTTCCAAGCTCCCACTTCTGTCTGTGTGCTTGGGAATATCGTTGACCCTCTCTGTGTCAGGCTTTCGCAGCTATGACCTTCCTAGCAGGGTTATTTGAGACCAGCGCAAAGTGGAGGTAATGGTGTAGTGAGTGCCTTGGCAGGGCTGCTGGGCATGCCTAGCTTGTGCTCATGTATGGTAGCCTGCATTCAGCACTGTAAATGTTACTGCCAGCCATATGGTTGGCTCAAGCCCCAAATCTGATGACATCCCAAGTGCTGTTCTGAATCACTTCCTGTCTCTAGTTCATGAAAATTCTGCCATTGTCACGGGAAAACCATATGTAGTGTCCACCTGCTCTTCTCTATGCCTGTGTGGTCATGCTGGGCAGAGCCATTAGTATAGCTTGTTATGTCTCCTGACTTGTCTCCTTGCTTGTCACCCACTTTTACCTCAGCCATCTCCACCCGCAGTCACTCTGGAGTATCTAGAGTGTGATCCAAAGCTGGGTGTGGTGGCACCTGCCTGGAATCCCAGCCCTTGGGTGGCAGAGGCCAGAGGATTGCAAGCCCCACATGATCAGTCACCTGCCACTCCTGACTCCTCATCTCAGGTCATTCTCCCCATTTGCTTATAAGCCTTCCTACCACACCGACTATATTAGTTACTTTTCTGTTGCTGTGATAAAACACTAAGAACCAAGGCAGCTTAGAGAAGGAAGGGTTTATTGGGCTTACAGTTCCAGAGGGGTAAGAATCCATGGGGTGGGGAGGCCTAGTGAGAGGCAGCAGAGCAGAAAAGCTAAGAGCTCACATGTATGTGCAGGGAGCAGAGAGAGCAGAACTGGGAGTGGGACAAGGTTACAAGCTCTCAAAGCCCACCCCCCCCCACCCCCGGTGACAGCTTCCTCCAGCAAGGCCATGTCTCCTATGAGCTCTCAAAGCCCGCTTACAAACTTTTACCTGGGTAAAAACCTGAGGATCGGAACTTGGGTCCTCACCCCTGGCAGGTGAAAGGAAGGGACGAGAACTCAGTATCAGGCTGGCCGGTTCCCTCCTCTGCCCATTCAGAAGGTTCTGAGGGATGTCAGGCCCAAGGAGAGTGTAGACAGAGGAGCATCTATTCACATGTGTTAAGAGAGTAGAGGTGAGGCTGGAGAAATGGATTGGCACTCCAGAGCAGAGGACTGACATTTGTTCCCCATACTTCCATAGTAGCTTACAACTGCCTGGAACTCCAGGGGATCCAATGCCTTCTTCTGACCTTCCTGGGCACCAGGCACACATGTGGTGTATTTACATATGTGCAGGCAAAATGATCATTCACATAAATTGTTGAGGCAGCTGGAGAGATGGCTCAGAGGTTAAGAGAACTGACTGCTAACAGCCATCCCTGACTCCAGTTCTAGGAGATCCAGCGCCTTCTTCTGACCTCCAAGGGCATTCATTGTAGGACGTGGGTGTACTGAAACACATGCAGACAATATACTCATACTCAAAGGATTAAAAAAATAAAAAGTAAAATATTAAATAAATAAGTAAATAAATTGTTGAGAGAGACTATATACAAGAGAGAATGTGTATGCAAACATGCAGGTATACTTTTGTGGGTTGAAGCACTGGTCGATTTCCCTTTAATTGAAGGACGTGCTCTACCCATCATCCAGATGAGAATGATTGAAAAGAAGAGGGCCCTGTTTCCCCTATAGTTTCACCTTTCTACCAGCGCATCAGAAACCAACCTATTTGGATCCAAATTTTTGTACAGTTTCATGGCCACCTCAATACCTAAACAGATGGAAGAATTGTGTGATTTGACTTGATATGTGTTTATTTGTATATTTTCCTCATTTGTGGTGTAAGGATGGATGTCTCTTTTTAAAAATGTTTTTAAATGTTTTGCCTGTATATATGTAAGTGCACTTGTTCATGCAATGCTTGTAGAGGCCAGAAGAGGGCATCAGAGAAATTCTTAGTAAAATCATTTAGCAGCCATTTGATTTTGGCAAAAGAAAATAGAGTTTATTTAAATGAGATTGCATTGGGTGTCTGTGATGATGTAATGAAACAGAGCACTACTTTACTTGGTCTATCCTCAGTTTCCTCATCTGCAGAGTGGGATAATCATGCCTGTGTGCTGTGAGCACAAGAATAGTACACACAAAGGCTGTGTATTATATGTTCGTGGAATGCTAATTGTGAAGAGAGTAAAGTTAGATTGTTACAATTCCAAATAGTTGGAGAAAAGCAGTTAGTGAGTCCCCACTAAGAAACTGGCGGTCTGTAGACAGTCTCCTGTGGTCTTCAGATCCCCACCTCCCGTGACTGTAATTGTTTACATTTTTTATTTATTATTGTTATTTTATGTCTATGAGTGTATTGCCTGCAGGTAGGTAGGTGCTCCTGTGTCATACAGTGCTGTGGAGGTCAGAAGAGGCTGACGGATACCCTGGAACTGGAGTTACAATGGGCGATTGTTAGCTACCATAGGGGTGCTGGGAATTGAACCCAGGTCCCTTCAAGAGCAGCTGTTTCTCTTAATGGTGAGCCATCTCTCCAGCCCCCATGATTGTAACTGTTTTCTGTGACTTACACATGGCCAAGTCAAAGCACTGTTAAGCAACTTGCACAGAGTACAGTTGAAGGCCTGCATGCCTCTGTGGAGTCCCACCTCTGCCTCTGGATCTGCGCATGACCATAGGCAAGTTACTTAAGTTTCCTGAGCCTCAATTTCCTCCCTGAAAAAATGGTTAATACAGGGGCTGAAGAGATGGCTCAGTGGTTAGGAGCACTGGCTTCTCTTGCAGAAGACCTAGGTTCTGTTCCCAGACTGCACGTCATGATTAACAACTGTCTATAACTCTAGTTCCAGGGGATCCAGTGCTCTCTTCTGACCTTCACGGGCATGGCGGGACCAGATGCACTTACACACATACAGGCAATATACTCATACGCATAAAATAAAAATAATAAAAAAAGATGTTGGGTAGTCCGAAGGGGCTCTGTGGATAGAGATGAGTTTTAGATTACACTGCATCAGTTGCAGGTGGAATGAGAATAGCAGAAGTTCCACGCTTCGGCTCAGTTGGTCTGTGGTGTCCAGAGAATTGATTCAGGACCTTCCTTAGAAGCCAAAACCTGAGGCAGCTCAGAGTGTTTGTGTGCAGCGTGCACATCTTCCTGTATATGACAGCCCATCTCTATATGGCTTCAAATACTTAGTACAATGGAACTGTCACATAACTGGGTATTTACTGTGCTGCTTAGGGAATAGAGACAAACCGGGAAGCTTGTGCATGTTTAGTACAGATGCATCTTTTCCTCTGAAGAATTCCTGGCGCCTCCGTGGGTCAGAGCCTGTGACTGTACTATGTAGTGAGAGAGGGGCCCACGGCCCAGGCCTCGGAGTCTGGGCTGAGCCCCTAACTCCTCTCGCTAGCTCACACGGGAAGTCTAGCAGCCTGCCCAGCAGGACAGAGCAGGGGGAGCTCACAGCTTATTCAAAGAAGAATTTTGTGAGATTGAATTACCTTAATGCTCTAATACTCCATTTTGATAAACCAGATGTTTTCATCTCTACTACAGAAAACAGAATGTGCTCCCTTCCCTACTTGCAGGTGGTGTGGTTATATCGTCTTAGCAGGCTAAGCTTTTGTAATGAACTCTGGCCCAATTTAATAGAAAGAAGAACCACAGATGGCCTATAATCATATCAGTTCACACCAGGCATCTGCTGTAAGAGAGAGCAGGCCACTCGGGGTAGATACGATGAAGGCCACTTTGCTGTGGCTCACAGTCACGTGATAGTTGGACTTGGCTATAGTCAGTACTGGAATTACTGGAGTTCTTCCTGAAAATTTTTGTGATGTAAGGAAGCCTCTTCTTCCCTCACTCCTAACAGGCAGTTAGCCAAAGCTGCTTAGCCCATGATTCTCAAACCCACAATGTGAGCATCTCCTGGAATCTATTGGAAACCAAGCGTTCAGTGCCTGCACCCAATCAGAGTCCCTGGGGTGT
Source organism: Rhizomys pruinosus (assembly GCA_009823505.1). NCBI lineage: Eukaryota > Metazoa > Chordata > Mammalia > Rodentia > Spalacidae > Rhizomys > Rhizomys pruinosus. Next base: position 537,078 of record VZQC01001084.1, on the reverse strand, counting down.
GGGCCTAGCAATCTGCATGGCAGCAAGCTTTGAGTTGCCACCCAGCTACTAAAGCTGCAAAGGCCCTGCTCTGCCCCACTTCCCAAGCCTCTCCTTGGCATCTCCTGCCATCACAGGAGGCCTGTAGCTGACCTGTGCTCTGGGTACCCTCTCAAGGGGACTGGGGGGCAGCACCATCAGCACCCAGGGTTGTGCTGGCCCGTGGTACTGCACTCTGTGCACCCAGTGCCTCTTGAGTTTAACATGTTCCCAACTGAGCTATTTTGGTGGCTGCAGCCAGACATTTTCTAATTCCTGCTGAGGGTATTTTTTTTTTCCTGGCCAAAGTGGCTGTTTGGCTGTGTGGTGGAAGTCATTTCCCAGCTGAAGTTTCTGTGTCTATACCCTGTGACCCAGGACCAAAGGGTTTCAGTCACCCATTGGTCTTTGTGTGAGATCAACCCCAGGTCCTAACTGGAGCCTCTGTGACCCCTGGCCCTGCTGTTCACTCTCTTCTCGTCCTTGATTTTATGTTCTTTCATTCATTTATTTTCTTTTTGTCCCCTGCTATTTCAGACATTTTCAAGTCATCTTGCCTTACAACACTGCCAGCTGCCTTAGTTTTGGAAGGAAACAGTTTAAGTATAAATGGACTCTTTCTTGTTTTTAGGTACAGTAGGAAAAAGATGTGAGGCAGCTAAATGGTAAATGGTGTCTTTTCAGTGGCCATGCCACTTAGGTCTGTCTGGTCCTGAGCCCCATGTCCCTTACATTAATTACCTTGTGAGTAAAATTTTTCTGAGGCCCACAAAAACCAGCAAAACTGGGAATCAAAGTGTAAGTAGACAGGAAGATGAAGTCCATGTAGGCAGAAGGCCCTTTCGTGGGGATTCCAGGTTTCCTTTCTCTAACATGGATCCATGAATAAACAGCTCCAAAAGTGGAGTCAGGTAGATGGTGGCATGAACACCCTCTTCCCTGTGTTAGACACCTAGAAATACTTAACTAAATCAATTACCATTCTGCTACTGTCTATTTGATACTCTGCTGTTTATATGTAATTTAAAGTCCCAATGCATTCTTTTTTTCTTAATTTTTTTTTTATTTTTTATTTCTGTATGTGTATGAATGTACTACCTGCATGCAAGTTTGTGCACCCGTGTCATGCAATGCCGCAGAGGTCAGAAGAGGGTGTCGGATTCCCCTGGAACTGGAGTTCTCCTGGAATTGGAGTTTCAGATGGTTCTTTGCTGCCATGTGGGTGCTGGGGATCGAACCTGGGTCCTCTATAAGAGCGGTTGGCACTCCTAACCGCTAGGCCATCTCTCCAGCCCCCCCTTTTTTTTTTTTAAAGGTGGGGGGAGGAAGAGGCTTTTATTTTTTATTTTATTTTATTTTTTTGTCTTTTTGAGACAGGGTCTCCCTGTAGCCCCAGCTGGCCTGGAACTCACTCTGTACACCAGGCTGGCCTTGAACTCACAAAGATCTGCCTACCTCTGCCTCCCAAGTGCTAGGATTAAAGACATGAGCCACCACGCCCGGCCCCAGTGCATTCTTCTGGTCTTTTTGAGACAGGGTCTACCTGTAGCTCCAGCTGGCCTAGAACTCACAGAGCTCCATCCACTTGCCTCTGTCTGCAGAGTGCTGGGATCAAGTGCACTTTTTTTTTTAATTTTAATTTTATTTATTTCTGTATGTGTATGAATGTACTGTCTGCATGCAGGTCTGTGCACCCATGTCGTGCAATGCCGCGGAGGTCAAGTGCACTTTTTAAAAAGCCTGCAGGTTTTGTTTTTGTTGTTGTTGTTTTGGTTTTTTGTTTTTATAGATCCACCTGCTTATAAATTAACTTCCACCTGAGTTGCCATGGAGAGCATTCGTAGTGAAGTCACATTGGGTGTCTGATTTATTCATTTTGTGACCCTTGTGGCAAGTAGAAAGCCCAGCTTGTCACCCCTTCTCCTAGAGGGAAAGAAGGCAATTGTGCTCACCACTTATAGCCGAGGCACCAGCTATCAGCCTGCACTCCCAAGCATTTGATAAGCTCTGTACTCTGCCCTTGCAGTAACTCTAAGGAGGGCAGACTGAAAGTTGTGTTGTGCTACATGGGCACCCCACCTCTGCCTCAGATTCAAATGTGAAATAAACTGGAACTGTACGAATCTGAGTATGAAAATAGATGCTGAGTAGACAAAGACTTTGTTCTTGCTGAATCTCCATTGACTTGGAATAAGCCAGATAATGAATATAGAAGTGCCTTGTGCTATAGTACAAAGTCTAATAAGACTTTTGAATTGTGTGAGAGATGGTTATGAGTGACATTTCAGTGGCTTCACCGTGTTCATGTCTGTAGTGGAGAACAGTGTTTGAGTTTCTTTCTAAAGCTAGAGGCCCAGCCACAGGCTTGATTGGCTGGAGGAGGAGAAAGCTCTGTGGAAGTCTGCTGGAATTAGAGCACCTTCACAACTTATGACACAAATAATTGGGGTGTGGAGATGGCACATTAGCACCTAGTTATCCTCATTTGGATCCCAGCTGTGTTGTAAGTCTACAGAACTGGTTCTTAGAAATCCCACAGTGAGAAAGAAGGCAGTGAGATTTGCTCATGGAATGGCAGACAGTGAACTTTCTAGGGTGATGTCGTGTTGCTATGCATGAGTAGAGGAAATCTAGCGTATGCTTCATGGACCCTTAGACCCGTTGTCTAACTAGGTCTCATCTCATGCTGTCTCCATGTCTTCTCCAGTCCAGTGAACAGCCTTCCTTCTCCCAGACTTCAGCACTGTCTCATCAGTTAATGCCCTTGAGACAGCCCCTTGGTACATGACAGATACCCCATTAACCTGGGAGCCGGTGCTCCTAGCAGATCAGATCTACAGAGCCGGGCTTCCTCATCCAGTCTATTTCTCTGGGTTATTCTTGACCCTTGGCCATAATTGTGAAGATATGTTTGTTCACGTAGTGAAAACCTTCCCCTGCCTTAACAAAATCAAACTGGAACTCAGTCCGATTTATTCATGTGCTAGGCTGATTAGTGATGATTGGATAGGCGCCCTCCTAGCACAAGTAAAAGGAGAGCTTTGAGAAAGCCCAGGCTTCCCAGCGACTTGGTGCAGACTTTGTATGCTCTCTCAAGTTGTTTCATTCTCAAGAAATTTACTATCACCCCCACTCAAGGGTTGATCCGTATAAAGAATGTCTTGTTTCAAGTTCATGATTATGAACTATGGTTAATTAATTCTTCAGCCATAACTGAAGGCAAAGTTAAGGAGTTTGAAGGAAAAGACTCTCATCCCCCCCCCATCCTGAAACCACCCTAATGAGCCTGTTGGAAAAACGAGTGGGGTAGTGTCTATCCACCTCACTGCCCTTTTATTACCTATGACAGATGTGGACAGAGCAGGTGAGACTGGAAATTAGAAACTTAGAGGCTTCTACAGATTTGACATTTTCTGATCCTTGCCATTTGAGAACAAGTGGCTGGATCTTACTCTGCAGTGGAGGTTGTCTTTGAACCATGTGGTTTTTTTTTTTTTTAAATATTCTTTGAGTTTTTAAAATTTATTTATTTATTTATGTGTATGAATGTACTGTCTGCATGTAGGTTTGAGCACCCGTGTCGTGCAATTCCACGGAGGTCAGAAGAGGGTGTCAGATTCCCCTGGAACTGGAGTTCTCCTGGAACTGGAGTTACGGACGGTTCTCAGCCGTCATGTGGGTGCTGGGGATTGAACCCTGGTCCTCTGCAAGAGCAGTCAGTGCTCTTAACCGCTAGGCCATCTCTCCAGCCCAAAGTGTGTAGGTTTTTTTTTTTTTTAACTCAGTGTTCACACCAAAGGTAATTTGTATTTCTTTGTTTTCTCTTTGCCCTTGTGGGGACGCGCAGCACGTGTGGAGCGAGAGCGAGGACTGTCTGCCCTTCTTGCAGCTGGCGCAGGATTACATCTCCTCCTGCGGCAAGAAGACACTCCATGAAGTCTTGGAAAAGGTCTTCAAGTCCTTCCGACCTGTAGGTGCCCAGTGGCTTCTGGAGCCACTCTGTGCCCCTCTGTAATTGCATCTTGGAAAGCAGGGGTAGAGGGGAAAGTAGATAAAGCCCAGGATGACTAATTGTTTTCCTCTTGTCTTCCCTGTGGTGTAAAGATAGCAGCCAGTGTGGGGCGGCTGAGGGCGGGATGTGACACAGATGTTTGGTGCAGGAATGATGGTTATTTCTAGCATCACTTGAGTTGAGAATTTCTGACAGGATGGAAGCAAACAGAACCTTTATGAGACAGCAGAGTATCCTGTTCTTACTCAGTAGACTTAAAGTCCACCTGCCTGGAAGCAGCTCTTTTTATCCTAGTGGACTTAGCCAGAAAGCTACATGAGGGTTATACCTTCCTGTTTGTGTGTATGGGGAGGGATGACATTGGATGTTGGTTCTATCCTTTTCTCAGTTCACGAAACCATTTCAATAGAGTTTGCTTTCCTTTGAGATTTAGGAGTCTATATTTCTGTGACAAGCTAGCAGTCTGTGTTCATCCTAGCTGATAAACATGTAAAGGGAATACTTATTTCTCTCTGTCTTCCAAAGCCATTCCCAACATCACAACATATTTCCCCAAGTTCAGTTCATTGCTCACTATGAATATTCCATCCATTCAGTGGTATTTGCTGTGGAATTTCTGTTCATTTTTCAAATAGTTGTTAATATTTTCTGCTTCTACTGAAGTTGATCTAGAACTCTCTTCTTTATAGATCAGGCTGACTTCCATTTCAGAGAGATCCTCCTGAGTGCTGGGATTAAAGGCATGCACCACCACACCTGGTTCTCTATTGAAAAAAAATTTTTTATTTATTTTATGTGTGTGAGTGTATTGGCTGCATTTGTAGAAGTGCACATGTGTTGTGCAGTGCTCTTGAAGGTCAGAAGAGGGCATTGGATCCCCTGGAACTGGAGTTACAGATGGTTGTTAGTTGTGATGTAGGTGCTGGGAATTGAAACTGGATCCTCTGCAAAAACAGTCAGTGCTCTTAACTGCTGAGCCATATCTCTGGCCCCTCTACTGAAGATTTTAAGCTTAATCTTTTCATTCTCTGAACATAGGAAGCTTGATTGCATAATGGCCTGTATGACATCCTAATATCTCAAGGTTTCTAAGTCTATTTGCTGTGTTTTGTGCTGCTGGTTCTCACTTCTGGTCCCTTGTATTTGTGTGTGGTGTCATCACTTCTGTGTGGGGGTTAGGACCTTTGAGCCCTGTCAGCCGGAGATTACCTTCAGTACCTTTTGTGATTCGCAGATGCTCCAGGTGATGAAAGGCCAGGTTTTAGATCTTATGTCTTCTGACTCAGCTTTATTCTAAGAATATGGGCTTTGAGGGCCCCCAGCTTAAAGTGGGAGCACTGCTTGTAGTCTGTTCCCTTGGACCACCTGGGCTTTGATATCATTTTTAGAACAGTCAGAAAATGGAATAAAGTGCCTTGTTTTCCTGACCAGCAAAAGCCCTCAAGTCGAGTTATACTAATCTTTCCAGATTCTGAATCTTTACTGTATTTAAGAAAAGTATTTTCCTTAAGCTGGGTGTGATGGCGCACACCTTTAATCCTAGCACTCTGGAAGCAGAGGCAGGTGAATCTTTGTGAGTTCAAGGCCAGCCTGGTCTACAGAGTGAGTTCCGGGCCAGCTGAAGTTATAGGGAGACCCTGCCAAAAAAAAAAAAAAAAAAAAAAAAAAAAGTATTTTCCATATCGTTCTGTGATAAATCAGTGACCAATGCAACTTGGGGAGGAAAAGGTGTATTTGCCTTACATATTACAGCCCATGATTAAGGGAAGCCAAAGAAGAACTCAAGATGTAGGAACCTGGAGGCAGGAGCTGAAGCACAAACCATGGAGGCATGCTGCTTACTGGCTTGCTTCTTGCTGTTTGCTTTCTTATACAACTCAGGACCACCTACCCAGTGGTGGCACCACCCACAGTGTGCTGGGTCCTCCCACATCACTGAACAATCAAGAAAATTCCTCAGGGACATTCCCACAGGCCACTTCAATAGAGGAAATTCCTCAGTTGAAGTTCCTTCCTCCTAGGTATATCAAGTTGACAACTAAAGTTATCCAGCACATATACTTAGAATGAATTTTTTTTCCTTTTTTGAGACAGGGTTTCCCTGTAGCCCCAGCTGGCCTAGAACTCACTATGTAGAGCAGGCTGGCCTTGAACTCATGGAGATCTACCTGCCTCTGCCTCCCAAGTGCTGTGATTAAAGGCCTGGGCCATCAGCTAGAATGAAATGTTTTAAAATTTTTTAGTTCTCAGTGGGAATATTGGCCCTAGTCATAGTTCATTGTTATAGGAACAGAATTTCAGTAGCTTCTGTCACATTCTCTATTTTAATCATTCATCTGGCCATTCATTTTTTTGCTTGCTCATTTTCCAAGTCAGTTTGGCTTGTTTAAAATAGCTGTGGGACTTTACAGTACCAATCTGCCTCCTTTCAGTCATGTTGTAGGCACATGACAGTGCCAAGAAGGAAGGAAAGCAACCAAGGTTGGGGAGAAGTGACTTATGATTAAGAAACAGTGTGAAATGGTTAAGGGATCCAGGAGGTCTTGACTGAGAAGGTGATTTTTGGAGTAAAAAGAATTCAGCAGTGAGCCATGAGGAAAGCTAGAGGGAGAGCTGTCCAGCCCCAGAGGTAGGTCTGAGAGCCTGGGCAGGCAAGCAGGAGAATGCCTTTATTCCTGGGACAGGAGGCGCCGCTGTGCCACAGGGAGCTTAGGGATGGGGCACAGTCTGAGAGGCCAGGGGGCCACAGGGCCACAGCTGCTGAACGATTTGGCTCTGACTCAAGACATGGAGAGCCACTGGTAAGGTAGAGCTGGAGTATGATGATTTCACATCGAAGGTGGCCCTCTGCAGATAAAGTCCTAGATGGGTTCCCAGGGGCAAGAGTGGGACCAGTACAGAGACACGTGCCATCCTCCAGGCAGATGCCAGGCTAGCTCAGACTTAGCAAGGGTAGAGCATGCGGCTTGGATTCTGGAGATGCCTGGAAAGCAGACCCAGCTGGCCTTGTGCCGGGTTGGAAGTGGGATGTGAGAAAATGAGCCTGTTTCTTCCTGTGCAGTGAGGAAGTGGCAGTCATTGACTGGAGCCGAGGGGGCTGCAGGAGGAAAAGCTTGGGTCTGGGGCTGTTAGGATTTTTGTCAGTTTGGCAAGACCGTGAGCTCAGTGCCCTGCCATCTCCCCGCCTCACGTGCTGATTCTACTCCTTTGTTTTGTACATAGAGCTTGGGGCTTAGAAACTAGAGCAGGCAAGGTCTACCTGTTGTGGTCCTAGTTGAAAGTACCTGTTGGAGAATCATTTACCCAGCTACAGGGTTCTGAGCCAGGAACACCAGCACTTTGCTCCCCTGGAGCTCAGGAGCCACATAGGAGCGTGCACAGGAAGAACGCTCACCTGAGTTTCAAGATAGCTGCATTCTGGGCTTGGGATTATTTTCCTAAGAGCACCTCAGCAGCAGCCACTGCTCTGTGCAGTCTGTCCAAAGAGATTAGGACTTGTCTCCCTGTAGCCTTCTGCTGTCCCATGGGGCATCTGTCCTGCCCCTTCACTCAACCACTAAAGCTGGGCACCTGACAGCCATGGCCTCAAGGCCAAGGTCGTGCCACCTGGGGCACTGTTGTTTGGCCTGGATACCTCATAGATTTCACCCTCGTCCTTTCTCTGCCCTGTCCTCCCCATTGTGACATGATCAATAAATATCACAAGCCCTGCTCTACAGACACTGAAATCTGGGATTAGATTTTCAAAGAAAAAAAAAGTTACAGATTTTGTTTTTCTTTTTTTTTTTTTTTTTTTGGTCTTTTCGAGACAGGGTCTCCCTGTAGTCCCAGCTATCCTGGAACTCACTCTGTAGACCAGGCTGGCCTTGAACTCACAAAGATCCGCCTGTCTCTGCCTCCCAAGTGCTAGGACTAAAGGCGTGCGCCACCACGCCCAGCTTCAGATTTTGTTTTTCTTTCAGCCATCGTGCTTCTCTCATTTTTCTCCTAGCTCATCATATTTCCCACAAAATGTACTAATCTTCTGTTGCCCACGCCCCTGCCCTGGAGTGTAAATGACAGCACAGCAGGCCATTTTTGCCATCAAGGAGCTGACTGGTAGGAACGATGGCCAGAGAACAGAGGAAGCCCAGGATAAAGACAAGCCATGTTCCAGGTCCCTGCTCAGCCCCTTGCATTTTGTGTTTCCTTGGGATAATACTTCTGAGAGGATGTTTGTGAGCATGCGCTATGGAGGGTGGCACTCATGGTATCCTAACCGAGGCCTGTACACTCAGAATGCTACAACGATCGACTCTAAGCTGTGAGTGGAAGCTCCTTGAGTTCAAATCCCAGCTCTGTCACTCACTGTCTGTGTGGCTGTAGGCAAGTTAGTCTTTAAAGTTTCTCCATCTGTATAGGCTTAGGAATCTTAGTTAGGGCTGCTGTGAAGATTCCACAGCACAGCTTTGCCTGGGGACTCAGTGTCCTGGTTCATACATGGTGAACACCTAACAGATGTCACTGTTGATATGGGGACATTACTGTTAGAGTTTTGGTAGAGAAAGAAAACAATTTACTAAGAAATTTCAACACATTTAGCAGAAACATTTGGTCAGATAAGGGACTTTAAGATGGCACTGGAGGGCCTAGAGAGATGGCTCAGCAATTAAGAACACTTGCTTTTTTTTTTTTTTTTTCAGAGGACCCCTGAGTTTGATTCCCAGCACCCACATGGCAGCTAGCAACCATCTGTAACTCAAATTCCAAGGGATCTGGCGCCCTCTTCTGGCCTCTGCAGGAGGCTGGGGATCGAACCCAGGTCCTCTGCAAGAGCAGTCAGTGCTCTTAACCACTAGGCCATCCCTCCAGCCCTTGCCAGTCATTTTTACCTCCACATTTTCTTCATCTTTTGTTTAGTGAAGACCGACAGTCTTGACTGCTGGTGAAGAAGGAGTGCAGAAGAGCGGAGCTTGCGTAACTTTTGTTTTCTCCTCACGTTATGCGCATTCGACCTTATAGAAAGGTCCGAGTCCCTAAAACAGTGTCTGCCATCCCTGCCCACTTAGCTCCTACCTCTGTCCTAATGCCGAGGCAGACAGACCAGCATTCATCATGAGTTTTTGGTCAGTTTCAAATCCAAATGCATAGACTAGTCTTTCTGTCCAGAGTATGGCTCCTGGTCCCTGGAAGCAGGTTAGGAATGCAGAGGCAGATCCTGTCCGAGGCCCACCAAGCCAGGATCCATACTATGGGAGCATTCTTGGTGACTTGGAAACAGGAAAGTAAAGAAAACCTGTTTCAGCCTTGGAAGATGTGTGCAAGGGCCTGTGACGCTTCAAGGCACCCACTGTAGACACCGAAGCCCTAGCTGCTCTGGGCTGGTCTCATGGCCACACATGCCTCCTCTCTGCATAAAGACCCCAACCCAGAGTGCCTAGCGTGTGCCCCTTCAAGGTGCCACATCTGGCCACAGTCCCTAGTAGTTTGCTTTACCGTCCACAGGAGTTAGTCCTGCAAGCAGCCAGGGCCTCTGGGGGACTTTAATTCTCCAGAATTGGCAGCTCTCCATTTCCATGGGAGCCTTGGGTAGCTGGGTAGCTCAGCAGCCCTTATGTGGCTGTGGGTTACTCAAGGATGCTTTCTGGGCAGCAAGGCCCTAGAAGGCCTACATTCCTGTACACATGATTGGAAACTTCTTTTGTCCCCAGGCAGGTGAGAATTTTCACTGAAATAGGAATGCATGATTGTAACTGTCAAGATTCATTTCACTATACCAGCCTGTCAGCTAGTTGTTTGTTTTTTTATCTGCTTCCTTTTTCACATAAATTATGGGCACAGTCAAAGCAAGAATCTTTACCAGCCTTTGTTGTGATGCCTCTGATTTAGAGCTGCCGCCATCAGTTACGTGGGTCAGTTTTGGGAATGCTGGGCTGTTGTGTGTCTGTATGATATCCTTGAAACACTAGGCAGTCCCAGTCTAGTAGTTTTCCGTGTTGTGTATACTTCCAGGTTGTACGAGTGTAGACATTAGTAGTATCTATTTTCTGCTAGGGAATTTTGAAAACGTGTTACACAGTAGGAAACACATATAAGCCTCGTATAAGCGTCCACAGGTAGGCCTCTCCATTGGAGCCCGCTGGTGAGCAGTCTGTAGTCACATCACCAGAGTTTGAGTCTTTGAGTCCTGGCTCTGCCACTTCTTAGGTGACTCTGGACAATACTCAACATCTCTTGGGTTGCTTAAGCTGGGTGTGGGCATCTATGCCTTTAATCCCAGCACTTAGGAGGCAGAAGCAAGTGGATCTCTGTGAGTTCGAGGCCAGCCAGTTCTACATAGTGAGTTCCAGGACAGCTGGGGCTACAGGGACACCCTGTCTCAAAAAAAAAAAAAAAATGTTGCTTAAGCTTGTGCCTAGCATGTGCTGAATTGACATCACTGGTGTCTTTCAGTCTAGAGAATGTGGACTGTTCGAGCACTGAGTGCCATCCTGACGATGGAATGCAGCAGGTAGAAGTTTTCCTCTCTTCCTATTTCCTAGAGTGCTCATTCGAGCCAGGGTCTCCCAAAGCCAATTCAGCAGATGGAGGCTGGAGCCAGGCCAGTGAGGCAACAGGAACTCCCTGAGTGACCAAACCCAGAGGGCTTTAAATACAGAAGCTAGGTAGCCCGACGAGTCTCATCTCTGTAAGGTTGGACAGTGGGCAGACTTTACTCTCCTCTGAGCTTGAGTCTCTGTGACCTCTAGCTGATGTCCTGCTTCTGGCTGTACAGAGATGGATGGCAAAGGTCACACAGGCCTCACCCTGCCAGCAGTAACTCCCCAGCTCACTAGAACCGTGGCGTCAGCCTCTCTGTGCTTGCAGACCCTACACCAAATTGCTGTAGAAAAGTCCATCTCCACCGTGAAAGGCTTCTTGTGTTCACTCTGGAAAAGCAAGGGGTGAACAGCTCTCCACAGAGCGGGGCAGTAATTCCACCCGAGGGAAGGCCCTCCCTTGTGGCTGGCACTCTAGAACAAGAATTGTGTGTTTTGAAGTCACGTGTAAGGTAAGGAGCTGAGCCAGGGACAGAGACATGGTTTGTGCCACATGGATCTGCTATTGGATCTACTTCAGCACAGCATGCTAAGCATGAGACCGGGTTGAGCACTCCTCACGGCTTAGACTGGGGTGAGTCACCTAAGTATACTCTGAGGAGGAATCATTGATGATGGCACATCTAAGACCAGAGAGGCAGGTGTGTGGATACGTGCCTTGGCTGCACACTCCTTAACCATAACTGTCTTGGCCGACTGAACTGCAGTTTCCCACTGAGCCTCAGAATCCTCTAGAGCCCAGGACTTTAAGCAGCCACTTGCCACCCAGATCCATCAGCCACTTCATAGTTAGTGGCATCCTGCTCTGTAGTGGTCGCTGGTATCTCCTGTTGAATGTCCGCCTCTTTAGCTATGTAGGTGATTTCAGATTCCTGGGGCTGGCAACAGCATTTCTGTTTTGCCAGCTATTTCAGTATGCCACTTCTATTTTGCCGTGTCATCAAGCAGCTCATCAAATAAAAATTGATCACCAGCATAGTAGTCATCTACTTTCATTGTGACCAGCCATCTCTTGTTCCATCCACTAGAATGCAGAGTGAGTGGTGTGATGAAAGGGCTTCTCTTTTCTTCCAAGCACACACAGACTTGGGGACAAGCTCAGGTGTGCTGTCCCTGCCCTTTCCTTTTGACAAGCAGTGTCTCTGTAGCATGAGCTCTAAGGGCACGCACATGGCCGCAGGTGGCTGTGGCCATCTCGACCGAGACCAGTTAACACCTCACAGGTGGCTTGTCCTGAGTACTTTCCTGGGGTTCTGAGACCTGGGAGAGTTCTAGAACTTCAGAGTGTGGGCATACTCTGTTGTGTTGGTCTAGACTTCCAACTTATTCTTTACCCATTTTTGCTGTGGGGAGAGTGGAGGAGACTGGGTCACCAGGGCCACTTAATTCTGTGGAGGTGATCAACCGGGGCTCCACTCTACGGAGTTATCATGTGCAAGCCCAGAAGCACCAAAGGCTGTGGCTTCTTGCCAGCCCACAAGCTTCACTTCATGTTCACCACACCTGACTAGTGGTGCTCAGTCTCTTTACCCAAAACAATGTCATTGAAAAACAGTTATCATGAATTTATCATGTTTCCCTGATCATGATCCTAGTACATTTGTGGAACATATTAAAGATGAGTTTAAAAAAACAAAAACTTGTCCATAATTCTGGGTTGGAGAGATGGCTCAGTGGTTAAGAGCACTGGCTTCGGGGGCTGGAGGGATGGCCTAGCGGTTAGAGCGCCAACCGCTCTTGCAGAGGACCCGGGTTCGATCCCCAGCACCCACATGGCAGCTGAGAACCGTCTGTAACTCCAGTTCCAGGAGAACTCCAGTTCCAGGGGAATCCGAGACCCTCTTCTGACCTCCGCGGCATTGCACGACACGGGTGCACAGACCTACGTGCAGACGGTACACTCATACACATAAAAATAAATAAAGTTTAAAAAAAAAAAAAGAGCACTGGCTTCTCTTGCAGAGGACATGGTTCAAATCCCAGCACCCACAGCTGTCCCTGAACTCCAGTTCCATGAGATCCAGTGCCCTCTTCTGTCCTCTGCAGGCAGCGCACACACACATTCCATCCTGCTGATGTGCCATCAATTAACCCTTTGCTGTTGAATTTTTAGTAGTTCACTGTATTAGTGTGTTATTCATAATAGCCACATGGGTTTTGGGGAAGGAAATAAAGCAGTGGCTTGATTGTTGACATCCTGAAGGGACATCAGGAACGTCCATCATGTGGTCCACCATAGATGTGCACGCACACATGCCAGCATCCTTGTGCAGATGTGTGTGGGACTGTGCTTTGAGACTTGAAAGCATCCAGTGAAACCCAGACCTTTGAGCACTAATCCATGAAGAACTGACATGTCTTCTGGTAAGTTTGCAAAAGCAGTGGTGGGGAAGTTGGACCCAAGGAAACTGCTATGTTAAGCCGTGCTCGGTGCAGAGGACTCTGGACGGGATGCTCACAGCTGCTGCTTTTCTTGTCCTTCCTGTCTCCGTAGTTGCTGGGGCTTCCAGATGCAGATGACGACGCATTTGAAGAGTACAGTGCAGATGTGGAGGAAGAGGAGCCAGAGGCAGACCACCCCCAAATGGGGGTCAGTCAGCAGTAAGCACCTGAGGTCACCTTTCAGAAGGAGAGTAAGCCCTGTGCGACCCTAGGTGGGGTCGTGTACTCCTGGGGTAGCTTTTGCATTATTGCTTCAAAACAGGACATCTGGCTCCTGGCATCCAAATGAAAGTGAAATACCTTCTTAACGACCACACGATATCTGTGATGAGCTTTGCTCAGAAGTGACCTGAATCTCAGCCCTGCTTTTGGCAGGGTTTTTATAGAGATGTCTCGGTAGCCTTTGCCACTTTGAAGTTAGAGTCCATTTTGTGGCTACCTGTTCCCTCTTGAGTTTCTGTTGGAGAATTAATATTTGCTGACTGGAATGTCGGGAATTCTGAATGTATTAGGATGTGTTTTGAGTCCTCACAGGTCATCATGCTGAGGAAAAGCATGGCAGAGAAGAGATGCAGTATGCACTTGTTTATGTACCTTTTAAATGTTCCTAAGTGAAAGGTTCTGCTTCTAAAGGATGAGTTTTAATATCAGATTGTTAGCTGCACAAGTGCAAAGACAAGGACAGAGGAGGGTCGTCCCTCGGCGTTGAGTTCAGAGCGCGAGGGCAGCCAGGCACCTTGGGTTTCGCCATTGCTGGATGGGAACCTGGTGCGTAGCAGCTGCTCGGCAGAGTGACTGCTCTGCACTTGTTCAGTTGTTTAAAACATGCTAATTCCAAAGCCACTTTTAAATTCTAATGGTGGAAAATATAAATGGGGTAAAAGCTATAAATTATTGATTCCTTCAAGTTGTTTATGAACCCACATATGAAATGAAATCTTTACCTTTTCTTTCTCTTTAAAATGAGATAACAACTTGTTAAACCAAGAAATAACCAGAATCTAAGTAAGTGCCCCTTAATCTGTGAAGCCATAGGTAAATTTAATAGGAAAATAAACCAGGAAAAAAAAATGAAATCCTTTACTTTCTTAATCTTTAGAGAACATCAAGAAAAGGCTCCCATTATGTAATATATTTAAAATTATAATCAAATACTCCAGAGGAGCTAATGGCAGTGAATTTTTAAGGTAAAATGAAAATGGGAGTCTTCATTATGGGGTAGTTTTGATTAAAAGAGGATGTTTTAATGATCTGGATACCCAGACAACCCCCAGAAGCAACTGCTGTCATAAAATAGTCAGTAAATACTGGGATAACCTCCCTAATGCCAACATGTCAGGTTCTAGTAACTTAGGGTGCAGCTGCCCCTTTACAGCACTTGAGTCCTCCATGCATCCAGGTTGTCCAGGTTGAGAATGTTTCAAACATACACCTGTGCCTGGTAGGTTATCAGCCCTTTAAATCAAAACAAACAAGTAATACAGAACACTGACTGCAGAGGCAGAGGCTAGTGTTTCTTGCAGGTATGTGGGGAAACCCTGGACACTTTCTGTTTAACACAGTCAAGAATCTGACTGTTCCTAGGTGAATGGTGCACTTCAGAGTTCAGTCACTGGATGAGGTCACATAATGGTTTCCATCTCTGCTTTGGAACCCACATTTCCCCCATCCCCACCTTGGGAAAACATTAGAGATTAATTTCAAGCCAGTTGAATTTCCTTAAAGTAGCAAAGCCAGACTTAGTTCTTCTGGGGTGTAAAGTCCGTATTTGCCATCCTGCAGTGTCCCAGTGTACCCAACTGCCGAGGCCACCAAACTCCATATCCTGTAGGACACTGAGCTCCACATCCTGTAGATATGGCCCAGGGTTGGTAGCCTCCTATTGTACAGTTGGTCACCAGAAGGACTAGTGTGGCAAATGAAGAAGCCAAAGCTGTTTGTTCCACCGTAATGTGGAATTTTACACTACAGGTGTCAGATCTAAATTTCCAAGTGTTTGAACATTAATATAAAATGGATTTTTATCAAAAAAATATTTAGACTTTGACCAAATACAGTTGGTATCACATTAATGCTCTCTGTTAACACTGAGCTGAGATACCTCGCCATTCAGCAGGCTGGTGAGAATCCTAATCTTCGTTCTGCTCAGAGTCAGATGAGAGAGAAACCCCTGAATGTGGCTAATTTCCATGGCAAAACTCAGAGGCATCACACCTTGTCCTCTCTGCTCTTGTGCACAAGCCACCAGAACTCTCCTGTGTGCATATGTGCACACACACTCACTGGTACTCACACTGGGTGATCTTATCCAATCAGGAGCCAAGACTGGACAGCCTGTGGTTACAAAAACAGTTCCATGGTGAGGAAGGATTGTCCTCTCCCTACAGATGCATTGTCACCAGGCAGCCAGTGGGAGAAGGGTCCCTGGGAGTTAGGAAAGACACTTGATTCAAGATTTGACTTTGCCACAGACTGTATGACATCAGAAAATCATTTAACTGGTCTGTGAAGCAATGGTATTTGATATTCTGGCTTTAAACACTGTCATACTTTGCTTTAGGAAGTATGTGTACATAGAGCAACACTAACAACACTTAGGGACACAAGAAAGAAATACTTTGGAACCTTGGCAAAGATGATATTCTTAAGATATTGGCCATGAGCTACTTTCGAATATGTTGGCTGGTCGATATCCAGATCCCTGGGGCCAGGGGAGGGTTCAAACACAGATGACTGATGGAATTCTGCTGCTCTGAGAAGTGGGTAAGTGGAGGGCCCGGAAGACGGTTTGTCTCAGCTGCACCTCTGCCTGTGGGGGGCACCGCTGCTCTCTGCGCCTGGGTACTGGATGCTTCAGAGGTGGTCGGGACTTAACCTGAGGGAAGATTGGCGTGAGGAATAGCTGGAAAAGAGTTCTTGGGAGCCCTTCGCTTGCCCTGTCATCTAGGAGAGAGAAAGGGACTTTGATTGGGAAGAGCAAGAGCAGAGACCGTGGGAATGGATACATGAGGGAGGTTGATGGCTTCCAGCTGTGAAATCTGAATCATCCCCGTGACAACTACGGAGCCTCAGTCCTCTCCCTAAGTGACCCGTGGAGACATCTGTCTCCCTGGTGATGGCATTGAACAGGCCTCTGGGAGGGAAATGAAGCCCCACGAAGTGCCAGCGCCACTTGGAGTTTCGCAACTCCAGACCCACCGCACCACATGGTACATTTTGTTTTTCCTTGACCCCAGCACAAGACCACTACTGGAACCAGAGCTGGGCTTGCTATGTGCTTACGTGAAAACACCCTGGGAGTGACTGCCATGCATCGGCACAGACAGAAACTGTTCTCTAGCACAATGCATGTCTGAATATTGTTTCAGTTTCACAGGAGCACAGAGACTGTGTTCAGGGATCTGTGATCCCAGAGTGGCATTTCCTTTATAGTTAGGAACCTGTTTTGCATGTCACAACTCACCAGTTAGGAAACAGTTTAAACATACCTGGTTTCCTATAGTGAGAGGAATGTAGACGTGGGGATGGGGGTTGGGAGCCCATGAATAAAGACAGTGGGAGTCAGATCTCCAAGTCAGGTCTGAGTGTGGAATGAAGAGCAACGTCACTTACCTCCTGAGGCACAGGAAAATTTGTTTTCCTGTCTCTCTCTAGAGGCTTGCTTTCCTCAGAGACTGGTGTTGAGAGGATGCTGGTAACCGTTTTTTATGACTTTCACAACCCCCCCACCCAGGACACAGCAGGTGTCCGCACTCCCCGTGGAATTCCTTTCCTTCACAAAGCCAGCTGCCAGCCAGGGAAGCCTGTCTTCATGAGTGCTGACAGACCCAGGAGGGCTGCAGTCCCAGCTGGCAGACATGAACTCCACCTCCTCATTCCTCCGCCTGTGCTTCCAGGGGGCAGGAAGAACAGGGTGAAACTGGAGTGGGGACCCTCCCAGAAACCTCTCGGGAGATGCTGTCGCCAGTTTCACATCTTCAGAGAAGCCTAAAATGTTTTTGCATTAAAAAATGCTTTTATATACTCAGTTATACCTTGGTTTAATGGTAACAGGTATGACGCGAGAAGCTAAGGTCTTAGGTTTCATACAGAAATGTAAAACTTGCCAGGATGCCAGAATAGTCCAAGGTAATGGCCCTGAAGGTTTCCTGTTAGAAACCCCATTCACCAACACTGCGAGGCTGAGTAGTTCTGAGCCACTTACAGGGCGTACCAAGCTACGTAGGCATGAACATCCCATCTGCTTAGGACCCTGCCCAGGTTGTTCATATTGGGCAGAACACTGGCAGTCTGGTCTTCACAGACCACATTTCCCTGGGCTTTCCTTTTCTTCCTGTCTCTCGAGATTTGTTTTAGCAGGTACCTTCTGATGTGGCATGGAGCTGCAGAGCAGTGCTTTGCACAGATGCCTCCTCTCAAGAGGAGCAAAACCTTCACTGGGCAAGACTGAACCCAGCCCCGAGCCAGCGCTAATTTATGTATGAACAAGATTTAGCGAAACACAGAGAAGCGAAGCAAGAAGAAGCAAATGCAGGAGATTTTCGCTGTTTGTTTCTGGTTTTTAGGCAAGAAGTGTTTCCTGTAGGCTGTGTGTGCTTTCTTTGCCTTTGTATTTCCTTTCAAAGAAATCTCTTGTAAATGACAAACTGTGAAATGGGTTGCCAAAAACTGTTGTCCTCTGTTAGATGCCGCAAACAGAACTGTGCACATTCTCTCTTGCATTTGTCCCATCTGCTCCCGCCCCCTCCCCTGAGAGCGAGGACCACAGCTGAGGATGTAATTACAGTGCGCTTGCAATTAAAGAGCCTTCCGAGCCCTGGTGGCCTTGGCCTCTTTTTTTTTACCCTTTCCACAGATTTTGGTTACAGAACACCTATCACTGATATACAAATGAGGACCAAGGACCATGGGCACAGAGAAGGGGGAGGGAGACAGGAAGCATCTACATCACACATTCAGACACTGATCATGTAAGTTTGGGAACACACATGCATTGGTAATACTCCATCTGGTGCTTAACAGTTTTCCATTCTTCTTTGAACCTGTTATACTTTTGTTGTGTGAGGACTTATTTTTCCTAACCTAGTTAGGAATCCTTTGTGGCACAATTAGTAATCTATATCCTGTGACCATTGAATAACGACACATGACACCATTTCCCCCATGACTTTTGCTTCCACCTGTCAATGCAGTTTTTGGTAACTTAATATTTGATGAAGAGCAAGATTCTTTGAATGAGTGAGTCTCTAAAGTTAGACTTAGGAATGACTCAACAGGTCCAGCTTAGAGGCTCTGTGTGTTTTATGTAATTTTTTTTTTTTTTGAGACAGGGTTTCCCTATAGCCCCAGCTGGCCTGGAACTCACTCTGTAGACCAGGCTGGCCTTGAACTCATAGAGATCTACCTGCCTCTGCCTCCTGAGTGCTAGGATTAAAGGCATGCACCACCACACCTGGCTTAAAGATGGTTCTTAGCCACCATGTGGGTGCTTGGAATTGAACCTGGGTACTCTGCTAGAGCAGTTGGTGCTCTTAACTGCTGAGCCATCTCTCCATCCCCTTATGTAATTTCTTTGGGGGTCCTTTGGTTCTGGTCAGAGGTTCTTATCCAAGTGGTGGGCTGGGTGTGAGCATCCCAAATCTCAGCTCCGGCAGGGTAGTGTAGACGGATTCTGACTTAGGGAAAAATTCTTATGTTTCTCTTGGCTTGCTTATATTCCCAGATACATTTTATGAAATACAGCCTGACCTCTTTAAGTGCAGGGACAGCTACCAACACTAACATCCCCACTTGGAATTAATCCTTCTGAAATCATTTGGCAGGGGGGAATGATCTGTCCTAGACAAGTCCCTGGCAGTCTGTGTTACACTAGTCATGTTCCCCATTCCTTTATTTTATGTGTCAGGGTAAGCATGGTGACCTCATTTCTGAGTTCCCTTCAGGGAGGAGCATGGATACTACACCTGATTGTGCTGCAGAGTGGTGGGGGGAGGTGTGCTGCTCAGGCACAAGGGGGAACAGGTCTCCCAAAGCCAGGATGGTGACCTGCACTAGCCTACTTTCCTCCCAGCTTCCTTAGGATCCCTTTTAGAAGTGAAGAACCCCAGCTAATGGCATAGGTGTGTATTAGCCAAATGCTCCAGCTCTGGAAGGTAGCCCCTGCCTTACCACAGGTCTCTGTAGTACAACAAAGCAGGAAGAGCAGGGTGCTTTGCTTAAGGATGTATTAAACAGTCTCGTTTCCATAGTGAAGTCAGGCAAGTGGGGTGGGTACCACATTGTCCCCAGTGTTCACTGAGCACATGGGTGGATTTACAAGAAACCAAAGAAACTCCACATTCCAGTGATCAGAGGAGCCGGGACTGGGTGTGTCCAGGGGTGTCTGGCCCAGCCTGCTGCCTAATTGGGTGACCAAATATTCCTCCATTCAGGCTTAGCCAGCTGGTAGTTTAGAAGGGGAGATGCATCCTGGATCAGCTAGCACTTACTATTCTTAGTACGACAGTAGGCACAAAACCCTTGTGACTCTGACCCATCTTCCCCCTTTGGGGAGTAGAAAACAATAATGTTTCCAAACACCTGGGCAAGCAGTAATTACGCAGCCAAAGAACAAGGCAGGCAGATTGCTATTCAGAGCCTGGAAGGTGGCGCCGACATTTCTTTCTTTTTCTCGGAAAACAGCCCCCAAAGTGGATGTCCGAGCCAGCCATGAAGGGAAGCCGGTCCTGGGGGAGTGCCTTTCAATCAGAAGCCTCTAGAGGTCAGCACAGCATAAGAAACGGCTTCCTGGTGCTGCCTTGGGAGCAGCGGGCGAGGTGGGCGGGAGGCGCGCGAGTGGCTCCCCTGGCAGCGGAGGCGAATATGCTTTTCTTTAGAACAGCCTGCCAGCCTTTGACTTGCGTTGTTTTCTGCCTCTTCGGTCTTTCTCTGCAGCTCCCACGCCCTAGTATCGAATATTGTCAGCTGATTGATCCGAAGGCTGAAGTGTGGCAGAAACACGCTGCATCTTGCACTGGGCAAAGCAAGGCACAGTGCCGCACCCCGCTCCCTCACCCCCGCTGTTTGTTAGCACTAAGGCTTTGCTAAACTGCCGCTCCCAACGGGCTCACAGACGGGGAAGGACCTGAGCATCTTAAGACGTGGCCAGAATTGAGATTGGGGAGGGGCTAGAAACTTCGAGACACAGGACTTCACACAGGCACACCCTGCTTCACAGACCGCCTGCCCCCAATCCCAAAAGAAGTGAGCCTGGACATCCCCAGAGACAGCTGACAGGAAAGACAAAAACAGATGTCTGTTGCCCAGTTCTATTCAGGGTGTTTCCTAAAGAAGCTTAGTCCACAGCACAGATGTCACCGAAGATAGCCCTTTGCTGGGGTGGGATGCGCCTGGACCCTCATGCAGAGAAGGGGATTGGTTAAAAGGGTCAAGAATGTCAGAAGCACAAAAGTGGCTCATTATCTCAGGAAAAACATTTTAACACCTGATGACTTAGCAACAATTTCACTCCTAGGAGGACATTTCAAAATGATGGCCTTTGTGTCCTGGCGAGTAGAGACTGCGTGCTACGTACAAGTAGGAAACACACTAGTGGCTTTCCAGTCATTTTTAATTTTGAATTAAACAGTGCTTGAATGAATACACCTAAGTGGTGTGAATGTATTAACTACCAAATGTCAAAAAAATTTTTTTTGAGGTAGTCTCATGTAGCCCAGGCTGGCCTCCAGCTAGCTATGTAGCCAAAGATGACCTTGAACATGTAATCCTCCTGTGTCAGCCTGCCAATTGTTGGGATTTCGGAGCTGCTTAAGCTCCTTCATTTAACTCTAATTCTTGCACTAATTCTGAAGTGGGGGGGGGGTTTGCACTGAGGACACTGAGGCAAGGAGAAGCTGAGTAGCATTCACAGGGTTCCACAGCTAGACGCTCCAGGACTGCCATTTTGAATCCAAGCAACTCAATGTCAGAGCTCCAACCCACTCTGCTCTGCCCAGTGTAGTGGGAATCTGTCTTCATTCTAACAACCTCTGGGCTTTTCACACAGGTTCACAGAAGCCCTGCCTTTTCTTTTTATTTCAGTGAAAGCTGAAAGTCTGGATACAGAGAATGTTTCACTTCTGTGCCTTGCCCTGGACCAGATAAGTCTGCTACCGGACACACAGGAAAATGAATACACTGTGTCCAGTATCCAGACCCTTGTGGTGACAGGGAAGTTGTTGGAATAACTGGGTTTGTAAGATAAGATACTTATGCCTGGCCTGCATAAGAAAGGTTGATTCTCTGGGACTGACTCTTAATTCCTTCACGACTTTAGTCTTTTAGATCTTCAGTTTCTTCTACTTTGGAATGTTAAGGAGACTCTTGAGTTTAGGGTTAAAGCACAGAACACAAACACAACTAGGCACAGTGACACACACCTGCAATGTACTCTATCTCAACTACTCAGGATGCTGAGGTAGGAGATCACAAGTTCAAGGCCAAGTGGGGCTACATACTGAGTTAGTTCAAAGCCAACCTGGGCAACTTAGAGACCTGAGCTCAAAACTGGAATAAAAAATGTTTTTAAAGGCCTGAAGTGTATATAGCTCAGTGATAGTGTGTATGCCTAAACCACAGTCCTGGGTGCAATCCCTAGTACCAATTTTAAAAAGAAAACAGATCAAGGATCAACTTCAGCATAGAACATCTATTTTTCTTTATTTTTTCTCTTTTTGAGACAGGGTCTCCCTATAGCCCCAGCTGTCTTGGAACTCACTATGTAGACCAGGATGGCCTTGAACTCACAAAGATCTGCCTGCCTCTGCTCAATGTTTACTTCAAAAGCACCTTCTTCCTATTTAAAAATGGCCTTAGTTTTTACATTGTGCTCAGACTGGTGAAAAGGGACTAGCAGTCTGACCCCGGACAAGCCCACAGCCCTGACAAGCCTCAAAACCAGCTGGAGGTTTTGATGAGACAAAAAGTCACCAATGATATTCTCATTTTTTCATTTTATATGATTTGGAAGTCATAACAGATACATGACTTGAGAGAGAACCTGCTGTTTCAAATGGAGCATGAGGCCTGAGGTACATACAGCCGGGCATTCACGTACAAGCCCTGTGTGACCTTGCCTTTCTTCAGCTCTGACAGGTGCAGATGCTTTGAGATCTGTTAGGTTGTTTGTTTTAATTTTTATTTATTCTTGTATGTGTACGAATGTACTGTCTGCATGTAGGTTTGTGCACCCGTCTCGTGCAATGTTGCAGAGGTCAGAAGAGGGCATCTGGATTCCTCTGGAACTGGAGTTAAAGACAGTCCTCAGCCGCCATGTGTGTGCTGGGGATGGAACCCGGGTCCTCTACAAGAGCATTCGGTGCTCTTAACCGCTAGGCCATCTCTCCAGCCCCCTCTGTTAGGTTGGTTTTTAGCATGTAAATCTTTCTATTAGGATCAAAACTTTGGATCTGTGCAACACCTCACGGTGTCTAAGAGAGGTCAAGGTAAAATAGGCACTGTTTGAGGTTCACGGTTGCTAAAGTTAGGTGCATTTGTGTGTCTCCCACTGACACTGGTTTATTCTTGATGCAGATATTTCTTGTTCTAAATGTACAAAGATTAATCAAAAATAATGTCTTATTCAGGGCATGGTAGCACATGCTTTCAATCCCAGCACTTGAGAGGCAGAGACAGGTGGATCTGTGTTAGTTCAAGGTCAGCCTGGTCTACATAGTGAGCTCCAGGCCAGCTGGGACTACAGGGAGACCCTGTCTCAAAAAGACAATAGTAAGAATAATAATAATAATTAATGTCTTATATTCTGAAGAAAGGAGCATGAAATGGAATAGCCATGAATTAGGGTCCTTGACTTTTCCTACCCCAGCCTCCAGAGACAGTTCTGAACAGTGGTTGTAGGTGCCCACCCCAGGAGACTTCCCTCAGGCCTTGAGGTGCGTAGCCCTGCCTCCCAGTGGTGGCCCAGAGTAGGTCCCATCAACTGAGTCTGATAGTTTGGGTCAGCAGGTGGTCAACTGCTAGAGCCACGTATCCCCATATCCCCTTTGCATCGATAAAGAGCCAAGAACTTCAGTGCATCCCCCACCCCTGCCCCAAGCAGGTGATTATTACTTAGGAGATCATAAAAACATGGAGACAGTTCTGCCTATACAGATCTTAGTGCTGGGGTTGCTTCCCACCCTTAGAACACACTAAGACAAACTCCCAGCTGAGCATCAGCTACCCCAGGGTTGTGATCTGGGAGATCTCTGGAGGGTAAGAGAGCTTCCCAGCCCACAGAGTGCAAAGCTAAGTATACACGAGGAGAGGAAAAGTATTAAAGTAACGATCGCTCTGGAGGACACCAGATACTTCCAATGCTGTCTCCACGCCAGAGTCAACCACAGAGAAGACAAGAATTTGTAAATTCATCTGACTTTCCCCACCCCATGCATATAACTGACCTTCTCCAGGTCTGAGGACCCAGAAAAGCTGCTCCAACACACGCACACAAAAAGTTTGCTAACCATATGTCAGACAGGGGATTAACACTTAGAATATACAAAGAATGAATTAAAAAAATAAAAAAGAATATATAAAGAATGGCAAAATTATATGTTAAAAACTAATCAAAAAGACAATTCTCAAAAGAGAAATACAAGTGGCCAATAAGTATTTGAAAAAAAATGTTCACCATCCTTAACCACTAGGGAAATGCAAATTAAAATGGCTTTGAGAGTCTATCTCACCCCACTCAGAATAGCTAACATGGAGGAAACAACAGCCAATAAATGCTAGTGAGGATCTAGATTTAAGTGTGTATGTGATGTGTTTATGTGTATATGTGTGACATGTGTTTGTGTGAGGTGTGTGTATGTGTGGTGTGTGTATATGTGTTTGTGTAGTATATGGGTGTGTGTGTGGTGTGTGTTTTTGTGTATGGTATCTGTGTGTATGTGTGGTGTATGTGTCTGTGTAGTGTGTCTGTGTGTGTCTGGGGGCAGGTAGGTAGGCCATGAAAGTAGAAAGAGGACTCAGAAAGGGGATCTCGGGGAAGGAAGCTAAGGGGAGAGGCTGATACACACGTGTCATGAAAGCTTAGGAGGGAAGACTGCGGAGGAGACGAAGAACAAGGGCAGAGGGGTGAATAAGAACAAGGCACAACGTCTGTGTATGAAAACGCTAAAACTATCCCGTCATTTGGAATGCTGATTTTAAAAAAACCTGAGAAACAGCTGGGCAGTGGTGGCACAGTCTGTAATCTCAGCACGTGCGAGGTTGAGACAGGGACTGTAAGACTAGCCTAGGTTATTTAGTGAGTTTAGGACAGCCTGGACTATGTAGTGAGACACTGTCTTAGAAAAGAGGGGTGGGGAGGGAGAGAGAGAGAAGAGGAACAGTAATCTTAGCCCATGCCATTTACCAGACTCAGAACACCTGTATTAGCAGTTCTTTCCTATTCCTCTCCATCAGAAATGTGTGAGAAGCAAAACGTTAATGAAGTCATCTATCAACCCACACTGTTTCTTTGTTGTTTTGTGGAGTTTGAGCATCAGAGCTGTTGCCCAAGAAGTCCTATTTGGTTGGAAGCACACGGAGCCCCTGGGCCGGTGTTCGTGGTGAGGATAGAGGAAGTTTCCGGACATCCTTTGCAGCCCTCACTTTTGGCCATCTATGTAATGTCAAGTTCACCACAACCCTCCTGATGATTATGATCAGGCCTGCTTCCTTCCTGCCACTCGGCACCCTCCCGCTATCTCTCCCACCTTCCACCTCACCCTCCAGTTTAAACTGGTTCTTTGTGAAGGGGTGGGTTTGCTTGATGGCAGAGATAAGCCATCCCCTTTCTTAACTTAATCTCCGCTTTCTTCACAGACACTGGTGCTCACCTTACCAGCTCTTTTAAAATGTTTTGTTTTATGTGAAAATGTGTGTTTTGCCTAGACATATGTTAATGTACCTTGTGTGTGCGATGCCCACAGAGTTCAGAAGAGGATGTTGGAATTCCCTGGAACTGGAGTTATGGATGGTTCTTAGCCATAATGTAGGTACTGGGAACTGAACCCAAGTCCTGTGGAAAAACAGCCAGTGCTCTTAAGCACTGAGCCATTTCTCCAGTCCCCTTACTAGCTCTTAAATAGATTTGTTATATTGGCTTTAGAAGGGCTAAAGGAAATGAATTATTTTATTCTGGAATCAAATCAATGCTCCTTTTGCCTGCGAGTGGGGAAGCCCATTTGCACGCACCTCATAAGCTTTTGGAAAAAAAAAAATCTGTTCTCCAGAAGCAAGTCAAAATGCCGTCTAGTTAGCTGCCAATTAACTAACCCAGTGCAGACACGGACTCTAGAATGCTAGCCAGACCTTTGATTAGCACAGAAAATATTTCCTGGGGTGCATTTGAAACCTTGCTCTGCTCTATGCTCTGAAACTCTAGAAGAGCAAAATGAAATTGGCCACAGTTTTTTGAAAAACTTGATTTGGGGCTGGAGAGATGGCTCAGTGTTAAGAGCACTGACTGCTTTTGCAGAGGACCCAAGTTCAGTTCCCAGCACCTTCATGGCATATTGCAACTATCCATAACTCCAGTTGCACGGAATCTGACATCCTCTTCTGGCCTCCATAGTCACCAGGCATGCATATGGTTCACATATGTGCATGTAAGCAAAGCACTCATATACATAAAAATAATAAGATCCTTTAAAAAACACAACAGTTTGGAAGTTAGCAACTGCAGCTAGAATTTTAACAAAAGCAGCCTGGCCAGATGGCTCAGCAGGTAAAGGCACTTGCAGCTAAACCTGAGGACCTGAGTTTGATTCCTAGGACCCACATGATAGGAAGAGGTTATCTTCTGACCTTCACATACAGGCCATGCTGGATGCATACAACACACACACACACACACACACACACACACAATGTAAGAAAACATTTTTAATTAAATAACACTTTAAAAACAGAATTTTGACAAAATCAAAACAAATAATGCCCAGTCAGGAATACAGCATGCCTTCCTGGAGAGTGGTGTCCTGCACTGCCAAGGAACACTGACTGGCAGGGTTCATCAGAGTGGCTCCTGGGACATAGTATGACCCTGATGTACTACTGTCAAAATGATAGCATTCATGGGAATCATCTGGAAATAGAGCTTTTCACGGGCACCTCAGTGGACTACAATTTAAACCAGTGATATCAGGAGGTAGAAGCTAGGAAGTTCATCCTCTGGGGCAGGTGATGTCGGTCGCCCAACATCTGCACATTGACTGGCGCCCCCCACCTTCCCACCCCAGCCCACCCCAGCCCAGCCTGGTGGGGAGAAGGAGCCAGAACCAGGCACAGAATCACATTTCTCAGACTCTTCCCTTGGAGATTCCTGGACCAGATGCCTCCCAAATATTCTGGGGGTGGTCCTTGGGCGCTGATTCACGTATGTTTCATAGGCTCTTCTGGGGCTCTTGGCACTGTCCAGCTAGTACAGTTGGAACCCAGCTGGCATCGGGGTCGCCAGTGTCCACAGAAGAGCACACATGTTGACATGGCCCAATTCACTGTGCCACCTGCCAGTGTTTGGCTGGGACAGAAGTGTATGGTCCTTGGTATGCAGTCCAGGCTGCTTGATGCTGGCCGTATAGCGCTGATGAAAGTGATAGGACCAAAAAAAAAGAAAGTGATAGGTCTTTCTTTTCTTTTTTTTGGTCTTTTCGAGACAGGGTCTCCCTGTAGTCCCAGCTGTCCTGGAGTTCGCTCTGTAGACCAGGCTGGCCTTGAACTCACAAAGATCCACCTGCCTCTGCCTCCCAAGTGCTAGGATTAAAGGCGTGTGCCACCACGCCCAGCTGAAAGTGATAGGTCTTTCAATTCATCTTCTTTACCAACCATCTGTCAAAGGGGCAAGAATTAGTGGTTGGAACCTGCTGAGTGATATTCAGCCATGCCATGGGGACCCTGAACCCAGGATATAATCCTAGCATGTCTTCCCAGCCCCTTCAGTAAACAGGCTCCTGGCAGGCCTACCAGGTGACCTACCGATAGGGTTAAGGATATAGTTCACTGGTAGAGTGCCTATCTAGCATGCATAAAGGCCATAGGTCTGATTCTCAGCATCACAAAAACAAAAATAAAATACATTGTGTTCTTTGACCTACCAATACACCCAGAAATAGCATAAATGGAGGCTTGCTATCTTCCTAAAATACCTTTGGAACCCCCCCCCCTTCCAGTTGCTGAGTATAAGTGTTGCCAGGGCAGAGGAAGGCTAAGGTCTCGGTGATACAGCATCTCTTCCCATACAGAAAGATTTTTCAGTGCAGATGCTGAAGATCAGGTGTCTTTCAGTACTTGTAAAAGCTATTTTGCCTAGAGTTAGACACCACAAAGTGATTTCTTAACTCTCAGAGTCACAAAAGCCTGGGCCACTAATCAATACTGTGGACTGCTAACAAGTCTCAAGCCTAGAGGCTCTTCAGATCTGCTTTGAAAAGATTCAAATCATCTAGATTTTGGCATCCCACCCCAGGCCCTGCACATTTTCACCTACTCTGATGCATGGGGTCCACGGATCACATGTAGAAAAACCAAACCAGTCACCAATTCCTCATGTCACTAACCTGTTAACAGGGAGCAAATATTCATCATAAGGCTTCTGGTGACAAAGACTAAGAAAAATGCCTTCCTAGTCCTGGTACTTGTTCTACAAAGAGAAGATCCTTAGAAAGACGCTGTAGTTTATCTTCACTGACACCTCCAGAGTGGAAGGGCAAAAGGCATCCCTCTGACCCTGCACAATGATTGAGCTGGGTGACGCTAGGTCTACCCACTCCAAGGCCTGGCCCTTGAATGAATGAATGAATGAATGAATGAATGAATGAATGAATGATATGGAGAGAAGAAGCACAATGTGGTCTTTCTTCCCAGGGATATGCAGAACCTGTTTTGTCTCCATTCATTCAGTCCAGCTCCCATGCCTCTGCCTCTGATTTCAGGGCTCCAAGAGTTGCTAATCTCAAAGATTCTCAGGAGTATCAGGGAATAGGAGCAGAAGTGGATGGTGCAGATCACTGTGTCCCACTCCATGATTCTGGGTGACCATTCAGGAAATAACATCAGTAGACGGGACACTCATGAGACAGCGCAGCCTCCCATGCGTCCTGTGGTCCCACTGCTTTCCTACCACTTCCCACTCAGACAATTGGCAAGGCAGGCACAGGAACACGTCCCAGCTGGAGCTGGTCCCCAGGGCTGCCAGTCCATGTGCCCTCTCAGGAAAGACTCAGAAATGTGCATTGTAGTGGCAGGGGGACATAAATCTCTCTTTGTGCCTCCCAGGCAGTAGTGGGAGTGGGAAGATGTCATCACTTAAATGAAGTCACCTGTTTCTATGACTATATCCAGCCTCCCAGGCACCTGTGCTCAGAACCACAGGAACCGTGAGACCCCAGACCTCTTTCCAAAGGCTCCTTCACCAGAGTCCTCGAGGGATCCTCACATGCTATCAGATCCTACAACTTCATCATGGCCAAGGGCTGGAGAGGGTTCCTGAAGAGCTCACAGGCCCCTCGCTGGCTCCTTGGAAGCTGATAGCACCTCTGGCCCTGGAGACCTGTCTGCAGAACTGTGTTTCTTTTCTTTCTCTTTTCTTTCTTTTCTTACTGATCTTTTTGAGACAGGGTCTCCCCGTAGCCCCAGCTGTCCTGGAATTCACTATGTAGTTGGGATTACTATGTACTTGGCCTTGAACTCACAGAGATCCACCTCCCCAGCCTTCTGAGTGCTGGGATTAAAGGTGAGCATCACCACACCCAGCTCAGAACCCTGTGGGTTTTTTTGCCACTGCAGGTCTTCCTTTTATGCTTCCTTAATTCTAGCTGGTGCTAGCTTCCAACTTTTGGGTTTCTAACTCCCTTCTGAATGTGCTTAGATACACTTTCTTCTTGATAACTGGTAAGTCTGGACTTGCCCCAGTAGCTTCGCAGCTGGAGCAGGCCAGGTCACCTCCAAGCAGACCTGGTAGAGGAGTGGATGACCTTTCCAGGCTATTCCAAGATGGGAATGGGGCCGGGCGTGGTGGTGCACAACTTTAATCCCAGCACTTGGGAGGCAGAGGCAGGTGGATCTCTGTGAGTTCGAGGTCAGCCTGGTCTACAGAGTGAGTTCCAGGACAGCTGGGCTATAGGTAGATCCTATCTCAAAAAGACCAAAAAGAGAGATGGGAATGGGTACAGTAATGGGTTCCCTGCAGTCAGAATTGATCACAGGGAGTTAATGCAGTGTGCAGTAAGACACACCTAGAACCAATGTCTAAAATGGGTCTTGAGCTGGAATGATAAAGAGAATCAAATTCATTTTCTTATCGGTCAAGAAAATCCTTCCCCTGGCTGTGAGCGCTATTGCCTACACTGGTCTGTGATGGCTATAAGCCATTTGACAAGACCTCTCAGCAGCTCCAGCCCCTCCCAGGATTGTGTGTCCTGTCCTCCTCCTGCTGCTCCTGTACAGAATGTGGAGCTTGGTTCTAGGGCTATCCAGAGGGCAGAAGCCTGCTGGTGAGTTCTACTTACAGAGACGGCATCATGCAGCTCTCTGCTGGGGAGCGCCCAGCTTGGCTCAGTTCCTGACAAATGCCAAAGTGCAGGACTGCAGTCTTTGGCAGAGAAGGGCACTGTCTGCCGCCACAAATAATGGAGGTGCCCCTGGCGTGGTGTCAGGTGAGTTGACAGCAATGGCTCCCAGCATGTCCCCTCTCTATTTAGGTTCCAAATCCAGAAATTTCTGTTCTAATTTGCTTCTCCATTGCTGTGACAAAACACTCTGACCAATACCAACTTGGGGAGGAAAGGGTTTATTTGGCTCATATCTCTCGGGTCACAGTTCATCACTGAGGGAGCCCAAGGTAAGAACTCAGGGCAGGAACCTGGAGGCAGGAGCTGAAGCAAATGCCATGGAGGAATGCTGCTTACTGGCTTGCTCCCCTGGCCCATGCTCAGCCTGCTTTCTTATGTAATACCTGACAACCTGCCAGGGGTGGCGCTGTTCAAATGGGCTGGGCCTACCCACATCATTCAACAATCAAGAAAATACTCCACAAATATGGCCACAAGCCAATCCAATGGAGGCAATTCCCCAGCTGAGGCTCCCTCAACTCGGGTGTGTCAAGATGACACTAACGCTATACAGCACAATTGATCCCTTGTCAACTTGACACACAAAACACATTATCAAACCACGACCTTTCCATTTCTAGAGTTTTGTGTTTGAATGTGGAGAAATGAACACCAAAAGGCAGGGACTCCAGCTGTGGTCACAAGCCGTGGCATGCTTAATCTTACCAGTCTTCGGGGCCAACACCGTTGCTAACAGCAGTAGAACAGACAGCAGGGACAGCACAAAGCAGCAGTCATGGCCAGGCTTGCCAGGTGGCCTAGTGGGCTGGCTCTTCTTTCCCACAGGCCTAGCCAGCCCTAGACTGCTGCAGCCTGGCCAGGGAGCAGCAGCGTACTGCCAGCTGCTTCAGTAAAGCAAGAAGGCCTGGGCTTCTGTGGCTGTGCTGCTCCTGGTTTCCTTCTAGAACCTTCTTGCAGGCTCCTGTTCATTACTCAACCCTGTCTGTACCTAAGAAGACAGAACAGGCAGCCTGGTGGCCAGGGGTGCCCTTTAGAGAAATGCAGAGCTAAATGTAAGTCGCAGCTCAGCGCTGGAGTAGTTGCAGGATGCCAAGCCAGTTAATATCCCCAGGCCTCAGATTTTTCACTAGTCATTTAGGATGAATAATGCAATAGAAAACAGAATTCAGCTATGGTACCCTTCAGTGAGCTGGAGCTGAGGTCCTCTCCCACGATACTGGAGCTGAGGTCCTCTCCCGTGATACGGGAGCTAAGGTCCTCTCCCATGATCCTCACACGCCTCTGGCGGTGGGTGATGGTAAATCAGACTGGAGGATGGAGGCAGTAGTTCTCTGAGCAGCTGCATCCCCACAACCTCCTCCCCCAAGGTGTCAAGCTGGGCATGGCAATGGCGTTGCCTCTGTGATAGACTTAGGATGGGGACAGGGGAGGTTTCTGTCATTTGCAGTTTCTAGTCCTGGAAGGACTGATTCTCTAGAATGGATTTCCCCCAGTAGCCAGCTAAGGTCTTGACTCCATACCTGGCCCTGCGTACCCAGGCCCTGATATTAGATCTTCCCACTCCCAGGCACCTAGAGGCTGTCCACCCTTTTCTGTTATTCTACAGACCCAGTGTGCCTTCACCTGTGCCCAATAGAAAATGTAAAACACCTAAGGAACTTCTAAAGATTAATAAAAAAGAACATTAGACAGAAGTTGGGAAAGTTGTGAGATGAAGGGTAAATATATTTATTGTAGCCATGTATGAAATTCTCAAAGAATTAATAAAAACATATTAAAAAGAAAGAAATAGGACTCTGGGAGACAATTCACAGAAGAGAAAGTACAGATGGTCAATAAATACATGCGAATGTTCTTGGACTCCCTTGCCACCAGGGAACAGCAAGACCTGTTCTTACAGATTTGACCACGTTGATGGTGTCAAGCAGTGGAACGGAAGTACTGTCACACACTGCTGGTGGGAATGCACATGAGCTCAACCACACCTAAGAAACATCAGTGAGTCTCTGTCAATTCATAGGTGCAAGACCTTTGATGTTACATCCCACTTCTAAGATGCTGTCCTGGAGTAAACACTGCATGTGATGGCTATAAATGGTTATTGCAGTCTTGCTTGTAATACTTTAAGACAAGGAAGAAAAAAGAATACAAGATAAAGAAACAAAAGAGAGAGGAAAAAGAAAGGAAAAAGGAGAGGGTTTGAGAAGAGGGCAGGGGGATGTGAAGAGAGTGTTCAATATACAATGCACACATATGAAAGCTTAAATACATAAACCCACAACACAGCAACAACAAAATAAAAGAGAAAGGAGGGGAAGGAGAGTGGGAAGGAAGGAGCAAGGGAAGGAAGCTGTCTTTGTGTTTGTGAAGAGCAGCATAGTTGACAAGTCCTGGGCAAGCCATGGCCTGCGGATGCAGGGAGAGCTGCAGGCTGTGATGCAGACAGGATGCGGATGCAGGGAGAGCTGCGGGCTGTGATGCAGACAGGGTGAGGATGCAGGGAGAGCTGCAGGCTCTGATGCAGACAGGGTGTGGATGCAGGGAGAGCTGCAGGCTCTGATGCAGACACCATGCTGGTACATGGCCATGTGGGAAAAACAGAGCACAATGCTTGCAGGGCAAGTGCACCTGCAGCAAAACGAGTGTCTATTTGCATTTTTCTAGGGCAGATCAAGGGCAGGGTAGGGTCCCCAAGGCTGAGCAGTCGTTGTGCACAGGAGTCACTTCTAGGGAGGGGGGAGAACAGGGAGTGAAATAAGGGTCTGCTTTTCACTCGCTCTCTGTATATAAATCTGTGGGTTTGCATTTTTGGGGGGTTGTCTTCTAGCATCCTAGCTCCTTATAATACTATCAGAGTAAGAATTAAGACTGAACCAGGAGCCAAGTGTAGTTCACACATGCCTTTAACCCAGCACTTGGGAGGCAGAGGCTCTGTGAGTTTGAGTCCAGCCTGAGCTACATAGCGAGTTCCAGGCCAGCTGGGGCTACAGGGAGACCCTGCCTCAAAAAAACAAAAAAACAAACAAAACAAAACAAAAAGAATAAAATTATGTTCTTTGCAGGAAAATGGATGAAACTAGAGATCATCATGTTAGGAGAATTAAGCCAGACTCAAAAAGACTTACTCTCATACAAGAATATAGATTTAAAGCTGGGCGTGGTGGTGCACTTGGGAGGCAGAGGCAGGTGGATCTTTGTGAGTTCAAGGCCAGCCTGGTCTACAGAGAGAATTCCAGGACAGCTGGGGCTATAGGGAGATCCTGTCTCGAAAAGACCAAAAAAAAAAAAAAAAAGAATATAGATTTAAATAAATATATTGTGACATAAAAGACACGGGGGACTATGTGGGAGGAAGGGGTCTAGGGGGAAGGGAGAGAGCAGAGAGGTTAGTGGGGAAAAGACAATATCACTTGCTTTCTCTCATTAGAAGAATCCAGCTGCAAGCATGAGAATCTGAGTTCAGCTCTAGGAGCCATATTACAAACCAGCCAGGCATGATGGTGCACACTTGTAATCCCAGCATGGGGCGGTGGAGAGGAACAGATCCCTAGGGTTTGCTGGCCAGCCAGCCTAGACTAGATATGAGTTCCAAAAAAATGAGACTCTGTCTCACATAAAATGTGGACAGCACCTGAGGAAGGATGCCTGAGATTGTCCTCTGGCCTCCATATGCACACATACACATGTGCACCCAAACATACATATAAATAAACAAAAGAAAATGCATAAGAAAAGCTATGTATGTGTAAGAAGAGGAATAAAAACTATAAGGTGGGCCTGGAGAAAAGGCTCTGCAGTTAAGAGCACTTGTTGCTCTTACAGAGGACCTAGGTTCCAGGTTTGGTTCCCAGGATCCATATAGTAGCACCTAGCCATCTGTAACTCCATTTCCAGGGAACCTGACACCCTCCTCTGGCCTCTGCAAGAACCAGGCACACATGTGGTACACATACATAATACATACATACATGCATGCATACATACCGAGAAAACTCACATAAAATAAAAGTAAATCTTTAAAAATTTAATCTATAAGCTTCTTTTTATTTATTTACTTTTAATTTTATTTATTTCTGTATGTGTATGAATGTACTGTCTGCATGCAAGTCTGTGCACCCATGTCGTGCAATGCCGCAGAGGTCAGAAGAGGGTGTCAGATTCCCCTGGAACTGGAGTTCTCCTGGAATTGGAGTTTCAGACGGTTCTCAGCCGCCATGTGGGTGCTGGGGATCGAACCTGGGTCCTCTGCAAGAGCGGTCAGCACTCTTAACCGCTAGGCCATCTCTCCAGCCCATATAAGCTGCTTTTTAAAATAAATATAATAGCCAGAGTATATTAAAAGGGGGGGAGGACAAATGAAACAACAACAAAAGCAATGCATCAGAGCAACTTTCTTTTGAATTCTCTGATACTGGAGCCTACCAGGTGGAAGGTGTGGTCAGTCGAAGCTGGGGACTCCTGTGTTGTTCTGTTGAAGGTAGTGGTGAGCTCAGAGGTCAAGGGTTAATTACCATGCTCCTTATCAAACCATGCAGGGTCACCAATGGCCAAGCACTTCAAAGCTGGAGCCTCTTGTCACCTGACCTTCTCAGTGTGTCTCTGTCAAGCTCAGCCCCAATTCATGACACTCTCACGTATCCACCTCCCACTGAGGGCTGTGGAAGGCCTGTGACAGGATCGCTCTGGTCATCAGGCTCCAAGTGATGGCACCTGACTATAGTCCCAAGCGGATCTCCTCTTCCCAGCTAGCACACACTGAATGAGTCAGTGTCACCACATCCCCTACATGGATTTGTGGCAAGCAAGCCCCTAGCTCTGCTCTGTGGGTGGGGCTGCCTGTCTTTCACCAGGCCCACCTGGATCGCCTTTCAGATGCGATTTCTGCTTCTCTTAGCTGGAGCCATGTGCTGCTGGCTCTTCTGCTGAGTCATCGATCTGTTTCTCCACCTTTTCAGCATCCCGTCACCCTCTTTGCGACCTCCAATGTTCTTGCACTCTTTCCTTGAGAGCGAGCCCATTCTTTGTTATTTAGACTTGGAATTCAGGTCACACCAAGCAGCTTCTGGTCCACCATCTTGCCCCAGGAGTCTGAACTCTTTTATTGATCCCTGGAGCTGCCAGCTCCCCCTTTTTTTTAGCATACCGACTCCGAGTCCCCTTTGTTGTGAGCTTCAGACTGCAGAGAGGCCTTGCCACCCTGAGTAATTGCCACTTCTCACCTCTGTTTGACACTCCTGCCTAGGCAGGGACCAGATCCATTTTTCTGAATGGAGAGTTCAACATCTATACAATTTTCTGAATGTTTTCTCATTTAACTGTGGAAAAGCAGATACGTTATTATCGTTGTTATTGTTAGTATTATCATTTCTGCTTTCTCAACAGATAAGAAAGTGGAAAGTTAAGCCGAGATGTGCCTTATAGTCTCTGCAGTGTGACAAATTACGATGAATTCACCAACTTAAAACAACATCTGCCAATGATCTCACAACTTTTGGAGATGTCTTATCTAGGTCTCCCACATCAGGTCTGTCCTGAAGCCTGGGTCAGGGAATCATCCAGGCCAGGGTTTCATCTGAAGTTCAAATAGGCAAAGATCAGCTGCCAAATTACTCAGTGACTGTTGACAGAACTTAAACCTTTGTTAGCTGTTAGGCTGAGGGCTTCAGAACTCTGCTGCTGCTGGAATTTCATGACATGCTGAACTGTGCATGCTTTCTGCCAGTTTCATCAGGGCCTGTGAGGAGAGCAGGCAGCTGAGAACCCACCGGGGAGCGGGAACCTAGAAACTCTTATTACTAATCCAGGAGTGACATCCAATCACCTTTGCTGCATCAGTGGGATCGAAGAAAGTTGCCAGGCTCTTTGTGCTCAAGGGAAGGAACTGCACAGAATGTGAATACCAGGAATGAGAGGTCGTCTGTTAAATGAGCCGACCACAGGAAGTCATGCCTGGGATTTAATTCAGGGCTGTTAGTGTCCAGTGCCTGGACCCTTGGTAACTGCTCTGCTAGAGCCTGATCAAAATAATATTCATTGCAAGACATGTATGGCAAAGCGCAGGAACTCAGGTGGGGTGGAGGGCATGGAAAGGGAAATGACTCTAAATTGGATTGAGAAATGATGTATGATGTATGGGAAAGTTTAATAACAATAAAAAAAGAAAAGTTAAAAAAAAGAAAAAAGAAAAGAAATAAAAATAAAAACAAAAGCAAAATAATAGCCATAATATTGTTTGCCTTGTGTGGCACCATCTAGTCAGATCATTATATTTAAATATTTTATTTTTATTTTATGTGTATGAGTGTTTTGCCTGCATGTATGAAAGCCCATGCATGCAATATCCATGGAAGCCAGAAGAGGGCATCGGATCCCCTGGAACTGGAGTTATGGACTGTTGTTAGCTACTATGTGGGTGCTGGGAACTGAACATAGGTCCTCTTCAAGAGTTGCCAGTGACGGTGGAAGGAGTGAGCGATGCTGTTTATAAAAGTAGCTTATGTCAAAGGCTTTCTCTGCATCAATTGAGATGATAGTGTGGTTTTTGTCTTTCAGTCCATTTATATGCTTGATGATATTTATTGATTTTCATATGTTGAACCATCCCTTCATCTCTGGTATGAATCCAACTTGTGCATGATGGATGATCTTCTTGATGTGGGTCTGTATGCGATTTGCCAGTATCCTGTTTAGAATTTTGGCATCTGTGTTCATTAGGGAGATGGGTCTATAGTTCTCCTTTTTGGTTGTATCTTTGCCTGGTTTTGGTAAGAGAGTGATGCTGGCTTCATAGAAGGAATTTGGGAGAATTCCCTCTGTTTGTATCCTTCTAAACAATTTCAGTAATAATGGTTGTAAGCCTTTTTGAAGTGTTTTATAGAATTCTGCCGTGAAACCATCTGGGCCTGGGCTTTTTTTAGTTGGGAGGTTTCTTATTATATCTTCAGTTTCTTCATATATTATGGGTCTGTTTAAGCTGTCTATCTCTTCTTGGTTGAGCTTTGGTGATTCCCAGGATTTCAGATATTCATCCATTTCTTCTAGGTTTTCAAATTTCGTAGAGTATAAGTTTTTGAAGTATTCCAGTATGATTTTCTGATCCAGTATGATCTTTTCATT
This sequence comes from Rhizomys pruinosus, assembly GCA_009823505.1. Taxonomy (NCBI): domain Eukaryota; kingdom Metazoa; phylum Chordata; class Mammalia; order Rodentia; family Spalacidae; genus Rhizomys; species Rhizomys pruinosus. Next base: position 500,314 of record VZQC01001084.1, on the reverse strand, counting down.
GTCTGTTGTGATATTTCCCTTTTCATCACAGATTGTATTGAGTTGGAGTTGTTCCTTCTTTCTTTTGGTTAACTGGGTTAGAGGTCTGTCTATCTTGTCATCTCAATTGATGCAGAAAAAGCCTTTGACAAAATCCAGCATCCCTTCATGCTAAAAGTCTTAGAGGGAATTGGATTGGAGGGATCATTCCTCAATGTAATCAAAGCCATATACAGGAAACCCACAGCCACTATCATCTTAAATGGGGAAATGACAGAAACATTCCCTTTAAAGGTAGGAACTCAGCAAAGCTGCCCCCTGTCACCACTCCTCTTCAATATAGTGCTTGAAATACTTGCTAGGGCAACAAGGCAAGAAAAGGAAATTAAAGGAGTACTAATTGGAAAAGAGGAAGTCGAGCCATCCCTATTTGCTGATGATATGATTGTTTACTTAAAGGATGTAAAAACTCCACCAGAAAATGCCTAGAAATGATTAACAGCTTCAGCAAAGTGGCAGGATACAAAATTAACCTAAAAAAATCAGTAGCCTTTCTTTACACCAACAACAATCAACTGAGGAAGGAATTCAAGGAGACCTTCCCATTCACAATAGCCTCAAAAATAATAAAATACCTAGGAACAAACCTAACCAAAGACACCAAAGATCTCTACAGCAAAAATTTTAAACCCTTAAAGAAAAGAAATTGAAGAAGACATCAGAAGATGGAAAAACCTCCCATGTTCATGGATTGGGAAAATTAATATAGTTAAAATGTCCATTCTACCCAAACTCTTGCATAGATTTAATACAATCCCAATTAAAATCCCCAAGAGTTTCTTCACAGACTTGGAAAAAAGTCCTTAATTTCATTTGGAAAAACAAAAGACCCTGAATAGCCAAAATAACCCTGAGTGAAAAGAACAATACAGGGGGGGATCTCTATACCAGACTTCAAAACTATATTACAGGGCTATAGTCAGAAAAACAGCCTGATACTGGCACAAAAACAGACCTGTTGACCAATGGAACAAAACCGAAGATCCAAATCTGAGCACATACAATTTCAGCCACCTCATATTTCACAAGGGGCCAAGAGACACAATGGAGCAAAGACAGCATCTTCAGCAAGTGGTGTTGGCAAAACTGGATCACCATTTGTAGAAGAATGAAATTAAACCCCTACCTCTTGCCCTGTACAAAAGTCAACTCCAGATGGATTAAAGACCTCAACGTGAAACCCCAAACTCTGAAGGTGATAGAAGAAAAAGTTGGCAGCAGACTACAAGACATAGGCATAGGAAAAGACTTCCTAAATCAGACAGCAGCTGCACAAGAATTAAGGTCGACAATTGACAAATGGGACCTCATCAAACTCAAAAGCTTCTGTACATCAAAAGAAACAATCAAGGAAGTGAAGAGAAATCCCACAGAGTGGGAGGAAACCTTCACTGCAGATACATCTGACAAAGCATTGATTTCCAGAATATATAAACTACTCAAAAAACAAGAAGAAAGAAAACAAATGACCCATCAAAAATGGAGAAGAGCTGAACAGAGATTCCACAAGTGAGGAATTAGAGATGCTGAGAAACATCTTAAGAGTGTTCAACATCGTTAATAATAAGGGAAATGTCAAATTCAAAAACCACTCTAAGATATCATCTTACTCCAATAAGACTGACTAGAAAACAAATGATACCAAGTGCTGGAGAGGTTGTGGAAAGGGGAACACTCATCCACTGCTGGTGGGAATGTAAAACTCATGCTTATGGAAACAGTGTGGAAAACCCTTGGAGGACTTGGAATATAACTTGCCACTGACCCAGCCATACCACTCCTGGAATGTACCCACCAGATCATCTTACCACAGAGATACATGCACAGCTGGTTTACTGCAGCTCTCTTCACAATAGCAAGGAGCTGGAACAACCCAAGTCCCCTCAACTGACAAGTGGATAGAGAAAATGTGGTACATCTAACACAATGGAGTTCTATAGCCGAGTAAAGAAAGAGACATCATGAACTTTGCAGGTAAATGGATGGAACTAGAAGATATTATGTTAAGTGAAGTAATACAGTCCCAGAAAAACAAAAGACAAATGGTATCCCTCATCTGTGGATGCTAGCGCCAATTACCTAGTAGTAAGTATTTCTTGTGCAGGGCTCCTTGAGCTTTGGTCCAAGTAGTTGAGAGTGGCCCATATTGGAAAGAACGACAACAATGACGATGACAATAACAACAACAACAACAGAAAAGACTGTGTCAAAGAACTGACTGAAATGGTGAACTTCTGCTCGAAACAGTCAACTTCTATATCGAGAATTTGAGAAAGACTGAGAAAAAGATGAAAAACATGTTTGGCAGAATGCATGAGCTCTGGTGGGGCAGGGGGCTAGGGAGGGGGCACCGGTCTAGATTTTATTTGTACATAATCTTGTACATATATATATATATATATATATATATATATATATATATATATTAATACTTAAAAAAAAAACAAAAAAGAAAGAAAGAAAACTGAGCCAGCCACAGGAAGCAAGGCAGTAAGCAGTGCTCCTCCATGGTCTCTGCTTTAGCTTCTGCCTCCAGCCTCCTGCCTGGGCTTCCTTTGATGGACTGTAACCTGTAAACCAAATGTATTAGTCACTTTTCTGTTGCTGTGATAAAACACCATGACCAAGGAACTTATAAAAGGAAAAGTTTATTTGAGCTTACGATTGACGGTTCCAGGGAATTAGAGTCCATTGTGGCGGGAGGCACGGCGGCTGGAGCTGGAGCTGGAGCAGCAAGCCCAGGGTCACATCTCGCAATGAGCACAGGAAGCAGAGAGAGCGACTGGAGACCACAAGGCTTGTTAAACTCACTAAGCCTGCCCCCAATAATGTACTTCCTCTAGCATGGCCACACCTTCTAAGACCTCCAAGAACAGTGCCACCAACTGGAGACAATGTCTGAATACTTAAAGCCTATGGGGGACACTCATTCAAACCACCACACCAAATAAACCCCCTCCAACTCAAAAAAAAAAGCAGCTTATGGTACCTTTCAAACATCCCTCTGCTTCGGATACTGTGCCCAGTCCTGCAAGCATCCACTTCCTAACCCAGAGTTGCAGGGTTAGTCACTAGTTCCTAACCCTGCAACTCTGGGTTAGGAAGTGGATGTGAGCAGCAGGAGAACCTGCAGTCCCCACAAACCCTTCTCGGGGAGCCACTTTCTTCCAAGGCCCTTGGGTAGACACAGACCAGGCCCTGGCTGAAAAAGTTATCCTGCAGGGACAGCCAGGAAGATGATCACCGTCCATTGTGGTCACCATATCTTCACCCTTGACTGCTTCTCACAGGGACATTGACCTTTGAGGCAGCTCCTAGCCAGGTGCAGGCAGTCTCTTGGGCTCTGAAGCAGTGCCAGGCTGCTGCTGAGGGGAGCTCTCTGCCCACTGCCCCACTCTTCAGAAGGGTCACTCCTTCTTGAACCCCTATTATCTCTTCATCTGGAACCTTCTGTCTCCAGATTGACTCAAGATTCAATATGTATTCTGAAACACTCATTATATCCCTCCCACTGACAGGAATGTTCCGTCCTGTCAATACAAATGCACACAGCTACCTAGAACCTAAGAGCTAAAACTATATCTGATGACTTTGAAGTCACATAGATGCATTTAGTAAGAGCAGTCTTTACTTGGGCAAGATGCTTCAACTTTCTGAGTCCTTTCCTCTTCTGTCATATGGAGAGGATTATCTCTACCTTGCAAGACAGTTATAAGGATTAAGTGATTAAATTCCAGGGAAGCACTTAGTGTCATGCCTAACACATAGAGAATACCAAATACTTCTGTATAATCACCATGCCAGTAAATGGCAGGCTCTGTGAAGCCCAAACACGTCTCTGTTGTTCACCTTTATGTCCTCAGTACCCCAGTATGAGGTCTGGCAGGTGATAAGTTCTTAATATTTGTCAAGTGGGTTAGTAAGTGAATCAGTAAGACTGTGGTTAATGAGAAAGTTTTTTACCTGGTGTAACTTTCCCAGGAGCTCAAAAGTCATTCAATGTTACGTAATTCAGTTTCAAAGTCTACCTTGGATGAAAACTAATAAGTCTGACCATTTAGTTAGGCATTTGGCCAAAACCTGAAAGGCTAAACTTGATTTGCCTAAGGCCACACAATAACTCTGATTACAGGGTTGTCATGGTTATAGGATTGGCATTCCAATTCATGGACTCTTAGCTCACAGCTCCTACACATTCAGTATGTTGAGATGGCCTCATCCTGACTGATTTAGCAAGCAGGGAAAGCCCCTCTGAACTCCAGTAATTTCCCATGACGGTGAGTCATTTGAGGGCTAAGCAAGTGGTGGTGCGGAAGCCAGTACTACTTGCTAGCCCCAGGAGATGCTAGAACATGCACACAGTCTGTCTGGTGTCCCAGAGGTGACTTCCCTGCAAGTGTCAGCTCCTGGCAGGGTGAGCAGCCATAGCTTTAGGTTTCATTTTCTAACCTGAAAAGCTAAGAAACTAACATCTTTTTAAGGATATCATGATAAGATTTACAAGAGAGATGTCCAGCACAGTTCCCAAAGAACGGGGAATTTGGGTCTCAGTGCAGGGTCAGTGTCCAATCATCTCACATGGTGACAAACTAGGGAGAATATCCTAATTTCTACTCCCCCTGTAATCCAGCTGAATTCCTATCAAACCTTTGGGGAAAGCAATGATTTTCAGGATTTATCTCAGAGCCAAAATGTTGTGTTTATTTGTTTGTCTTTACTTTTTTTTTTTGCCAAATAAACTTAACACAGAAAGGAACTGAAGCATAAGAAACCAATAACAACAACAACAACAAAAATAAATCAATAACATTAAATCCATTTGTTGATCTGTAGCTGAGGAACAGTCTAGACCTTTACGATTTGTTCCTTAATATTTTTCTGTGGTTTTGCATATCTCTCTCAGCTCCCAGACTTTCCAGAACTTGGTTAGAAAACTAAAGTAGTGGTCTACATGGCCTCTGTCAAGGTAATAATATTATCAATTTGTCATTATTATAGAAAACTTAGCTCTCATAATTCCTTGATATTAATATAGCTAGTGTTTGCTACAGGGATTCTCAAATTGTGGCTTGCTTCAGAATCCCTTGGGCCCTGAGTTTCTGATGCAACAGGTCTCAATGAGGCAGATTCTTCCCATCCCTAACCATTAATGATGATACCCACACTGGAATAAGAGAACACACTCTGAGGTGCTCTAGTGCAGTGTGAGCTCTCTGGAGGGCAGGCAGCAGCGTAGACACTATGTGGCTGGCTTTACTAAATGCTCAACTGCACTCTGAGGCAGGTATTGTACTACTCAGGTCTCTGATTAATTCTAGTAATTTACTAAAGCTTCTCTAGGTATTAACCAGCAGATTCCAATCCAGGTCGGACTCCACTGTCCTCATCTTAACCATGCTGTTGCCGGGCATGGTGGCGTACACCTTTAATCCTAGCACTTGGGAGGCAGAGGCAGATGGATCTTTGTGAGTTCAAGGCCAGCCTGGTCTACAGAGTGAGTTCCAAGACAGCTGGAGCTACAGGGAGACCCTGTCTCGAAAGACAAACAAAAAAAAAAAAAAAGGGCTATTAAGGTGAGTCTTGACGACTAAAAAGCCACGTTTCAAGGAGCTATGACTCGAAGAATCGAGTAAAAGAAAAGAAAGGAAAAGGGGGGAATAGGGCTGAAGGACTGCGGCTCTGGAGCCACTGTCATTAGGAAACAAGTTTCCAGAATGCACAGAAGGAAAGGTAGAAGCTACCCCAGATGTCCATTCCTGCTATACAGCTACAAATCTGTTTACAGCAAAGACAAAGCTGACTTTAAACTTCAAAAACCCTGCATTAGGGCAGACATACGAGGACCATTTGCTTTGAGCAAGTAGTAATAGCTGGTCTCCCCCCAGAGTTGGCCCAGGGAACGTTTTTGAAACACAGACTGTCATGATTGCTGGCACATGATGCATGTGGAATGAAAGAGTGCTTTCAAAAAGGGAAAAAATCAGAAGAGAATAAAACAATAATAGGCGCACACATTGGTGAATGTCGAGTTTTGCTCACCCATCCTCACAGAGCCACCAGTGATTACTTTCTGGGGTTTTCCAGTGGGAGAGGATCCAGTTTGTGAAAAGTCTCAGCAATTTGTTAGGAAAGACACAGCTTTCATTTTGGCACTAGTTAGACTGAGTTACCCCCACCAACGTAACTTATACTGCCTGCCCATGCCCAGCTGCGCCCTCCTCGTGGCAGGGCCCTTCCTACAGCCTGGCATTCAGTCTGGGCCTTGTCTCCAGGGTGCCTGGGCAGACCCACATTACAGTGGCTGGTGGTGGAGGAGAGGGAGCTCGAGCGCTGAGTGTTCAAGAGCTTTGGATCTGAAGTCAGAAAGACTTGGGTGCAAATTCCAACTCGGACTAGGCAACTCTTGGCCTCCACACCTAAGAAAGTCCTGATAGTGATGTGATCTTATTATTGCTGTTACTATTGTTTTGTGCTGGGGATTGAATTCAGGACCTTGCAGATGACAGACAAGTAATCCACCACTGAGAGCGACACCCCAGCACCACACGGTAACATTCACTGCACTGACAGCACAGGCCTTGTCATCGGCAGGAGCTCCCTGTCCAATCTTTACATGAATTTGTACTAGATTGTGACATGTTTGTCAGAATCAGTTTCTCGGTCCACCGTGTGGTGCTGTGCAATGAAGTATTCTGCACTAATAGAAATTTCTGTGTCCCTGTTGCCCCCACAGTACAGCTATTTGCTGCATGTAGAGTCAAGTTAGTTCTGGTTTGATTAAAATTTAATAATTGATTTAATTTTAGTCTAAATAGCCATCCATGTGTCTGTGGCTACCACATTAGGCAGTACAGATTTGGGGGGGGGGCGGGTTAGTCCTTATGTAGACCAGGGTGGCCTTGAACTCACAGAGATCCACCTGCCTCTGGCCTCAAGTGCTGGGATTAAAGGTGTGCACCACCATGCCCATCCTAAGCAGTACAGTTTTATGAGATTAAAACAGTCAAATCTATGTGGAAAGGGCAGACATCCTGAAAGAATTATTAACAGAAATATAGAGATGCACAGAGCTAGTAGGATTGAATACATCAAAAAGAGCAAATTTTTACCAAGTCATGGATAGAATTCTTTTTTCAAAGCAAATTTTTATTGAAGCTTTGTGCATTTCATGCAAAATTTCCAATCAAATCTAGACCCATGCCCCCCTCCCTGCCCCCCCACCCCACCAGAGCTCATGCATTCTGCTGAACATGTTTTTCAATGCAGAAGTTTACTATTTCAAGCAGAAGTTCAATGTTTCAGTCAGTTCTTTGACCTGTCTTTTTGTTGTTGTTCCTTCCAGTTTGCAACACTCCAAAATATGCACATATGCATGCCACACATATCACAGGTTTTAGCATCCTCAGCTTATGGGTTCTTTTTTTTTGTTCATTATTAGGCTAAAATATGTCATGTTTGCCAGGCATGGTGGCACAAGCCTTTAATCCTAGCACTTGGGAGGCAGAGGCAGGAGGATCTTTTGTGAGTTCAAGGCCAGCTTGGGTCTACAGAGTGAGTTCCAGGACAGCTGGGGCTACAGGAGACCCTGTCTCGAAAACACCAAAAAAAAAAAAAAAAAAAAAAAAGTTTAAGATGTCATGTTTTCCTTAAGGAAATGTTTGAAGCTCTCCTTGGCAACCAAACAACCATCAGTTTGTCCTTGTGCTACACAGCGGGGGTTTTCCCTTCTCTTGGTCACCAAATGAGGTCCAGTAAGCACCCACATCCTGTCTTGATCTTCCTGTACTGGTCTCCGTGATACAGCCTGGGTAGTCAACAATGGTAGTCTATACTCTGAAGAGGCTGAGACCCCATAGTAGCTCAGTCCCACAGCTGATGTCTCAGCAGTCCCCATCTGGCACTGAAGGTTTTGGAGGATTCTTGGAGAGACACGAGTCTTCAGTCCATATTGGAAGGTTGAAAAGCTGTGTCTCATGTCTTTGAAGATGGCAAAAGCAGTGAGCAGGCAAAACTGCACTAGTAAGACAGGCATAAAAACAACCGTGCTCTTTTTTTTTTTTTTTTACCTTTTTGTCTTTTTACTAAGATCTCAAGTTTACAAGATCTGAAGTACAAATTTCTACAGATCTTACTAATTATTTATTTGGTTTACTTTCCTTTTGGATGTTTAAGGCCACACAGTTAGCCCAGATTAACCATGTTTTTGTTTTCTCAAGGTCAGTCAAGGATCTGGTCCTCAGGGTCACTCGGGTTTTTTCTTTTCTTGCGGGAGGGAGCCTCTGGCTCTTTTGGCCTTTCATTTACCAAGTTCCACCCACTCAGGTCAAAGTTAGGTCTTGCTAGACCAGGCTTCCCTTTTTGAAGCATGAGCAGACTTTCCTCTTTATAGACTGGACACTGGCTGAAGTCCCATTAGTTGATCTCTAAGACCTCCCTGCACAGGAAGACTAGTGAGTCACATTTACAGAACATTTCAAGAGATGGCCCCATGCATAGTCCCTGGGACTTAGTTGACGTCGAAGGCAAGGAACAAAGTTATCCCTTAGACCCTCAGCCAAATTGGTATGGGCATTAAGTATGGTCCTTAAGCATCCAGAAAGAGCTAAGTTACACCAGCCTGATACTTTTTTTTTTTTTTTTTTTTCTGGTTATCACTTTCCTTTTGGATGTTTAAGGGCACATGTTAGCCCAGATTAACCAAGGTTTTTGTTTTCCTAGGTCATTTGAGGATCGTCCTAAGGGGTTGTGGGTGTCCCATTTATTTCCAGGTGATCCATGTGGAAAACACAGTAAGGAAAGCACACCACATGGACGCATGTTAAGGTCCAAATACAGAGAGCTTTTCTTTATCCACAATGTCTGGTTTTTTTTTTTTTTTTTTTTTTTTTTTTTTTTTTAATTTAATTTTATTTATTTTGTATGTGTATGAGTGTACTGTCTGCATGTAGGTTTGTGCACCCGTGTCGTGCAGGCCGCGGAGGTCAGAAGAGGGTGTCGGATTCCCCTGGAACTTGGAGTTCTCCTGGAATTGGAGTCCAGACGGTCTCCAGCCGCCATGTGGGTGCGTGGGGATCGAAACCCCCGGTCCTCTGTAAGAGCGGCTCAGCGCTCTCAACGCTAGGCCATCTCTCCAGCCCCAATGTCTGGTTTATATAGACAACATGTCCAACTCCAGGGTCCAAATCCTAACTTTTTTTTTTTCCTTCTTTTTTTTTTTTTTTGGTCTTTTTGAGACAGGGTCTCCCTGTAGCTCTGCCTGTTCTGAAACTTGCTCTATAGACCAGGCTGGCCTTGAACTCACAAAGATCCGCCTGCCTCTGCCTCCCATGGCTAGGATTAAAGGCATGCGCCACCACGCCCAGCTCCAAACCTTTTTCATCACCACATCCCACCCCATGGGTGTGGCCAGGGAGGTTCCATTGGTTTAGAATGCTACCCATCTTAACTAAATTTTCCCACAAGGGGTCACTATGGTTTTTGAGGGGGTCTTGTTAGACCAGGCTTCAAAAAGAAGCATGAGCAGATGCTCTTCTTTATAGACTGGACACTGGCTGAAGACCCATTAGTGCATATAATTCTTACATCTTTTAGCGTAAGAACAAACAATATATTAAATAACTCTAAACTTTAGAAATCTAACAGCCCATTTTCAAGAACCATTTGATAAATGATAAATCCCATTGAAACAAGAGAAGTTGAACTTACACTTGGAATTATCAACAGCATAGTTTATGCTGTTTGATAAACAGTTTTAACAACAGGGCTGGAGAGATGGCCTAGCGGTTAAGAGCGCCGACTGTTCTTGCAGAGGACCCGGGTTCGATCCCCAGCACCCACATGGCGGCTGAGAACCGTCTTTAACTCCAGCTCCAGGGGAATCCGACGCCCTCTTCTGACCTCCGAGGCATTGCACGACATGGGTGCACAGACCTACATGCAGACAGTACATTCATACACATAATAAGATAAATAAAAATTAAAAAAAAACAAAACAATGAACCAGTGCCAGCGGTAGTCACTAAGCCCTACCATGTACCCCCTAAACCTATGCATCTGAAAGGCATTTTAGGGGTCAGCAAGAGAGGAAGCAATGGTAATGCAGCCCTTGCCAGGCTGCCAATGAGCCCCATGTTGACAGCCTAATGAAAAGACCATATGGGGAGAACCTGATAAAGTTGTTCTGTGTTTTGTTCCTGTTGGTGCAACCCAAGATATCAGTATAAATGGTGCTTGCTCAGTAATAGATGTGTTTACAGTTTATAAAAATTATAATAGACAGAGTCAGGAGTCCAGGATGAGAAAAGCACTGGTTCCACATTGCTTAACACTGAACACAGACTTCCACATGGGCCTTGACTGAGACCAAAGGCCTGGTGTTGAGCCTTGGTTCTGCCAACTACTAATAGAGAATGCTCCAGCAAGCTATGTACGCCCTCTGTCCCCTTTTAACATGTATGTAAAGGATAGACATTATATACCTCACAGATTCTTCTAAGGGTTGAATGGAAAACTAGGAAACACTTTGCAAAAGAACAGTTGTTGTCATCATTGTGTTTTTAACTTTTTCAACAATCCTTTATGAGACTGGATAGAGCAAGCCGACTAGACTGCAGATGATGAGGAGACCCATCTGAAGGACTTGCCCACAATCACACAATCATGAAGAGCAGCCACCAAAAACTGGATGAAGTGTCCCCAATAAACTCAATGCTTCATACTTCCTTGAGTACTTTGCTCTAGAAAGGCCTAAAATCATAAGATTGTAGAGGGGAACAACCCAGGCTATCCTTCCATGAGGACTTTCCCAGGGCCTGTGTTAGTTATGACAAACAATGGCCCGTTGGACCAGATCCAGCTACGTCAGTAAATACAGTGGTAAATACTGCTCATTCACTTAGGAAGGGCCTTTGGCTGCTTTTGTACTCCAAGGGCAGAGTTGAGTAGTTACCATAAAAATCACCTGATATACAAAGCCAAATCTCTGCACTATCCTCCACTTACAGAACTCATTAAAGAATGTAGCCCTTCTGTCTCTCAGGATCTGGCAACTGGAAGGGTGTGGCCCAGGCCACTAAACAAAGGTGCTATTGTGACCAACACCCCTAAGCCTTTGGGCCCCAGATGGACACATCTGCCTTGTGCCCAGTGTATTGGAATTCTCTCTCCTAGGATGACATGGATTTCAAGCCATTCCTGACTGAAATCGGAGCATCTGTGATCCCCCCCATGAAGCCCTCACAAGATCCAAGCTGTTCACCTTCCCTCAGAGAAGAAAGGGTCATGATCAGATTCCTGCTTTTTAATCCTGCCTTAGCTACAAGGGGTCTGGGTGGCTGCTAAAGTGCATAGGAGGTGAAAGGTTAACTGAGGGTGGGACTCTAGAGATACAACTTTCTTGAACTGGCACCCATGCTGGGGTGGGGCTCTTAGTGAGGCAGCTGGCTGAACTACCCACTTTCCCTGTAAGCAACCCCAGTAAACCTACTGGTTCATCAAGTTGGACTTGGATAGAATTGTTTCTTAGGTCTGTGGGTATCTTATCCGGGGAAAGGAGTTTCTGTGCATCTCCCCAGGGAAAACCACACAATGCCTGCTGATAAAAGGGATGGTGTGTGAACACCAAGCAGGGATTGGGATTTTGCTCACTGTGTACTCCCACAGGCAAGGTTTGGGGGGTTGGGAGAGGAGGAACATTTGAATAGCAAAAGTGCTTATACATTCTCAAAAACAAAGTATCAGTTCCTAGTGGAGCCAGGCATCCCTGCTTATCTTTTGAGTTTCAATTCCTGCTTCTGTGGCTGGGGCAGTCAAGATTGGCACGGTATTTACACAGATCCAAGTGACAACTAGGGAAACTTCTGCAATGTGAACTCCTACTACTCAATCTTTTCCCGTAACTCTTATAACAATGACCCATTTCTTATATTGTAAATAGATTGAGATTGAACACCAAAATAGTTTTTCTAAAATGATTTCATTTAGATAATTTTTATTTGAATATTCCACATGCATCCATTGTAATTCGCATTTTGCCTCTTAATTTTAAAGGTAAATTTTGAATTCTTACAAGAAAAATAGAAATTTGAAATATGAAAGATTTTAGTTTGGAGTGTTCTATATTTATTTTAATGTATATAAGTTGATGAAAAAATATATTCAAATTTTACATACAATGGAAAATGTGCATCAATTTTTATAATCCTTTGATCTGTCAATGGAATAAATCCTGTTTGCTCATTTATGATGGTAAGGATGTCTTTAGGCTTTGACAATAACAGAAATATCATCCTTTGAAAAAACTAGGCAACAGATGGGAAAGTGACTGAATAGAATCACTAATGTGACTGACCACTGTCATTGCTGTCGCCCCTACTGTCCCATTGTCTCCTGATAGGGACTTACTAGTGAAAATTACTTATCCCTCATGTCCATAGGATTCTGTTTCTTAGAAGAAGAAAAGAGTATGGGGGGTGGTGCCCATCTGGCTTATCGCTGCTTCAGGTGGAACCCAGCTTCTTTCCCAGGACTCTTACTACTAAAGAGGTTGCACCCCCTAAGGTGTGCTCTGCCAGCACAGGTCCTAGAAGCCCCCTCTAGGACCCTGCACCCAGAGGAAAACTTGCTAGGTTGGTATGGAAACAAGGCAGCCCTTGTCCCCACTGTTCCCCAGGCATCTGCTTCCCCTGGGTGCCATTAGCACCCCATCCAGGAAGCTAACAGAAAGCTGCTCCTCTTACAGAGGGGAGAGACATTTCCAAACCCTCGGAGGCACTCCTGGAGCTGGCACAAAGTCTTGGCAATTACCCAAGTGGGTTCCAGGGCTAGAGCTCAGCACCTCCCATGCCTAGAGGAAATGGTCACCTCATTCGTTGGCTTATTCATCTATGTGGCAAATACAGACTATATGCCTACTGTGTGCCAGGGACTGTGCTGGGCACAGAGAGGCAACTGTGACTGTGATCAGTGTGTCCCTGCTGTACAATAAGAAATCTTTGTTCCTGGGACTGAGCCCTTCATACCCTCCTTGGGATTTCCTGATAGGAATCTTTGTTATTCATAATGAGCCCTTTTGTGTTTCACCCAAGTGACTTAGTGTGAGGCCCCCACAAAGAATCAGGATAGAATCTAGTGGCTAGAAAGACTTTGCGATTAGAGGAGCTGGAACACTTAGCCCCATTCACCAAGTCCTGTGGAGGAGAGAGGGTCAAGGCTAAAGACTGAGCACTATAAATACTTCAAGGAAGTATGGAGAGCTTATGGCACTATAAAAACTTCAACAAGGAAGTATGGAGAGCTAATGGATTGGTGAACTCACCTCAAGTCCACAGAGACAAAACCTTTGCACCTGAGCCCCTTCTAGAGTGTGCCTTCTGTAATTCTCCACCTGGCTATTCCTTAGTGTCTTTTATAGTAAACCAGGCATGGAAGTTAAGTTTCTCTGAGTTCTGTAAGCCATTTCAAGAGAAGATGATGGGAAACCCTGGTTTATACTTCAGCAGTCCAAGTGTGGGTGCTCTGGGCTTGTGATTGGCATCTAAAGAGGGAATAGTCTTGTGGAATTGAGTTCTCAATTTGTGAAGGCTGCACTAAATCTGTGTAGTTAGTGTTATAATTGGATTGAATTGTAAACTACTCAGTGGACATCAGAGACCTGATGGGTGTCAGAAAACATCAGTTTTTCCTCACTGTAACTGTTATAGAAAGTCAGAGACTGCCAGGCATGGTGACGCACACTTTTAATCCCAGCACTCGGGAGGCAGAGGCAGGTGGATCTTTGTGAGTTCAAGGCCAGCCTCGTCTACAGAGCGAGCTCCAGGCCAGCTAGAACTAAAGGGAGACCCTGTCTCAAAAAGACCACCCCCCCCAAAAAAAAGAAGAAGAAAGTCAGAGACCAACAGCCAAAAGTCAGATGAGCAGATGAAGAAAGGGAGTTTAATTTTACCACTGAGGCCAGTGGGACTGCTGGGACTGACACATGGGTTGGGGGGAAGACTCCAGTTCACCTCCCCATTTCTATTTCCTGTCTCAGAGCTTTGCCTGCTCCTAAATTCTTAATTACCATTACAATGCAAGGTCTTTTAGCAACCATCTGATGTGTTTTTGTATTCCCATTATATAACAAGGATAGAGTGGAGAGGGGAAGATAGATAATGATATATTTGGTGAAAGGAAGGGATAGTCAAAACCCCGGGAGCTGATAGCAGGAGTAACTTATCCTAATTGAGATGATGGAAAAGTGTCCCTAAAGGAAGGACACGGAGGAGTTGTCCATGGAGAAAGCTCAGGGAAAGAGTTCCCAGAAGAGCAAGAACATGGAGCCAGGGGAGGGCCAGTGGGAGCTGGAAGGAGAACAAGCCTGAATTTGCAAGCTACCTGTGTTAGATGAGACAAACACAGAGAGAATCCTCACCTCTGCATGCCCTATTGCAGCTCACGAAGATGTTGGGCTGCCCTGTGGGTGTTTCCTCTTCAGATGCTACTGAGCCTCTTTCACTCGGCAGTGTTAAGCAGGTAGTTTCGATACACTGGACAAAGAGTTGCAAAGCCAGACGTAAGCTGCCTTTCCCTGAGGAGAGAAGCACAGTGGATGCTGTTAGGTCTGGCTCGGGGCAAAGCCAAGATGGTCTAGACTGGAAAGACTCTCCTTTCTTTTCCAGTCAGGCCAGATTCCCATGAGACCTCTGGACCTAAGACCCACCTCCAGATCTGAGCCCCTGGCCTGATTTAATTGGCCAGATTCCAATAGGTTACCATCTCCCCTCCCCCTATAAAAGGCTCTTCCCGCCTCTCAAAAGGGCGCCTTACCCAGCCCTCAGGATGCTGCTGGCGGCTGTGGATTCGCCCAGAGAGACTGCATTTCCTGGAATAAATGCCTACCTTTATATACTTTTTAATTCAGACTGATTAGGCCTTTTCTTAGCGTCGGTTATATTTCTCAGATGCATGCTTGAAAGCTGTTGGATCCTTCCAGGGTCAGCTCTCATCATAGTTGGTGTCACTAGGGTGGAGCTGGCTCTACCACCCTGGGCACAAGACCAGAGCTGGTCATGGTGATTGGCTCAGAAATGGAGACCTGAGTTAAGCCATTAAAATCCTCTTGCAGGACTTCTGTTGGAACTAAAGAGGAAGGCAAGTCGACAAGGAGATTTTAAGACTTGAGATGCTAGGGGTGATCTTTGCCTCATGAAAAAGTTTACCTGGAATTAGAGCTAATACTCAGAGTAAGAAGATCTTAAAAATGGAGGAGAGAAAGTTAGTGGCAAGTGTGACTATATTATTTGAGCCCTTATATCTCCTCCTGTATGCACAGGTAAATGTTAATTTGTAGTTATATGAACCAACTAACTCACTTTTTTGTTTCAGTTCATGGAAGTTGGGGCTTGATTCTCTTACAAGTTTTGATTAACAGAGCTAGAAGGCAAGCTCACCCACTTTGCAATGATGTGAGGATTCCACCTCAAAGAGATTGAGCCAAGGCAGCCAGAATCTGGGTCTTTATAGCTGATCTTTATCCAGGTGAGCTTTCTCTGTCTTGTCCCTTCTACTAAATACTTTAGAGGCCTCATTAATCAAAGTGACCATACGAGTTTGGTTGCCGTATTCAGTTTCTGGAATTTCCTCATGTTTCCTATTCCTGATATAGGAAAGAAATCCATAGTTGGGGCTTTTCTTCTCTTGAATTAGGGTCTACTTTGGTATATTTTCTAAAAGCTCCTGATTTTCATCCTTTGCCTGAGTGATCTCCATGATTCACTGGCTTAACTGAACTTTTCATAGCTTCCTTAGACTAGTGATGAAGTGCTTTACCCCTTGTCTATGACCACACAACTCAAATCCCACTCAAGATCCTGATCTTGGGGTTAGAGAGATGGCCTAGCAGTTAAGAGCGCTGACTGCTCTTGCAGAGGAACCGGGTTCGATCCCCAGCACCCACATGGTGGCTGAGAACCATCTGTAACTCCAACTCCAGGAGAACTCCAGTTCCAGGGGAATCCTACACCCTCTTCTGACCTCCGTGGCATTGCATGACACGGGTGCACAAACCTACATGCAGACAGTACATTCATACACAGAAAAAAAAAAAAAGATCCTGATCTTATATGACTGAAATTCTTAGTTTAGGCATATCATGATCTGAATAGGTAATTAAGTATCTATCAACCACCTCCCTTGCCTTAACAGTGTTCTTGCTTTCCTGTATGACTGCACTTCTTACTTCATGCACATTATGGTCTGAACAGGTACTTATGTGTCTATCAACAACCTCTTTTGCTTAGCAAGTATTCTTACTTGCTTATAGTGTAGAAATGGGCTAAGGTTACCATTATATTTTGCCAGGTAAAAAAAAAGGTGAAATTAAGTTTTATAGATTCATCTCAAATTTATTAGGATTTTCTGAAAACCTTCCCAAATATCCTTTCATAGTCCTAAGTCTGATATAGAAAAGGAGACATATATTCTTCCCACTCCCTCTTACGCACCTCCCTTGATTGGAAGAATCCAGTGGTTTGATTTAATTTTGCCCCAGAGCAGAGCACCATAGGAGAGGTCAGGGCTGGCTTCTCAGAATGGGAAATGGGGGAGAATGGAAAACTGTCAGAGAAAAAAAGTGTAAGGTAGATCAGAGTCCATCTTTTGGGTAACAGTGGGTTTTCAAAAATGTCTGTCTCTTTCAATGGAGGGACTTATGACAGATGGAGGCTATGCAGAGTCTACAGGAGTTCCTAAACTCTTAATAAAGGGTCGTGTCCAGCATAGTGGTGCATGCCTTTAATCCCAGCACTCAGGAGGCACTGTCTCTGTGAGTTCAAGGCCAGCCTGTTCGACATAGTGAATTTAAGGACAGCTGGAGCTACAGCTGTCTCAAAAAGACAGACAGACAGACAGACAGACAGGCAGGCAGGCAGATAGATAGATACTCATAAAAGCCTTTACATAAGGGGCTTCTCCCCATTTAACATGCCTTTTGCAGAAGTGATCTAACTGTAAGTTTTTCAATTAATAGAGCTATTGTTAGGCCGGTTCTCCCTTCGAGAGTTTATTAGGGTCTGCCAGGTGTGGTGGTGCACGCCTTTAATCCCAGCACTCGGGAGGCAGAGGCAGGTGGATCTCTGTAAATTCAAGGCCAGTCTGGTCTACATAATGAGCTCTAGGCCAGCTGGGACTAAAGGGAGACACTATCTCAAAAAGATAAAAAAAAAAAAAAAGTATAATAGGGTCAAATGGTACTACAAAAGAAGACAAATGCAGGGATGGAGAGATGGCTGAATGGTTAAGGGCACTGGCTGCTCTTGTAGAGGGCCTGGCTTCAATTCCCAGCCCCCACATGGCGGCTAACAATGGCCGGTAACTTCACTGCCAGGGGATCTAATGCCCTCTCCTGACTCGGGCATTGCATGACACAAGTGCACCTACCTACATGCAAGCAACACACTTGTATACATAAAAATAATAAAATGAAATGTGAAAAAAAGAAGACAAGTTCTTCCTTATGCTATCTACTTGGAATTTACTTCAATTAGAAGACACCCTAAGGGGACAGCTTTTGGAATGCTGAGAATGTTTCTCATATCTAAAACCTCTGTAAATTTGACATCCTATGGTGAGTTGTCTTGGGCAGGGATGTAAGGACCCAGAAAGAGCATCTAAATGGAGTGAGTGGCACTATGCTTCCCACATGGTCCTGCCAAGGACTTACCTTAATAGGTGAAGGCAGCTTATGGCATTAGAGGCTAGATCCCCAGAGCAATGTACTCAGGGTCTCTGGCTTTGAAGAAGAAGTCTAAAGAATTGTAGTTCTTACATCAATTCCAATCAGAACTCAAGGTACACAACCACCTGCTCTGAACTTTAAAACAAAGAATGTTTTAAGAGAAGCTGGAAAAGATTGTAAATGGAGGGGTGTGAGCTACAGAGATCTCTGCCAGATGACAAGCCCATGAAGAACAGAAACTGGAGGAAGCTTTCTTTTGTACTGAACAGGTACCATGTGTCCCTGCTAAGGGAAGAGGAACACAGCACCTGCCTGCGGGCATTGTAGGGAGCTGGCCTTTCTCACAGAGACCAGCCAGCTACTTCTGTAGCCCCATCTGAGAGGTACTTCCACCTCAGGCCCTTAGCCTGGGACAATGAGACACATTTCCACTCTTGGCCTTGACTTCCCACCTGCCCAGAGACTGCTGACCCCTGGACAGGAATTTCAGGCTGATGGCTGTTGGCCTATCTTCAGTTGTTCACTCACAACACCAGCTACCCAGATTGGTGGTCCACACAGGGACCTCTTTCCAACCCACTGGCCACCCAAATGAAATGCAGGCCTGCTTTGGCCTGTATGCACGCAAAAATTTTAAGAATGACAGCCGGGAATTCTGTAATGATGTTAACGGGAATTCAATTTATTGCTTGCCACAGCCTGCTTTTATAAACCAAATGACACCAGTTCCCAGAGCCAATCACAGGCTCCCCAATTCCGAGTCACTGCACACTGCCACCCCACCCAGCATCACCCACCTAGGCCATGTTGTTTGCTCCTCCTTGGGGTGGGGTCAGAGAAATCCCCTGACTCCCATCCACATGGTGCCCTGAGGGGTGCTAGCTAAGAATTAGCCCCCAATTCAAACTGGATCTTCCTACAAGAAACAAATGACACCTAGTGTCAGAGAGGAGAAAGGGGGAAGAAGGTAGTAAGTCAAATAAAATATGGGATACCAGTCAGGCACCTTGGGCCTCCAGACAAGCATGATCAGACCTGGAGAGGATCTCCCATGCCCTGACTCAAATAGTTATAGGAGTTGTGCCTCATTTCACACTGATAGTCTTGCCTGACTCAGACAAAGTATGAATGGGGGTACAAAGCAAAAAGGTAAACAGACCAGAAACTCGGCCAGATCCAAAGGCTGGTGCTATCAACTGACGGCCACTTGAATCTGCACGGCCTGGTGCCACATGGGATGGATTGAGTTTATGCCCTTTGGTCCTTAACAGCAAAAGATCTAAAGAGGGAGAGAGAGAAGAGGGAGAGGATGGGGTGGGATGGGGGAACATTGCCCACAGGAAGAGAAAAACAAGAGGAGTGAGAAACCAGAGGCTCTCCCTGCTCGGAGACTTTAGAGAAAAGATCTGGACAGCCACATGGTCCTGAGGCTGGGAGCCCCATAGGCCTCACCCTGTATCTGCCCTTCACCAAGATGTTACAGAGGATGGAGTTTGGGACACAAAGACAATAGGAATGGTTCAAGCCCAGTGTGGGAAATACAGGCAAGTCATTAAAAGGCTTTGGCTGCTAAGCAGAACAACAAAGGGAGAGCCGTCCTGTGCTAAAGGACTTCGGGTACTCAGCTGCTTCAGCGCTGAAAGAGCTCAAGGGCGGGATGGAAAAAACACAGGGGGCTTTTAAGGGCAGTTCACTAGGGTCTCACTCGCTTACCTTTGGTCTCAAGATGCTTCTGACCCAGAGTTAGGGAAAGGGTATGCGGCAGTTTGAATGAGAATGTCCTCCACAGGCTCCAAGTTTTGACCCCAGTTGCTCACGCTGCTTTGCGAGGTTCTGCTGGAGGAAGCATGTTACTGGGAGTGGGCTTTGAGAATTCTTAAGCTTTGCCAAATTGCCAGTTGCTGTCTGCTTCTTGTGCCTGCGTGAAGATGTTAGCCCTCTGCTTTCTGCTCCTCCTCTGGCCACCTCTGCAACCCCCCACTTCCCCACGGTAGACTCTATTGCTCTGGAACGCTAAGCTCAAATAAATTCTTCCTTCTATAAGTTCCCTTGGGCATGATGTTTTTATGAAAACAGAAAAATAACTAATAAAGGAGAGACTAACTTGGAAACTCACTTCTCTACTGAAATCAATAATTAGAGATTAGATCCTTTCCAAAGAATCTGAAAATGCCTTCTTTGAAGTCAAGATGATTTATCGAGAGAATGATTTTGATCTTGCAATCAGAAAAGTGTCCTCTTTTATAATGCCACATCATGGCCTCCTGGTGCTCAGCACAGGCTGTGTCTACACTGACTGTATAGAAAGAGGAGGCAGAGCAAACCTACCCCATGCACACCTCTGCCTAGGCCACTGTGCCTGGTCTGTATTGTGAATGGAGAGACATGGAAAAAAAATAATGCCACATTGAATGTCAAAAATGATAAGGAATTTTGGAAAGAGTTAAATTGTTCAAATGTGCTGTGTGCACATGTATGTGTGTGTGTGTGTGTGTGTGTGTGTGTGTGTGTGTGTGTGTGTTTCTCCTTAGACATGAAAAAGGCCTGAAGCCTGCAGGGTCAAGAAGGATGTGCGAGTTCCTGAGGTTAGCAACAGGACTTCAGGGGTCAGTGCATGGCTTATCAGAGGCTGGAACCGTGACTCCAGCACAGCCAGTAGTGCCTGAGAGCGGCATGGGAGTCTGCTTGGGCTTGAGTGAAAAACAGGCCCTAAGAACAGCAGAGCTCGACGGCCTACCAGCCCTTTCCTGAGTATTTCACTCCGTTTGCTCAGGGTGGATCCCTTCCCTGCATGCTTCATAATCTCACTGCAGATGGCTTTCTCTGTACTATCTGGGTGAAAGATGCATCCCTCCAGGGTGATTCCTCTCAGGGGCATTACAGGCTTATGATAAGGCCTCTTTTCTCTTACCTTACTGTCTAAGCAGCAGACATTCAAAGCCCAAATGTACAAAGGCAGGCCCGTATTTACCCATAGTCAAGAACACATTTTCCCCGTGTGGAACCAGGACAAAGACAGATTAGCATGTGTGGCTTCACCGATGAGTGGATTTTTGTCCTATCTACATGTTTCATTACATGGAAACAGACATAGACAGGGCTACAGTTTAATGAGAGGTTTCAATTCTAACTATCCTAAGCGTGACCAAGAAATTCACAGAAGGCATTAAAACCAAGTGAGGTCCCTTGAGTATTGTGTTAATTGGTGTATATTATTGGCAGTTTTAACACACTCTCAGTATCAGTTGCTTAGTTAAATAAAAGAGTTTATCTCTTTTCTCACAGGAGAGTGCAGGCTGCTGCACCCTAGCCCTCTGAAGTTATTGGTCACTGCCGTGTTTCCAAAGGCCCTGTGTCATGTGTCAAGCTGAAAGTGAGGAAGGACTGAGAGCATGGATATGGGAACTCAGGCTCTGCTGCAGTAGTGGAAGCCAACGAAGCCTCCATCCCCAAGCAGATGATGGATGGGATGACACATGTACACAATTCCAGCTCCTGTCATAGATGCTAATTAATACTTTTCATACTGAGAAAACAACTAGACCATAGGTGGTGGAGGAGGACAAGCCAAGTACACGTAAAGGAGGTGTGTGTGTATACACATATGTAATATGTATAGGTCGTATGTCAAATGTGTTTGTGTACATGCATGCGATGTGTATGTGTGTCGTGTTATAGCTCTAAGTATGAGATGCTGAGCATATCTGGATTTCTGTGTCTGCATGTGTTTGTCTAGCTATGCAGGAGCTGGGTGTGGCTGTGTTTGCCTATGTGCATGCTGTGTGGGTGTGTCCACCTTTGAGCTCTGTGAAGTCACACCTTCCTGTCCTGCTGTCCTCAGAATAAACAACATTAGGATTAAATCACAGTCTGGTCATCCTACTCTAGCATATTAAGTTTAAATCTCAGCCCATGAATATAGGCCTGCATGAAATAAAACTTTGTTCTTAAAAGAGGTTTCTATCAGAAGCCTCCATTTCTGGGGAGTGTGTGGTAGACAGCAGAGCTCAATGAATTCAGTGTCCTCTCTTTTCCCTGCCAGATGTTCTGAGTTCCAGGGGATTCATGTAGTGCTACCTCCTGAGGGCCTCATTCTCTGGTGTTCATGGGTTGGCCAGGGCTGGGAACAGTCAGGGACAAGGAAGCTAGTACCAACATCCAGGGTCTGAGGTCTGGAGGGGGACTGGGTCCAGCTGTGCTGTGTCTAGTAGACACAGCTGCTGGCTCTCAGGGCCCGCTGGAGGCCTGGATGCTCCTTCAGTCGCTGGACTGCGGTTGGCTGGTTGTGGATCCACTGCTGGCTGACCCTTATTTTCTCTGTCCCTCTCTCTTTAGTGCGACTCATGGGCCACTAGTAGCAGGTGCTCCCATGAGGAAGCCAGTTAAGCCAGCAGACATCTCCGCCACCTTACCACTTCCGCAAATTTCCCCAACGCTGATGCCTCAGCCTTGCAGATCCCCTACCGTGTTCATCCTCTCTGAACCTCAGGCTGGAAAGGAGCCTACCTGTGGCCCCTGAGCACACCCCGACTCCTGCTCTGTTCTCTGCTCTTCAACTGGGAGAACTTCACTGGGAGTGAGGGACCTGAGGTAGTGAAAAGAACCTCCCCTCAGGTATCCTTACAGTCCTATTGTCCCTGCCTGAGTGTTTTCCACTGCTCCTGAGGCTTGGGCTTTTGAGAATAAAAACATATATATATATATATTTTTTTTGGTCTTTTTGAAATGACTTCTTCGGCTCTCCATAGTATCTCTCCACCCAGGTGAAGACACCATGTCAAGGTGATGGAGAAGGACACAGAGTGGAAGGATGGGGTGAGGGGAGGAGAAACATTCAGGTCAGAAAATACGACCTGACCACATTGGAAAGCCACATGCTGTCATCAAGATTTGGGAACCTATTTCAAATACCAGTGACAGCTACATATTTTTGCCTTAGAAACCTCTGCAACTTCAAAGCTTATTGGAATTCTGTAGAAAGCATGTGCAGGTGTGAAGCAGTTTTAAAATAATAAGGAGTTAGGGAGATGGCTCAGTGGGTAAAGCACTTGCTGCGCAAATGTAAAGGCATCAGTTTGAATCCCTAGAACACTTTTTTTCAAGCCAGGTGAAGTAGGGAATGTGTGTAATCCCAGCTCACTTGCTGGGAGATGGGAGGTGAAGACAGGAGACTGGAAGCTTGTGAGCCAGGTAGCCTGATGTATCCAGCAAAGGGACCCTACCTCGAAACAGGTGAAAGGTGAAGCATTATAGCCATGTTTGTCTCTGACCTCCACACATGCACTGTACTCAAATACAACATGCATAAATCATAACATATACATGATACATGCATATGTATCATACATGCACAAATATATGCACTCAAAAGGAAAATAAGGGCTTGCAGGTGGTGGTGTGCACCTTTAATCCCAACACTCGAGAGGTAGAGGCAGGTGGATCTCAGTGAGTTCAAGGCCAGCCTGGTTTACAAAGTGAGCTCAGGTCAGCTGGGACTGAGGGAGACCCTGTCTGAAAAAGACCTCCCAAAAAGTAAAATAAATAAAAGCCAGAGAATGCCATAGATATTCGCTCAAATTCAGGATTTGCATGGACAGTGCCAGTCTATGTTTGACCACTGATATGCCAATTGGCCTTCCAGAGCTATCACCCTCCATGGATGGCCTGGCCAACAGAACATCTCTGTGCCTCTAGTAATGAGTCCACTGTCAGCCAGGCATGGTGACTCCAGTCCAAGACTGCCAGCCTGTGTGAGACTGTGCACCAAACTCCCGTGGGGCTGCCAGCCTGTGTGAGACTGTGCACCAAAGTCCCTGTACGGCTGCCAGCCTGTGTGAGACTGGGCACCAAAGTCCCTGTACGGCTGCCAGCCTGTGTGAGACTGGGCACCAAAGTCCCTGTACGGCTGCCAGCCTGTGTGAGACTGGGCACCAAAGTCCCTGTACGGCTGCCAGCCTGTATGAGACTGTGCACCAAACTCCCTGTACAGCTGCCAGCCTGTGTGAGACTGGGCACCAAACTCCCTGTACGGCTGCCAGCCTGTGTGAGACTGTGCACCAAATTCCCTGTTGGGCTGCCAGCCTGTGTAAGACTGGACACCAAACTCCCTGTGGGGCTGCCAGCCTGTGTAAGACTGGGCACCAAGCTTTCTCCATTCTGGTGCCTCTGATCTGTCCCTTCTGGACCATCTGCCAAGAGGCTAATGATCAACTCTTAGAGAAGATGATCAGGGACGTTTCAGGAGCAGGGAAGATTTATTGGTTACAAGCTGTAGGAATGAAACTTTGCCTGGCTTGATGCAGGACCTGTAAGTCCTGTCCCAGAACTTCTGAGAGTTATCTGATATCTCCATAGGAATTCAGGTCGTCTCTGTGAGTTATCTGTAGCTCCGTGAGGTTGGGATACTGCAGTTTTTCCTGCCTCTGCAAAGTTCCAGACCTGGATGGCCCCTTCCCTTAAGGTATTGAGGAAAATGTCACACCTCTAGTTTACTGGTTGCACAAAAAGGAGCTCTGCAGCCCTCCCCCCCATAGGAACCAAGGTGGCTCGTCCTTCCCTTCCTCCTGCCCCCCACCTCCTTGCCCAGAGCACAGTAGCCTTTAGTATATAAACACATTGCTGGCATGAATAAAACTGAGTCTTTCTCCCAGGCCATCTCTTTGAGTCCATTTCTTTCATTCCTCCTAGGGTGACTTCCCTCGGTTCCCTTCCCCCTTCTTGCCAGAACTCAGCCTATTGACTGTAGGCCAGCCTGCCAGCAGGAGACAACCCTAAGGCTTACAGCTTTGTAAAGCTGCTAGCCTGGTTCTAGGAGGGAAGAACATCATGTGGATTGTGGCCATGCGTGATTAACCGACCAACAGATGATTTATACATAATCAACAACAAGCTTGTGGCGCATCCCTGTTTCACATGCAGGAAAATGTTATCAGTGGGTTTAAAGTGGTTTCTGTTAAAAAACAATAGACATAGTATGAAAATATGATTCGCATGGGGCTGGAGAGTTGGCTGAGTGGTTAGAACACTGGCAGCTCTTGCAGAGGACCCAGGTTTGATTCCTAGCACCTATATGGAGTCCATAACTCCAGTTCCAGGGGAATCTGAGGAATATGAGGCCACCTTCTGACCTTCATCGGTATTGCAAGACATGGGTGCACTTACATATATACAGGCAATATACTCATATACATAAAATTAAAATTAAAAAAAGAAAAAAGGCCAAGTTTGTGTGTGGTGTGTGTGTGTGTGTGTGTGTGTGTGTGTGTGTGTGTGCAGGTACCTGTGTACATGTATGTGGAGGTCAGAGAACAACTTCTGGGGTATCATTTCACACACTGTCTACCTTTTTTTCTTTTTTTGCAGAATATCTCACTGCCTTGAAGCTTGAGGAATAGGTGAGGCTAGCTGGTTAGTGAACCCCAGGGATCTGCCTGTCACTGCCTCCTACCCCTAGTGCTGGGATTACAAGTGTGCCACCATGCTCAGCTTTCTTTTTCAACATGGGTTCTAGGAATCAAACTCAGGTCTTTGTGATTGGAAGGCAGATATTCTTTTTCTTAAATTTTTTAAAAATTTTATTTATTTTTTTATGTGTATGAGTGTACTGTCTGCATGTAGGTTGTAGGTTTGTGCTCTCATGTCGTGCAATGTCATGGAGGTCAGAAGAGGGTCTTGGATTCCCCTGGAACTGGAGTTCTCCTGGAATTGGAGTTACAGACGGTTCTCAGCCGCCATGTGGGTGCTGGGGATTGAACCTGGGTCCTCTGCAAGAGCAGTCAATGCTCTTAACCACTAGGCTATCTCTCCAGCCCCAGAAGGCAGACATTCTAGCAACAGCCATTTCCCAAGCCCTTAGTGAATCAGTCCTGAATGTACAACCGTGCATTGCAAACACTCAAGACTAGCATATACAATATATGTAATTAAGTTCTCATGGTTACCTCACACTTCAACCCTGATATCTCCTGGACCTGTTGCCAGGTGGAACACACATTGAGAAACACTGAGGTAGCCTACGCCTTTCCTGATATAGTATAGCACTTTGCCGGTCTAACCACTATGATTTGGGGTTAGAGAAAATATTAGCTTACCAAAGCTAAATGACCAAGAAGCAGCAATTTGGAATCACTGTTGAGACAGTAGTTCCTCATTCCTGTAAACTTCCAGATACTGAGAAATCAATGGCTGGATAGTTGCCACTGTTCATGTCAGAGCTGAGCTTTCCTGCCTTTGTTACCATTGGTTTAAGGACCAAGATGTTTCCTTTATTTATGCATTTCATTTCATTTTTTGGAACATAACAAACCTCAGTATTCTAGAAGATGGTCAGGAATCATATGGACCACCTCGTTGTGTTTTCTCATGAACAACTTAATTCATTATTATTATTATTATTATTATTTTTTTTTTTTGGTATTTTTGAGACAGGCTCTCCCTTTTAATACCAGGTGTCCTGGAGCTCGCTCTGTAGACCAGGCTGGCCTTGAACCCACAGAGATCCACCTATCTCTGCCTCCCAAGTGCTGGGATTAAAGGCGTGCACCACCACGCCCGGCAACTTAATTCATTATTAAATCAATTCAAACACCTCTTTCTTGATACTGGTTTCTACAGAGAATGAAAGGTGGAAAAAGACCAAGTGTCTTCTGTGCCAGTCTTGTCTAATGCTTCAGAAAATATTGTATTAACAGTCATAGGTAAAGGGATCCAGGTGGAGAGGGATGAAGTCAGCAAGTGTCTGTAAGAAGGGAACGGTGAGGTGGGAGACTGTCTCCAGGTAGCAGGGGGAGAAGGACAACCGTTTCCTCACGGATGAGCAATTTTAGTGAATGTTTTGGATAAAGTGGCATTGTGAAAGATGTAAAATGAGAACTTTGAGTTGATCTCAAGAAAAGCTGACCCAGCTGGAAAGGGTGATTGGTAAAGTACCCACCTTGTAAGTATAAGGACCTGACTTTGGATCCCCAGATCCCACATGTAAAAAGCCAGATATGACAGGACATGCTTTTTTTTTTTTTTTTGAGTTTTCTCAAATAAACTACTTATCTTTATATAACTATATATATATATATAGTTATATATATTGTTATTAAACTTTTTCATATATCATTTGTCAGTCCAATTTAGACTCATTTCCCTTTCCATGTCCCCCACCCCACACAAGTTCAAGCATTCTGCCATACATGTCTTGCATCATTTTCTGAGTCTTTACAAAGTGTTTTCAAAGCAGAGGATTATTGTTTTGGGGAGAACTTCACTGTTTCAGGACATGCTTATAATCCCAGCAATGCCAAGGTGGGAGGAGAGTCCCTGGCCAGCTGGCCTAGCCTACTTGCCAAAGACAAACCCTTGTTTCAAGGCACGTGAGATGACTCATCTCTATGTCAGCTTGATTGGATCTCGAATCACCTAGGGTACAAATCTCTGGGTGTGGTTTTAAGGGTGTTTCTAGATTAGGTTAATTCAGGTGGGAAGATCCACTCTAACTGCAAGCAGTTCATTGCATAGGCTGGGGCCCTAGACCGAATTAAAAGGAGTGAGCAAGCCAGCACAACCATTCGTCACTCTCTGCTTCCTGACTGTAGACTGAATGTGCCTGGATTCTGCATGCCCCTGCTGGCATGGCTTCCCCAGCATGATGGGCCGTATCCCCTTCTTTCCTTAAATTGTTCGTCAGGCATTTGGTCATAGCAATGAGAAAGTTAACTAATATAGCATCTGAGGAACGTCTTTTAAGGTTGTCCTCTGACTCTCATGTGCACATGCACACGTACATATACATGAACATACTTATACAAGAAAAGAGGGTAGAGAAAGGAAGGAAAGAAGAAAGGAAGGAAGGAAGGGAGGAAGGAGGGAGGGAGGGAGGGAGGGAGAGAGACAGAGGGGGGCTGCTTAATAAACGTAAGAGGATCTAGGCACAGAGACTTTAGAACAGTGATTAAACAGAGGCCACCTACTCAGAGGCAGTAATGTTGAGGGTCTGAACCTCTTTGCTCACCATTGAAGACAGCATTGCTTATACTTGCCAATTTCCCCTGCTGGGAACTGTCAAGCCTGTATTTCATTATAATCTTGGCCTAGTTCATCCAACAATGACAAGGTTTCATGGACAGAAATTAGGCCTCAGACCAAGTTTAAAATGAATCATAGACTTCATTATACAGGTGAGGAAAAAGGACCAGCTACTGGATGACAGACTTGCCATGGAACAAGAGGGCAGCTCTGTGAAGTTGTTTCAGAAAGTTCTGCTGCGAATTCTAACAGACTCCTGGGGCACCTTTCTCTGAGGGTGGATGTGGAGGATAACAAGAGACCGAAGAAAAAAGAGGGACAATTAGGGGTTGGCATTCCTTCCATTTCTGTTGAGAGAAGTCAGAGAAGTCTCAGCATCTTATGATGTTTAGTAGATATGAAATGAAAGCATAAAATAAGTTTTCTATTCAACCCTAGTAAGATCTATGTGAAAATTTGGAGCATTGTTCCTCCTGCTCAAATGAACAAAGGTCCTATTAATGTAGGAAGTGACTTCATGTGCTTAAAAGAATCTGAGTGCTTCTATGTAGAATGGCAGGCAGGTAAGCCCTTCCCAACCTGGATGGGCAACAAGAAACAAATAGAAGAGAGAAGAGGAAGTGGAGACGCATCCGCAGTGACAGGCTTGGACCAGCTCCAGTGCTTTCAAGGGAGCTCACGGAGCTCAGGTTCAATGGCTGTGCCTCTGCCAAGAGCTCTGCCCAGCCAGTCCATCAGCAGGCTTGCTGCCACTAGAATCGGGGTGGGAGGGGGGAGGTTAGACCAAGAGCAGGATTGGGATGTGGGTGGCTGTGCCTCTCCCTGGTTCCACCCACACTGTTTGAGCCAGTCTGAAAGAGAAATGTTGGTCAAGTTGTTTTTGTGAAGTGATTCTAGGGGATGGTTATAGGATGGAGGGTAGGAGTGACTACCAGTCATGCTGGGTCGTCCCTCCATTCCCACGTGAGAGTATACCGCAAAACCAGAGGAGCCTGTCAGATAGAGGTCTACTCTTTCCCCTGGCCCTTCATGCCAGAGCCTGTCTTGTTCTCATCTCCCAACGTTGTAGCCACTGTTGCACAGCCATGAGTCTCCACCAGGCTGCTGCGTGCACTAGGCTATGTTATAACCCACATTATCTGATTTTGCTATGTTCCTGCTCTCATTTATGTTTTTATCTGTAGCCAAATGTCATTAAAGGACATCATAGGTATTCGTAAGATGACCGTTGCTGAGCATCAACAAAGAATTTCAAGTCTGTCCTGATTTGTTTGATGATCTGCTGAGGCAGAGATCCAGAAGTATTTGTTTGGTTTCTTTGATGGGCCTGGAATCTTTTGCATGATGTGAGAAAGAGAAGAGATGTCTAGAATTGGGGCGGGAGGGGAGGAGGTTAGAACAAGAGTGGGATTGGGATGTGGGTGGCTGTGCTTCTCCCTGGTTCCACAGACACTGTTTGAGCCAGTCTGAAAGAGAAATGTTGGTCAAGTTGTTTTTGTGAAGAGATTCTAGGGGATGGTTATAGGATGGAGGGTAGGAGTGACTACCAGTCATGCTGGGTCGTCCCTACATTCCCACGTGAGAGTATACTGCAAAACCAGAGAGGCCACTTTCCCTACTGTTGCAAAAACCAGCTCTGTCCCACCGCTCGAGATCTGGTCCCCAGCAATATCCGTGTGCTGTCCTGCTCCTTCTGTAGGCACAACTAGACATTTTTCAACCACTAATCATCTAGGTAGAAATATCAGACTAGACTCAACCAGTAAAAGATGGGTATTGCCTGCCATTTCCAAGCCTAGCCTAGCTCCTAAAAGTCTTTGACCTCTCCCTCCATCTCCCTCTACTTCCTACTATGTTGGGGCGGGTGTTCGTATGTTCCTATGCACAGGAGTAGGTATGTATATGGAGACCAGAAGTCACCTTCAAGTGTCATTCTTCAGAAGCCATTCACTTTTTTAGGACTGGCTTCTCACTGGGACCTGAGGCAAGCCAGCCCCAGGGAGCCTCCAATCTCTGCCTCCCAGTACAGGGATTACGAGTGTGTGCCACTACTCCAAACTGTCTATGTGAGTGCTGGGATTGAACTCAGGTCTCATTTAGACTTCAGATGTCTGGTTTACTTATTTAAAAAGACCAGTACTTTATCAACTGACCCATTCCCACCCCTAGCCCCATATTCTCTCTCTTTATTCATTACTTTGCTAGAGGTAGAGACCCCAAAGAGGATTTGGAAGCCCTACAGCATGTCAGAGCTGGAAGATGGAAGGAGCCTGGGTTCCTGAGTGACGGCATGGAGCAGTTTATCATACTATAAGATGCATCTTCTGGGCTGTGTTGTGAAGGAAAATTAGAAGTTTGTTGTATTAAAACTGAGTTTTAGCCTTGCTCATTGGAATGGTTATGATATTAACTAATGCAGAGCTGAAGATGAAAAACCAGTATTGTGTAGCATGGGCAGTTCCCTGAAAGAAAGACTGACCTTGGACATCAAATGCTTCTGAGGGAAAACGAGGAGCCAAGGGGAGTCAGCTCCCCTCCCACACAACCTGGGATGGGGGTATATAACAGGGAACACCTGGAAGCAGAGCCCTCTCCTGCCATGGCCATCTTGGGCAGCGGTCGCAGGGTCCATGTGGAGACCCCATATGGACATGAGGGAAGGAGGGTGGCACCAACTATCCCATAAATAACCCCCTCACCTCTGTAAGCAAGCCCAATTAAACTTGCTAGAATCTTCCAGACTCTGGTTTGTAGAGTCTTCCTCACTTTGCCTTTGAGACCTGGAGGGGGAGGCGGGGATGCAGCATACACATGAACCTCCCAGAAGGAATTTTAGTAACAATTCTACAGAGAGAAGCCAAAGTTACCTCACCTCTTCTCAAAACCTTTCCTCTGAACTTTCAGGAAGTTCAAAAAGACTAAATTCATGCCCTGGGGCTTATGGTCTAAATGGTTTCCTTTGAGTTTAAATTTTCTCTTACTCTTCCAAATGGAAAAAAATTACCTTTTTTTTTTTTTAGTTTAATTTTTTTTCCACATAAATTTTTTTTTATTTTTTTTCTCACTTTTCTTTTTATTTTTTTTTTTATTTTTTTGGTAATTTCTTAATGGGACATTCTACAATTTACAATGCTCACGTTGGCTCAGGTGCGAGATAATTTACTGTATTTGTTAATCAGTATGTCATCAACTTAAGTTATTCGGGTTTTTGCAAGTATCTATGTCAATTTTGAAACAACCCAAGGTTCCCATAGTCCAGTTGGAGAAGCTTGTATGGCCAGGCATGTTGATCATCAGGTGTCCAGACTATATTACTATAGTCTCATGATTCACCTATCATCTCCCACAGCCCTTACATCTACCGACCCTCCTCTTCCGCAGTTTGTGTCCCTAGGTTTTGGGAAGGGGCACAAGTGGGTGAAGAAAACACGTCTAATTTCTTTGGAGTTGTCATCTTTGGACTCCGTCTGTTCAGTTTGTTTCCTTCACGGATTGACAGCTTTACCAGTGATACCCTTTTCAGTCATACTAACAGCTCAAGCTATTGGATGTACAGCCGCATTAAGCAGTACCACTTATTGTGTCAAGCTAAGCTGTGAGACTAGACACGAGACATCAGATCTTGGATAGTTATGCTAATTACGCAAACTGTGGTTTCCTACTTAAAGGGTGACAAGTTTCTATTGTGGCTTATAACATACCTAAAACTAGAGGAATAACAGACTTTTGTGGCCTCCGTATCGTGAGTTTATTCCTCCAAGGAGAGAGCTAAAAGCCAATTAGTTTGGGATATATATATGAACTATTGGCTGCAACTGTTGCACTGTACTCGCACGCTGTTGAGGTGTAGCTGACATTTTTCAGAGGAGTCTTGTTGTCTCGGGGGAATCCAATATTGCTTAAGTAGGACCTTATGGTAACCTAAGCTCTCTACTAGCATTTCAGAGGCCAGTTGTACGCTAGCAGGTGACGTCTCATAATTTTTCCATGCTCACACCAGTGTCTTCCGACAACAGGGACTTCCCCTGCCTTCTCCTTGCATATATCCATCTTTATAGGCAAAAGGCTTTATAATTTGGGTGGGACGGGTTTGAATCCCCTAGCCAACATCTCCTAGGCAGAATAATTCATTGCTGATGTACGAGCTTCCTGATGTAATATATTTTGCTTAATTACACACAACTTGTATACACTTTCCTATTGAATTTGGCTCTAGAATGAGAAATATCCTTTCACAGTTCTATGCCTATCAATCAGTTAAAAGTTGTGCCTGTTTTATAGGAAATTACCACTAAACAATTGGCTCTAGTTTACAGTTTTGGGAGTGGTTTCATTACCATCCTGTTTTTCTTTCTTTTTTCAAAAAAAAAAAAAGAAAAAGAAAAAAAAGGGGGGGGAGGTAGGAAGGTTTCTCAGCATTAGGTGTCCTTATTAACAGTTCCACCCAATATTTATTCAGAGAGATGCTCAGTGAGTGTCTCAGGCAGTCTGATGTTCTCATTCCTTAGTGTTCAGATGGGTCAACCTCTCTGCTGACATTCCCCAGTTCATCCTGCACAGCCATTAAGTTTTATGTTTTCAGGCAATTTAGATTGGTGACTTTTACCTGTGGGAACATAAATTCTCCTCCCATTGTTATTTTCAAGATCAGAAATTGAAATTTATCATTAGGATTAAAAAACACAGAGTTTTCCATTTTTATCCCAGAAAGGATAGTCCCCACCTCCCCCTCCCTCTTTTTTTTTTTTTTTTTAGGTTTTTGTTTTGACCTATAAATGCCAAAGTTGTATTACACACCTATCATAGCAGGATGCCAAGGCATAAGCTTTCATTACATTTACCCAAACTGGTTCTATTGACTGTATGCTACTTATTTGGGAAGGAAATTTAAGCTTAGTTCTCTTTAACTTGTCCTACAAGTAAAAGGAAGTGTTATATGGATTTGTGGTTATTCAGAAAAAATATATAGGCCATTTGTATACCTTAACTTACCAGACTACCGATACAAATTATAATAAGACCAATTAACATTTTTATAGTCTCCGATTGGTTCAATTGTGATTACCTATTTCCACCAAATACCTAACCAAATTTTAACTATAATACTAAACTAACAATTTCTACCTAAGCATGAAATATCCTATACTTGGTGGTTAACGCTTGGGCAGAGTTGAGAACCTGCTAAATAATTTTACCCAATAAACACTTTGTTCTTTAACTGCTTTATGACTGACTAAGACTTCTACTTATTTGGTAAGTAAAAATTTAAGCTTAATTCTTTTAAAATTGTCCCTACAAGTAAAAGAAAGTGTTACACTGTGATGTTGTGTATTTCAGAAAATATAGAGCCCAACCCATACTAACTATGAATAAAACAACTAGCATTTTATATTCCCATTTAGTTCAAATGTCAGTATCTAGCTCCTTTTCTTTTTTCCCAGCACAAGAATTCCTTCATATAAAACCATTTTGCAAGCAGTTGTCCCCAGCCCACAGAGCCCAAGGCTCCCACATCATGGAGGGCTTGACATGTTCAATCAAGTTGATCAAATAGCTGTCTCCACCTATATTGTCATAGTTTTAACCAGTTCACCCCAAGCCTCAATCGCCGCTCTACAATTATACCATCCCCTCTTCCCAGATTGTTCCTTAGGCTTAGATGGGGCACAGGTGGACAGAAGCACACTAAGTCTACTTTGTCTGGAGATATCGTCTTGGACTCTAATTTTCATGTTCTGGCTGTATTCGGTTTCTGCGCCGCCCGATTGCCCAGGGACAGGCTTCCAATCCTACTAATAAGCACTAAGCGCGTTAGCTATATATGTCTTTAAACATTGCTAGTATTCTGGTAGTTATTTGGTATAGACAATAATGTCTGGGCACTCGGTGTCTTATTTAATCCCTGAATTACTTTTCTTTTTCCCCTGAGAGAGATGACAAGTGGCCTTACTGTGGACTATAATACTCATCCTAGAGTCATGGTATAAGCTTGTGGCAACATCCTCGAGTTATTTGTCCAAGGAGAGAGCTAATAATCAAATTAAGTTGGGATATACAGGACAGTATGGCTGCCTCTGCTGACAAGTATCATCAAGCAGTTTGGGGTGTAGCTGATGTTGGTGGCGGAGTTTTGCTTGACTCAAGGAGAACTACCTTTGCTTTTATTAGTTCACGTGGCCTTGGTACACTCTCTGGTATTCCCAGAGACCAACACTGTATACTTGTAAGCGACTCTCGATACAATCCTCCCATGGTTACATAGGTCATTGACAGCAGGGCAGACCTTACCACCTCTTTTCTTGAGATATCCCGGTTTACAGGCAATAAGCCTTAACCTTTTTTTTGGGGGGGGGGTCCCCTGCTATGCATCTCCTTGGCAGAATACCAATGTTCGCTCTATGCTAGCTGCTCTTGTATTAATTATATGATCTACTTAAAGTAGTGTTTAGTGTATTGTCTATTCAGAACCAAACACAATACTTTAGTATTGTGTTTGTTTCTGGATAGACCAATAATCCTTTTACATACAGTTCCTATGTATAATTAGTCAATTGAGAAAGCCGTTTTTTCCAGTTTTATAAGAGATACTTCTATACAAGTCAGCTCTAATTTACCATTAATGGATGACTTCATTACCTACCCATCCCGTGTTTCTTCTTTGTTTAGTGAAAAAGAGGTAAGGAAGGTCTCCTTATAGAAACTGTGCTGCACCTAGAAAGTAAATTGTCGATTATTTGCGTACTGGCACTGTAACAGATGTCAAACATGTTAACCTATGGTCCTCAGAGATGTTTTGATGCCTGTAAGCCAGTCTGAGGCTTTTATTCCTTTCTTGTTACATTGAGTGACTTCTGCGTGCTAATTTCGCTGGTATTAGACCTAAATATCGAGTGGAAGGCTGTATCCATTCTTTCTCTGCCTTTGAGTTGGTGTCGTTTTGACCTGTGGGCAACATACAATCTTTTCCCATGGTTAGTCTTTAAGGTAATTATTGAAAGTTTTGGCACAAAAAGGTTTAACTATACGATATTTCCCTTTTTTTAATTATTATATTTTTTGATCCATGGCTCCAGGAAGGCATTTGTAGTACACTTACCTCTAGGCAGGGATCAAAGAGTAAATTTCATCAAATTTGTCCATTTTTTTTTTTGGGGTGAGTGCATGATGTTAATTTGGGAAGAAACTTAAAGGCATCCTGTTGTTTAAAGTTATCCTACAGTAAAGTGAGAGATGTTAGCAAGATGATACTCGCTATACAATAAAATTATAGAGAACATTTGTTATAGAGGGATCTGAACGTCACCAAGGGAGCTATTTTCGGGTGGTTAATCACCTCACTAATTGATTAGGTACAATACCATCTAATTCTTTAAATTAAATATATTCATTATAGATATATACGCCAACATAGATTCTCAACCGCCCCAAGCTAACCCACACTCAACCACCTCACCGGGAATATCAACCAAACAGACATACTCACCACAGCTCAGGATTTTACTGCACATGAGTCTTTAGTTTCTGTTGTTTCTTTTAATATACTTCCTCATCACAAGATATATTAATAACTGGGTTATTGATGCTAGATCACATATGAGGGATACCATCGAACGTTGTATTAATCTCTAAGTGCTTAAGCATTACACTATTCACTTAATTATATAATATCTAGCTCTCAGGTAATTCCTCCCTAGCAATAAGTGATCATGAATTGCTGGCCTCCTTCTTTGCTCAGCTATAGAATCGTCGGATTAGTTGTACATGTTTACCACTATAATACATCTTTTTGTGGTACTATCACACTCAGCTCGAGTTATCGAAAGAGAGGCAATTTAGGGGTATGGTTCCAGCTTTTATGGCTATTGTGAGGAAGATGCTTCGCGGAAACACTAATTAAATACTCAGCTGTGGACATGTACTAGTATCTTTGCAGTCAATGTATGAAAGTCATTGGATGGTTATAAAAAACTTTCCTAGTGTATTTGGTCTATGATTCTTGGATCAAAATGGTAAACTCAAAAGTATGAGCATACATTAGTATATTATAGATGTCATTCCATGAGGTATTCTCCTACACTGCTTTCACTAATAGACTGGCTGTACCAGTTTAACATTCCCACCAGCAATGGATGAGTGTTCCCCTTGTCCCACAACCTTTCCCAGCACTTGGTATCATTTGTTCTCTTGATCTGGCCATGTTAAAATTCAATCGTGTATTAGTGAGATGTTTGTGACATCTCATTCAGGGAAGCTGAAGATCTGTAACTTTAGTATTTTATCCGATAACTAATTAGTATTGACAATATATGAAAAGGGTTTATTTTAAGATGCTTTCTCAGCCATCTCTAGTTGTACTCTGTGGAAGTCTTCTATCTCTTATACAAGTTCTCTTTGATCTCCTATCTTTATATGGTGATCTTTCATTTCTTGTTTTATATTTATTATTCTGGTTGTTTATTTCGCAGTAGTATTTTGTTAGGTATTTCCCGGAAATATTAACTGCTTTAGGTTTGATGTATATTATGCTCAGTAAAAAAATGTTTCTGTTCCCACTATATTGCACGCCTCGCCGTCTGTTTAAGGAACTCTCCTTTCTTAGTTTCTTTATGACTTGTGATCATACGAACGCTTCTTTGGGAGACTTTATGAGAGTGTCCTTATTTGTTCAGAATTTCGGGATAATTCTAATCTTCTTTGTGCAGCTGCTGTCCTGAATGGTTGGAGCGAAGTCTTTTCCACTAAACTACTGTCTTAATATTTGTTAGAAACCTGCCAAGTCCTTTTTCTTTCTACTCTACCCGTTCTCTATCCCAGAGTTTTTGGGTTATCCACGTTGATTGCAGGTCTTTTAATACATCTGGAATTAAAGGATTTTGTTCGCTTGCTTAAAGGCGATGAGTGCGCGGGTTTTTCTTAGCCCATTACAATTCTTCCTGCAAGTGGTTGATCCGCTTCTTTGCCGCACCATCTTGTTGAAGATGCTCCTTAGTCTTTTTCTCCTCTTTATTGTTTAGTGACATATCTTGAGTCCCCTTTTATAGATATTGATGCAGGTGGTGAAGTTGTACAAATAGTGTGTTGCTTAAGTAGTCTTGGGTTCTCAGTTTTTATTCCATTGGAGGGTCAAGACTGATCTGTTTGATGGTGTGGCGCAGCTACTACCCACAAGTCAAGGAATCTGAGAGCATGTTTCATTTATATATTACCATATTATACGTCCTGTGTAGTATAGTTTATTAAATCTGTGCAAGTCAGTAGAATTCTACCCCTGTATTGCTCTTTTCGCTCGGGTTGCTAACCGCTGGCTATTTGGGGTCTCTTGTTTTACTTTCAAATGAAATTGAGGATGTTTATATGGTTTTACAACAAACTGTGCAAAGAAAGCTCTTTGGGGATTTTGCACTTGGGAATATTTTGCATTACAATTCTTGTATCACTTTTTGAGTTCTAAAAGAGTAAAATTGAGACAGTTTCTACGTATAATTTTGCATTGTTTCCTCCAATAGGTTCAGGTTATGGGAGGTTTGTCCATCTCGTGATGTCTTCTTCAATTTCCTCTTTCAGGGGATTAAATTTTTTGCTTTGTTAAGACGATCTCCTTAGTTCTGTGTTTCGAATTACGGTGTTCCTTAGGTATTTCTCTTGTGTTTGAGGCTTTATTTTTAAGGCTGGTGAAGGTCCTCTCGCTTGTAGCTCTTCTTCTCAGGTTGTCTATACCTGTTGGTTCAAGTTTCGCAAAAGGTCTTACCCAGATTATATTTCTAGATGTTTTATAATATGATATCCCTGACTCCACTTTATCTTTCCTGATGTATATCATTCTATTATCTTCATTATCTATTTTACGTTGAGTTTCCTGGTGGGAGTTAATATAGGCAATCACTTACAGTATATAACTCACACCAATCATATCCATCATAGCAAAAAGCGGATTACAGTTTACTTCCTCTTTTACTCATTAAGAATCCTTTAATTTTCCTTTTTTGCCTTTATTGCCCTAGCAAGGGCTTTTCCAAGACTTTTATTATTTTGATAGAGAGAGTGGTGACAAAGTGCAGCATTCTTGCTCATATAGTTTCCTTACCCTTAAAGGGAGAATAGCCTTTCGCTGTTCGTTATCTGCCTATTATAGGATGATATTCAGGCTGTGGTTTCCTGTTAATATCTGGTTTGATTAATAAGTGAATGATCCCTCAATCCAACTTCTCTCACACATCACTTCTCAGACACGACTTTAAACATGTGGGATGTTGAAATTTTGTAAAGGCTTTTCCTCCACATCAATTGATGATGATGTGTGGTGGTTTTTGGTCTTTCAGTCCATTTATATGCTTGATATGTTTATTGATTTTCGTATGTTGAACCATCCTGCATCTCTGCGCTATAATCTCCCACCTCTTTAGGTTTCATTTTGATGGGTTATCTTGATCCGTTCTATGACTGTGTGTCGTCGTAATGCGTCTTGTCAGCTATCCCCTCTGCTTTTAGATATTTTGGCATCTGCCTGTTTCATCTGGGAGCATGGGCTCCTATAGGTTTTCTCCTTTTTTGGTTGCCAATACTCTTATAGTTGCCTGGTTTTGGTATTGGGGTGTTGCTGGCTTCATAGAGGAATCTGGGAGAACTCCCTCCAATTGTATCCCTCTAAACAGCTTGAGTAGTATGTAACTGTGTTCTAGGTCTTTCTTTCCTCCGATGTCTTCTTCAATTTTCTTATAGAATTCTGCTGTGAAAACAACTCTGGGCCCTGGGGCTTATTTTGTCTATGTTTGGGCCGGGACTGCTCTTTAACATTAGTAACATTTCTCACATCATATATTTATTGGACTTGTTTAAGTGTTCGTTATATCTCTTCTTGGTTCAGCTTTTGGTGGTTCCCAGGTTTTCAGATTTTCATTAAATGTCTATGTCAACCTTTCTTCTGAAGAGCTTTTCAAATTTAGTAGAGTATAAGGTTTTTGAGGTAATCTCTTGCATTAGTAGAATGTTGTCTGGATACTCTTTTCATTGTACTACATGTTGTGATATTTCCTTTCATCACAGATTCTATTGATATTGAGTTGTTATTTTTTATCTTTTAGTTTATTAAATAAGGGAACTGAGGTTCTCGCATCACTATCTTATTCTATTATCTCATCAAAGTAAACCAACTTTTTGATTATTGATTTTTTTGTAATGGTATGTTCTTTGTTCTATAAATTCGATTGTTATTTCTGTCTAACCTGAATTTTTGTTATTCTCTTATATTGTCCTTGAAATCGTTTAGAGGTGTTATTTTACTTGTTCGTTCTCTTCATTCATGTATTTAAAATTAGCCCTGTGTTAGACCTCATTCATCTGTGCTTCTTTCTGTTTTTTTTAATGTAGGTACACTTATGAGCTATTATCCTATATACTCTCCCTTCAGGAACTTTTATTATGCCTTGGTAAACGTGTCCCATTAGGTTTTATTGCTGTGTTGTATTATTCATTGTCTTCATTCCAGGAATGTTTTTTATTTACTTCTTTTATTTCATCCCTGACCCATTCTTTGTTCAGAAGAGTGTTGATTTAGTCCTTCATGTGTATATGTAGGTGCACATGTATGGCTTATTCCTGGTATTAGATTATATGAGTCTTCATAAGTATGCACTCTGATGGTTGATAGACAAATTGTGAAATTTTGATTTTCAATCTTTTTGTATTTTTTGAGTCTTTTTCTGTGTCAATTGTTATGGTCTATTTTGGAGAA
The DNA here is from genome assembly GCA_009823505.1 of Rhizomys pruinosus. NCBI lineage: Eukaryota > Metazoa > Chordata > Mammalia > Rodentia > Spalacidae > Rhizomys > Rhizomys pruinosus. The sequence continues at coordinate 460,817 of VZQC01001084.1, read as the reverse complement.
TGTTCCATTGGGGTGCTGAGTAGACAGTGCATAGTTCTCTGGTGTTTTGGGTGAAATATTCGATAGATGTCTTGTGAGTATCCGTTGGTGTATTGTACTATTTCAGTTCAGCTATGTCTTCTTTGCTTCTCTATTCTTTTTGTCCTGTTTTGATTTGCTCTAAAAGGAACTTAAGTGCGCGCGAAGTATTTAAAGTCCCTACTTATTAACTGTGCTGGGGTTAATTCATTTGAGCCTTGTAAAGGTAATAGGAAGCGTTGTCTTACAAGGAGTTTGGGGTTCGCGCTGGGTTTGGTGCATATATACTTCATCCGATATGGTGGAAGGCTCTTTCATCGTATAATTTGATATCACTTTAAATAAGGATGTATGTGCCTACTTTCTTGTCTCTTTTGACCTACTAACTCTTTTGCTTTGAAGTCTCTTTTATCTGATACTAGAATTATGCAACTCTGCTTTCTTTTTTGGTCTACCATTTGTCTGATATTTCTTCAATCCCTTCACTTTAAGTTGGTGTCTGTCCGTGGATTTGAGAATTGCTTCCTTAAAGTCAGACAGCAAATATACGCACTGGATTTTGTCTTCCTCACACTTTATTCTCCCAAAGTAACCTATGCCTTTTGATTGGGGAGTTCGCCCATTCATATTTAAGGTTACAATTGAAAAAATGCATGTTGCTTCCTAGCTTTCTCTTATCACCTTATTTATCATTTGGAACTTTTTAAGTCTCCTGCTTCTCGGAGCGCTTCATCGCATTATGTTTTTATTATTTTCATTTATCAACTATGTGTGCTTTTGACGGATAGTTGCTCTTACTCTTCTGCATTAACTGTTAAAGGATTGCTTCAGTTCATCTTTCTGGAGAGTTGGCTTTTTCCGGAAAGTGTATCTACCTCATTCTTGCTTATGTCATGGTTAAGATTTGTTCTCTTTCTGCACTTCCAGTGTTAATCGACATTTGTATGCTGGGTACATTAGTATTCTGGGTTGGCAATACCATAAGCTCTATTAATCTACTGGCAAATGCTTTGCCTTCCATTGTTCTTCTTGTTTTCCCATGGTTTTGCTGGCGAAAGTCATTCATGTGATATCTGACTGGGTTCCCTTTGTTTATGTGACTTGTTTTTTTCTTTTTTTTTTTTTTTTTTTTTTTTTTTTTGTTTTTGTTTTGGGTGTCTTGTGTTTTGACTATGATATGGTATGGGGAGCTTTCTTTTTCTGATCTTGTCTATTTGGAGTTCTATGTGCTTCTTGTATTTGAATGTGTTTTGTCTATTTTAGTTTGGGGAGTTCTCTCACTCTAATTATATATGTGTTGAATAATTTTGCTCAATTGCTATTTACTCAGTGAGAGATATCTTCCCCTTCCTCTATTCCTATGGTGTTCCTGGAGGTTATTTGATCTTTTCATAGTGTCCAATTTCTCCTGGTTGTTCCACTTTAGTGTATTTCTTCTTAATGTTTTTCATAATCTTTTATTTGAGTTTTTTAGTTACACTGTGTTATCTTCC